>JAVANC010000006.1:2811697-3294197 GCA_033319125.1 Parnassius glacialis
CAGTAACCGGTTCTAAAGGACTGCCTCTACGTTTTTTTAAGTGAGTGTTTTTCGAAGGGAGGCTTTAATGCAGCTTAAAATATTTTATCGACATATTTTTATTAACTTTGTCTGTACTTATGTAGGTATGTATTTATGCTAAAAGTTAAAATTACAACCTATATTATTCGTCAGACAGCTGGGCACTGTCCTCTTCTCGTGTTTAAGAAGGTTTTGGAGCAAGGAAATCTCCGCCGCGCTGCGTGTGCCGCAATGCGTATTGACGAACTTCACACATCGTTTTTTTCTTACAGTTTTTTTTTAATTTTATTGCAATTAAAATTGCATTTGTGCTGTCGACGATCAAACCAGGCTGCTCGAGTATTGTGACATTCACAGCTAGCGCTTAACCCCTGAGTGACTACGGCTCTTATGTGTGTATGTATGTAAGTGTGGAGTGGAATTCTATATGTATTTCAGTTTTCAACTTCTAGACGTCTCTGTGTCCACGGACTGCGATAGCCACTTACCATGCAGTGGACTGTATGTTCGTTTTTCACTTTTATAAAAACATGTAGAAAAATGATTATATATATGTAATAAGATTAACAATTTTTGTATATTTATACATAGCGAATACTTCAATCGTGATTGTAGCCGAGCATTGACACGGGCATAAGCCATCTTGTTGTCCAAATACTTTTTTGTATGGTGCATAAAACCACGGCAAAGTGCAGGTAGGCGCCTTTCGCCTGCAGGCAAAGACGAGATGAGATGCCTTACAATATAATTACCCCGAATACTTGGCTCTTTTGTTATGGATAACTGCGATGGTTTCCGGTCCATTTATTACATACTGTGTTAATATAAACTGTCCTCTGCCGTACATAATGAGTAAATGCTTACTGCAAGGAATTTATATGGCTTTTTGTAATTTGTATCGCAGTATATATGAAACTGTATTTTGTATACCAACCAACTGTATATTTGTACTTTGTATACCAACTCTTTTTTAAAAGGTCGGCAACGCACCTGCAATACCATTGGTGTTGCAATTGTTCATAGGCGGCCGTTGTAATCCCTTTATTATAGCATAAGAGTGACAATCGAGTACACAGTCCACCTGATGGTAAGTGAATACTGTGGCCTATAAACATCTAAATTTATTCTCGATTAAGAATCAATATGCATATGCGCTATGACCCCTGAAGACTAAAATAGAACGCCTCGTTTGCAGTAAAAAGGGTCTACCGTTCTCTATACTCACCAAACAAGTCAAAGCAACATTACGCTGTTATTTTACGTTGATATTCTGTGAGACCGTGGCCCTTCCTCCCACCTCGTCGTACTGACACGTTCGTGCTACGACTATAATATTAGCTGCAGACATTGATGTATTAAAAGGGGAAGATATGTCACTAAATCACAGCGCCCGGTCCTACAAAACTACGATATTGCCCGTACTTGGCTCGCAGTGACACTCAGTAGCGCGAGGAACGTCCTTGATCATACATCTCTTTAATTTCCGTTCTTTTGGTATTAAATACGCATTAAAATGACTTCTTGTGCAGCTAAACAGCGTTCTAATAATTTAAGAAATAAAAATAAGGTACATGGGACTACTTACCACTCATAATTGGACGTAGTTATGTAAAAAGGATCCAACCCGCGATAAGTTAATTTGAGTTTATGATATTTGAAGTATCCATACTTCAAATATCATAAACTCAAATTATCGGTATGGTTTCTGTCTGTTTGTAATTTTTCTTCTTATTTGTGTTACTACTTACTTTTGCTAAAATTGTTACATCACAAAATAGTATAGACCACATACATTATTTTTCAAGTCAACATTTTTGACACAAACTCGGGTTGGATCATTTTTGCATAACCACGTCCAATTATAGCAAAAATGTTATTTTGTTGTATATTATGATAATGTTTATTGTTGACTTCGCCATGTTTGTAAGAGCGAGATAGATAATACAAACATGGGCGAGAGACACGATACGTGATTAACTAACGCGATTTCGCTCGCACAACTACGACGTTTCCTATCTCTGTCCTTGTCTATCGGTAAATTTAATTTTTCGATTATGATAACAGATGTGTAAGTTTCTGTCTTCGATCAACAATACCAACATTGTTGATCGAAGGTTTCGATGCATGTAGTCGTGCGCCGAGCCTAGGTTTAGTGATTGCGATATTAGGGCGTAACATATTTTCCCCCTTTTAAAATATCAATGGCTGCAGATTAGTTCTATCACGTCCATCATCAAGTGAGCTGCATGCTCATTTGCCCCATCTTATATAAAACAAATGTGCTTATCTTTAAATAGTTTCGCATGGTAAACGCATTTAGACGAAATGAACTCATTGTAAACGTTTAAAATTTCAAACGTCTAAAATATCACAGGGATATCATTTTTCGTAGTTAAGAAATGTGTCATTAAAATAATACGGTAATTTTTGTGTTCAAAAAGTATTTGTACATAAACACATAACATAATAAATTTACATTTTGTTATTATGATGTCCACGTTTTTCTTGTTTTGCTTGAATGATATTAATAAAAGGTAAACAAAAAGATTATAAATTGCTATTTGTGCTATAGCTACAAAAAGGTTTAGGTAGATGTAACAAAAAGTGTTCTGAAGGTTGTATATTATGTTAGTAAATAGCAACGAATTGAAGAGAATTTAATAAAACTAGATGAACTAACGTAAAAAGTCTGAAATAATTTACTTTGTTTCACGGCGAAAAACTACTTAACAAATATATTTCAATATTCTAACGAGAAAACACTAAATTCATTTCGATGGGTTATGCTAAGAATTTGCATGATTCTGGAGTACCAATAGTAATGAAAGGTTATCTAACTATTTAGAACAGGTAGCTGCTAACGAAGAAAATAATTAAAGTTGTTTCAAGAGATATCCGCGAACAATTATTTATCTTTTCTCTCCGAAGATATCTGTTTAACTCTCAGACAATTTCGGGAATAAGAGTTAGCTTTTTAGGAAAAAGAACTTTCTTGGAATAATGTTTTGAAAGGCGTTAATAAAATTACGTTTTTTTTAAATTACTTTAAATTTTATGTTGAAAATTATTATTTAATTATTTATTAAATTATCATTTAAATTACTTTAAATTTTATGTTGAAAATTATTATTTCTATCCTTGTTGGTCTGGGAATTAAATACCCCTTTTTATTAGCGACTATTAAGCATGTTTTTTTTATAGGATAGGATGACAAACGAGCACACAGTCCACCTGATAGTAAGTGGTTGCTGTGGCCCATAGACATCTACATTTATCCTCGTTTGCAAATCAAAATGCAGATGAGTTGTCACCCGTGAGGACTAAGTTGGAATGCCTCTTTTCCAGTAAAAAGGGTCTCCGGTTCGCTACACTCACCATACGAAACACAGCAGTGTTAAGCTGCTATTTGGCGCTGGTATTCTGTGAGAGCGTGGTCCTTCCACGGTTAAGCCGACCCCTTCGTGCTACAATTATACTACTAATTAAGCTCTACCACGTAAAAAATGCCAACTATGTTACTTGCCTAGCATTATATAATTATAGGATACTGCGTTTGTGATTGCGTAGGCGATGGGCTAGCCATCAATTACTTCTTTCACAATAGGGTATTTTACACCATGTAAAAATAAGTCAAAGAATATTTATTTATGATAGATTTTGTAAAAAGTAAACGAGAAATATTGATTTCTATTTATAAAAATGCGTTATAAATTTTATATTTCAATTTAAAGAATAATTTTTTTTTTAGCTGTGCCTCAAATCTGCAAAATGATGTCCGCCATATTAGATAGCGTCGTGACGTCACTAGGTCAAAGAAATAGGTTATGTGCTGTGTACTAACTAGTTAATTTCGAAATTTTTCAAGTTATCATTACGATTGTTGACTTTTATTCCAAATTTTATTGAAAAGGCGTCATGGAAGACGGATTTGTAAAAGCGAGTTTATTACTTCGCTTTTAGCACTAATGTTATAGATATTATAATATAAGCTTAGTTGAGAAAAACTTTTTGTTATATTTTTTTATACAAACGCTCAGACGAAATAAAAAGTCACTTTTTTATTTGGTCTGAGTACAAACCATGTCTTTATTCCTATATAATAGAAGAAAAGAGGAATTAACTAAAACACTGCACTGCACTTGCAAGGGCTATCAAAATGGCCCACAAAAGGCGGGACGCGGGACAGACGAGCAATGAACCTAATCTATTACAAAATTTGACTTGCAATAGGTACCTATCATGTCATGATGTTTTGTTTTGTTTAATCGATAGTTAAATATAAGTCATACTTACATCAGAGTGATCTTCACAGAAGTATAGTTTAGATTTTGTAGACAATGCCTTCGGGTCTCTTCTTGCCAGTTTTAACCAAGTATTTCTCATATTTAAATCAGTTGGCACTTTAAGCCATAACTTCCTCGGCGTTCTTATGCTCGTCTTTTTGCAATCAGGCACAACACAGCAATGATATAGATGAAAACTCATTATTAGACATTCAAAAGTATCTTATTCCTTTGCAAAATTGTCAAAATTCTAGGACAGTGACGTCACGAGTTGAACAGTATGGCGGCTAGCGTTTTCACGCGAAAATTTAAAACGATAGATTAAAAGTAATTTTTATCTCACTACTCGGTTTTAAAAAATTTATATAAAATTGTAGTGGTTCATTATCACTCTGGGATTCATTTAAAACACTTTTTGAAAATGGGTGTAATACCCTATTATTTTCCTTTTAAACCCATATTTATCTTCAAGAAATAAGCTATACAAGAATTGTTTGACTAAATGTGGTCAGAGTGGCTGCTATTCTGTTGACATGCGTAAAGCTATGTTATTTCCTTGTTATTTAATCTAAGCTTCATTTCACAAACTTATTTGTTGTATTTCGAATCATCTTACAATCTTTACAAGAATTAAGCTTAGTGTTTAATACATGTAAAGCTTTTTTATTTGTTTTAGTAAAGGATACTTACGAACATACATTCTAACTGACGATAAGTGGATGTTTTTGGATGCCTATTCTTAATTTCGACTACAAACTAAAATGCAGATACGTTATAACGTAAACGAGAAATTTAATTTTATACCTCAAGTACTATAGTATATATAAAATAAAATTACTCTTTATCAGTAAAAGAATCGCTTACCAATGGAGTCGACGCTTACCAATACGCACAGTAGTTTTCTGGAATTTTGTATTGATGTCATACGAGCCTTAACACATTTCAAGAGGCACACAACACGTTAATTAAAATAGACTACGCAAGTTTACGTACCTACGTGTTTTTTTATAGAATAAGGGTAATAAACGAGCCCACACACCACTTGATGGTAAGAAGAACTTCAAGAAGTTGGTGATGTTTAACACCCTTGCCTTGGAAAGCTGTTGATGCTGCACCTGACCTATATCCGACCGTATCGGAAGGCCGTTCCATCGGACTATGACAGTGAGGAAATAGACAGTGCACCTGTACTTGCGCATACACTCTGGCGCTATAACACTGCCTGCGCAGATAGTATTATAGTATCAGAGTGTATATAAACTAGCAAGTTTCCATTCACTTTTTTATAGAAAAAGTTGACAAAGGAGCACACATACCATATGATTGTAATTAGAACTGTGGTCCATAGACATCTACATCTATGCTTGATTAATAACCAATATACAGAATGAAAATTGGTCTCCGGTTCAGTATACTAACCATACAAAACACAGCAGCATGACCCTGCAATTTCACACTGGTATTCTGTGAGAGCGTGGTCCTTCCCCGGTCAAGTCTATCGTGCTACAAACATAATATAGCTGCAGCATGTATCTACCACGTATACATATAATATACCTAGGTGCTTTGTTTGATAAAGGCTTTGTTTACTCACAAATCAAATAGCATCAAACTTTCATGTACATGAAAATGGAGCGAGCTCAGTTTTCAATAAGGCTCTGTCAAAATAGTACCCAGTCTATTAAATAGTTACACCGTTGAGTTACAGTACCTATTACGCTACTATGAGACTATGAGAGTAAGGAAACTCGGGAGCTATAATCCTGTCCTGTGCAGATCGTTAGCCGCCGTTGAGATGTAATAGAGTAGACGTACGTGGTAGAGCAATGCTGCAGCTATATTAATTTCATAGTTGTAGCAAGAATGGGTCGGCCCGACCAGGGAAGGACCACGCTCTCACAAAATACCAGCGTAAAATAGCAGCTTAAAGCTGCTGTGTTTCGTATGGTGAGTGTAGAGAACCGGAGACCCATTTATATAGAAAAGAGGCGTCCCATCAGGCATTCCATCTTAGTCCTCACGGGTGACAACGCATCTGCATTTTCATTCGCAAATGAGGATAGATGTAGATATCTATTGGCCACAGCAGCCACTTACCATTAGGGCGATAGTGTGCTCGCTTGTCTCCCTTATCCTATAAGAAAAGACTAGTCGCCGTGATAAAAATTAGATCTGTAGGAAATTACTTCAAATATCCTGTCAGAATGTATTTTTATATTTACGGGAATAATACACATCAAACATGTGTGGATTATGTCGAGTTTTTAACTCCCGGCGTTTCTCTACGTCTTTTTAATTCTTCTTAAATCTATTTATTTTCATTCTGAATTCTTGTAAGTCTTCTCGTGCAATCATACTTCTACAAGTCTTAATGGTACTGTGAACTCGTTTTGCCATGACGGGACCAACAATTAATATCTATTTAGAAGTTGAATATAGCCTTCTCTAAGTATTTGATATCAGGACATCAAACATCTCGGTCCTTCCGTGACCATGGATGCTGGAAAGCGCTCAAAACGTCAGGAATTAAAAAGATAAAATTAAACCGGATAAAAATGGGTAAAATTAGTTTAATTCAATCCTGTCAGAAATAATAGTAGGCCTGTGACCAACAGTTGGACATTATATTGCCTCATATTTTAGTGATACTGATAGAGAACAGTGGTAGAGCCACGCGGCAGCTATTGCTGTCGCACGGATGGGCCGGCTCGAACCGGGGTGGTACCACGTCCTCACAGAAAACCAGCGTGAAGTAGAGGTTCACCTCTGCGTTTCGCTTGGTGAGTGCAGGTAGCCGGAGGCTCTTTTTACTGAAAATGAGGCATTCCATTTTAGTCCTCACGGGTGACAACGCATCTACATTTTGAATTGTAATAGAGGATAGATGTAGATGTCTATGGGCCGCAGCAACCACTTACCATCAGGTGGACTGTGTGCTCGTTTGTCACCCATATCCTATAAAAAAAAGAGAACATCAAATTGCTATATTATTTTAACCATTGAAGCAATAACCAAAGAAGTAGAATATTATAGACGCCGAGACTTAGTTGTTTGTATTGTAACACGCGTTTGAGCTCACGGGCTCAAACTTACTTAGTCTGTGCCATAAAAAGGTACGCCGTGTATTCGACCTCACGCCCCGCACTGCTGCACAGATTTCGGTTGCGGTGTATTTTCTAGTATGTACTTATATTACTTCATTGATTTCAACAAACTTTAGACATAAAAGCCGTTTGGTGTTGACCGATGATTCACGCTTACAAAATTCGGTTATCGGGAACTAAATACAGTGGAGATTAAACGGGTCCGCCTCACTAATGGAGTCGTTAATTTTAATCAACTTAAATCACGAGGCTATTGCAGTTGTTTCAAACAACTATAATATTTCAGCGGGTTACAGCGGCCCGACGTTTATTCGCTCAAAGCTTGGACATCAATTTCAAATTAAGTATTTACTCTCATAATAATCGCTGATGTTAAAACAAATTCAGTTACAGTTCTATCCATTCATTACAGCCTCGAAAAGTCCATTGATGAATTTAGGCCTTACCCATAGATAGCCTAATAGTTGTCACGCTTGGCAGACAGGATGCCAACTACAAACTTTTATAATTTTGTTTTGTTATCATTTATCAGGTAGATGCTGCGGTCCATCTCAAGATTTAGTTTCTCGCTGTCGCTTCTTATAACACCCACGGAACGATATGGGGTAGCGGTTGTTTTTACATCGCCACTACACGTTTACATACGCTGATGCTAACATAAATTCAGTTAGAGTTATTTAATGTTATTGATTAAAAAAAATAGAACTTATTAAAGGTGTAGTTATTAAATACACTGCTCGACTCAGTCCCCCCTTATTTCCGTGAGGCTTATGGAGAAATAAGTCCAGCGCACTGTTCCACTACTTGGCGTACCTCACATGTCCTAACATATTTTTATTTCTCAGTCTTACGGGTTTCCCACCATGTTTTCTTTTCCCACCGACCATGTTGTTTATATTATAGTATATAAAGCATTCCATCTTACACCTCAGGGATAACAACGTACCCAAATTTCTGTTAGTAATCTTGGATAGATGTTGATGTCTATGGGCCACAGCATCCACTTACCATCAGGTGGACTGTGTACTCGTTTGTCACCCTTATCCTATAAAAAAATATGTTATGGTTGTAGCATGATGAAACCCTTATTCTTTAAAAATATAGTTTTCTTCTTTATCAGCTCCATAACAGTCCTCTGTTCAAAGTCCTAAAGTGGAGAGAGACTTTCAATAAACGCCACGCTTCTCAGTTGGATTGGCGGTTGCAGTGCCAGACGTCTCACACCTATCTACACATTAATAACAGGGAGGCCATCTTCCCATGTCTTGAATATTTATAGTATTGCCAAGTTTTGTATTAATCTTACACGAGCGGAAAAATATATTGCAAATTTGTATTTATATGAACTGCTTTTAATTAAACGCAACAGTTATGAATAAATCAAAATAAGCAGTACCTAGTAACTTGTCTATCTCATTTGTTAAATATATAATATGTATTGTATTTGCCAAATAAATGTCTTCGTATGTGCTAAATATATGTGAAGTAGTAAGTTGTAGTGTACAGGGGACACTGTGGCGAGTACAGGCGAAGTTTATCAATTTTCAAGCCTTGAGGTCATTTAAGCTGAACACGTTCTGTCTCTGGATCTGGTCTAACCACAGACTCATTAAGAGACAGTTAAAGTTTGTTATTTTAGGAAACAAGTGGGTTATGTAACTAGTATATGCATATTATTAAGTTAAGTTCTAAGTGGTAGTTACTTCAAACAAAGAAGGCTATAGACGCGTTGTCACCGCTGTGGACTAAGATGGAATTCCGCACTGATGGAAATTTTACTGGCTTTCTATATACCCTTGAGACCTGAACATTGCAGTGCAAGCAATACGATTCGGCGGCACAATAGGTAACGGTATCTACCCAGACCCACGTCTAAGCAAAAATGAGTCCTTCTATCTAGGAATCATCATCATCATCATCATCATTACAGCCCTTCACAAGTCCACTGCTGAACATAGGCCTCCCCCAAGGAATGCCACAAAGCACGGTCCTGAGCCACCTGCATCCATCGACTTCCTGCATGTCTTACCAGGTCGTCACTCCATCTTGTGGGGGGACGCCCTACACTTTGCCTACCGGTACGAGGCTGCCACTCGAGAACCTTTCTTCCCCATCGGTTGTCGGTTCTTCGAGCTATATGGCAGGCCCACTGCCACTTCAGCTTACTAATCCGTTGGGCTATGTCGGTTACTCTGGTTCTACTGCGGATATCCTTATTCCTAAGTTTATCAAGCAGAGAAACTCCGAGCATAGCCCTCTCCATAGCTCGCTGAGCGACCTTGAGCTTCCTCATACGGCCAGCAGTGAAGGACCACGTCTCAGTTCCGTAAGTCATCACTGGCAACACGCACTGGTTGTACAATTTTGTTTTAAGGTTTTGAGGTATTTCTGACGAGAAGATGTGTCGTAGCTTCCCGAACGCTGCCCAGCCGAGTTGAATCCGTCGATTGACCTCTCGGTCGAAGTTGGACTTACCTAGTCGGACTATTTGTCCCAGGTAAACATACTCGTCAACAACTTCGAGCTTAGTGCTCCCAACAACTACCGGCATAGGTGTGACATGGACATTAAACATAATCTTTGTTTTGTCCATGTTCATCTTAAGACCTATCCGTTGGGAGACACTATTGAGGTCATTGAGCATAGTGCTTAGCTCCTCCAGCGATTCTGCCATAAGGACTATATCGTCGGCAAATCGAAGGTGAGTGATGTACTCGCCATTGATGTTAATTCCGTATCCTTTCCAGTCCAGAAGCTTGAAAACGTCTTCCAATGCAGCGGTGAAGAGTTTCGGGGATATAACGTCACCCTGTCTTACACCTCTCTGCAATTGGATAGGTTTCGTACTCTGGTTCTGTACTAGGATAGCCATCGTAGCTCTACTGTACAAACACTTCAGCACTTCGATATACCGACAGTCAACTTGGCACCGCTGAAGGGACTGCAGCACCGCCCAAATTTCGACGGAATCAAAGGCTTTCTCATAGTCCACATACGCCAGACATAGTGGCAAATTGTACTCTTCGGACTTCTGTACAATTTGCCGTAGGGTATGTATGTGGTCTATGGTGCTAAAGCCCTTTCGGAAACCGGCTTGTTCGGGAGGCTGGAAGTCGTCAAGTCTGCGCGCGAGACGATTCGTAATGACTCTCGAAAACAGCACGTAGACGCGGCTCAGAAGGGAAATCGGTCTGTAGTTCTTCAAGAGAGCGTTGTCACCTTTCTTGAAAAACAAGACCACCGCACTTCTGCTCCACGCCTCCGGTGTAATGCCACCATGGAGGACGGAGTTAAAGAGCTTCTGAAGGACTTCAAGTACCGGTCTTCCACCCGCTTTCAGAAGCTCCGCTGTAATTCCATCCTCGCCTGGGGCCTTGCCGTTTTTAAGGTGCTGGAGAGCCATTCTAATCTCGCTCAGACTGACGTCCGGGATATCATCGGAATAGTGTCGAATAAGACTCGCTCTTGGATCGTAACTCACACTTGCGTGTGGCTCCAACGATGACGTGTACAGCTGCCCATAGAACCTCTCAATCTCACTCAAAATCTCAGGTGCCCCGGAAACGATGCTGCCACATTCGGTCTTCAGCTTTGACAGCTGGCTCTTTCTGGCAGACAGATCTCTGGCAAAGACTTTGGAGCCTTGGTTCCGCTCGATCGCTTCTTCAATACGAGCTGTATTGAAGTTGCGTAAGTCTCGCCGCATGAATTTGGAGATCTGTCTGTTCAGTTGCCTGTATGCTGTCAAATCTGTTGAAGAATGTAGCCTCATCTCCCGTCTAACAGCCATGAGATTAAGAGTGTGATCGGAGAGTTTTGTGTTCTTCTGCGGTGGGTCTTGCAGAACTAAGCTCCGACCGCATGGACAGTTTCCACGAGCTTGTCATTCATATCGTCCACTTCATTGCAGTCTTCTAGGCACTGAAAACGGTTTTGTAACTCGAGCTGAAAGGTTTCGGGACTTTGCATTAGAGCACGAGGGGGACGGAGCGTTGACTTCATTAGACGAGACCTCTCCAACTTAACATTTAGGTTCAGTGTGCCTCTAACCATTCGGTGATCGCTGCCGGTTTTCACCCTCGCGATCACTGAGACATCACTGAACAGTTGTCGTCTGGTCGTCATAATGAAGTCAATCTCATTTTTTGTCGAACCGTCGGGGCTCGACCAGGTCCACTTCCTGTGGGGCCGCTTCTTGAAGAAAGAGTTCATCATAAAGAGTCCCTCTTTCTCCATGAAGTCGGCCACCTGCTGGCCCCTTGGGTTCCGTTGCCCTATTCCAAATTTCCCTACTTTCAGCTCACCGTTCTCTCTTGTGCCTAGTTTTGCATTGCTATCTAGGAATGTACCTTATAATATAAGTTTTAAACATGAAACATATTTTTCTGACTATGGTATCATATTATTGCAGCAAAGCTTTTTTATAGAAATATTTTTTATGGTAAGTGATTGCTGCGGCCCATAGACTTTTACATCTATTCTCGATTACGAATTAAAATGCAAATGCGTTGTCACCCGTGAGGACTAAGATGTAATGCCTCGTTTCCAGTAGAAAAAGGGTTTCCGGTTCTCTACACTCACCATACGAAACACAGAAGCGTTAAGCTACTATTTTACGCTGGTATTGTGTGAGAGCGTGGTCCATCCCCGTTGGAGCCGACCCATTTGTGCTACAACTATACCTACTACTAATTCAGCTGCAGCATGGCTCTACCACGTAAAACATCACATAATATGTATGAAGTTATGCTAAATTTTAGCTCAATCAACCAACATTCGTATATCGGTAAGTTAATAAAAACCACAATGCACTACTTTGTGTAGTGAAGTACATGCATGAGCTTTACTTATGTATCTACTATATTTTGTGTTTAAAGTGATACGGCGGGGATCAGGGAACCCTGTTCGCTTGCATATTTAAAGTAATCACACATTATTTGCGTTAAGTTAACAGTCTGTATATATATATATTTATGTGTATATATACTGGGTGGCGCCCAGGTTATCACTTTAAATAGCACAGCAGTTAATACAAGTTGATATATGTCTGTTAAAATAATAAAATAAACAATAATAAAAGAAAATAAAAAATGCATTTTTCAAACAAAATAAATAGGGTAAAAAATTGACAAGAAATAAATCAGCCTTGGTATATAGGTTACTGACCTGAAGTGACTTACAAAACGTCGCACGCGCCAGAAAAATAATAATTTATATTAACACCCGGTGCCATTTCTTGTCACTTTGCGCGTAGAGAATTATGCCTTAACTTCATTATTTTAAGTAAATTTTTCGCTTGAATTTGTTTTCACACACCCGCAGAGCGCGGTCCCTTTGTTTTTAATTTCGCGCATAAAATTATGCCTTAAATTGTTAGCCGTAAGTACAGTTTTTGTTTGATTTTTTTCTTTATTTGAGTAGTTCGGATTGACAACCTATATTCGCCTTCAAATGGCATGTGTCTTTGACCTTCTAGAATTCATCAGGTGATATCTGTATGCATTTACATGATGTTATTTAATATTAAAACGAAAAAAATGCTACCGCGACTAATGTATTAATTGTTATATACTTTTTTAGTTGTGTATGTTTAAAGAAATTTATGTAGCATACGTCTTTTCAATTTATGTGATAACTTTTTCGTCACTCGGTATATATATATATATATATATATATATATATATATATATATATATATATATATATATTTTTTTTTATGTATATATGTGTATATTTTATGTATGTGTTGCATGTACATATATTTGAACTGAATAATGTCATGACAACTTAACTGCCCAAACTCACTTTCTGTTCTACCCAAGGTTAGCTGGTAGAGAATGCCATATAGCATTAAGCTCGCCTTTTGTACAAATATTTGGTGCAAAAAAGAATAAATAAATAAATAAATATAATTTGTATATTTACACTTACTTGCACAAATAGATGGCAGACTTAATGCCAAAGGGTTTCACTTCAGTCAACTTATAAGCCAAGCAGAGGTAAATAATATAATAGGCGGTACGGCAAAAAACCTAATAAGAAAAAAAGAGCAATGAAAAAAAGGAAAGTCCGGTAACGCATCTGCAATTCCCCTGGTCCCCCTGGTGTTGCAGTTGTTCATGGGCGGCGGTAGTCACTTACCATCAGGTGAGCCGCATGCTCGTTTGCCCCCTCTACTATAAAAAAGGAATAAATACAAAATACCAACATAATATATTAAAATTAATTATAAATGTACACACTACGCAACAAATGTTTTTGTTGTTTGCCTAGACCCTCGTCCAACATTTCTTGGCAGTCACACTTGTGGCTGCCGTAGCGTATTACAGTTCGCAACTTTATTCCAAGCACATATGGTTTTGTTTTCGTTGATTAATTTTAAACATATAAATAATTAGAGAGATACGCTCTAAGATTTTTTTAATCAACACTGTACCTATTATATATCTTAATATCATATACCAACTGCTCATCCGATTTTAATGAAATTTGGTAAAAGTGTAATAATAATAATAATGTCCTCCAGACCGAATTTCGGTCACGGCGGCCAGTCTCAACGGAGACTAGCCATCGGCGCAGGACAGGATTATAGTGCCCAAGTGTATGCGCAAGCACAGGTGCACTCTCTATTCCCTCACTCTCATAGCCCGATGGGACGGTAAACCGACACGACCGGAGAGAGATCAGGCGCAGGACCAACGGCTTTACGTGCTTTCCAAGGCACGGGGGTGAAACACCGCCAACTTCCCAAATCCGGGCAGCTACTGAGAATTTCTTGATGGAAAAACTCAATAACTGATTTTTTGGCCCGACCCGGGATTCGAACCCGGGACCTTATGATCAGCAGTCGCACTACTACAACCACTAGACCAACGAGTCAGTCAGGTAAATGTGTATTGCTTGCTTCAACTTGAGAGAAATATAAAAGTTTTTATCCCGGTAATTGACCCTCAATATTTTTTATTGCGAATTTATAGATTTTTTTCATAGGAAATAGATCGTCAGAAATGGAAGAACAACATAATATGCCCGGCCAGCTAGTATATTTACAGAAATAAATGATTATTTGCTTGACCCGTATCCATTTGTATATATTATACATTTATCCGGCTACAATGTCAATTTGGTGGGTTGTTGTGTGCGCGCCCTAGAAATTTTCTGACAACAAATAAATGCTTGTAAAAATAAATAGATTTGTTTGTTTGCTCGCGTTATATGTGTTTTTATACAATTTATCCGATTATGGTCAAACATTGGATAGTCCTGCAGATCTTTCTCTCAAAATGGACATTACAACGTATATCCCAGCTAGTGGCAGAAGAATATTTGTCATACAGATTCGCTTTTTAATGTGAAACATCTATTGGTATCCCGTGACGGCAAAGGGAACGACGCTCTCATATGCCGTCATATCTCCCCTACGTCACCATTCTCGACTCCCTTGTGTGTGCGTGCGCGTACACTATCCACTTCGTTGCTTCTATGTTGAGTTGTTCACAACTGCGTGTGCATTTCTATTGTGCTATTATACGAATAATAAAAAAAATATTTACTTTATTAACGAAACTTTTATATAATTTAGTTTACTCCATATTTCTTTATTAGTTTTCATTAACCATAAACTCTACCATTACATATGATATTTCACATCTGCCGGGCGTTTCGTAGTGTCCTACTTTTTAACCATCTGTATTGTGCGCGTTGAAGAGAGTGAGAATTGGCATAGCTAGGAGTTTACTTGGAGAAGGAGTGTCGAAAGCTAAAATTTATTTAGAATATGATGTGTTATAAATACATTCAATTAAATAAAACAAAACATACATTGTTTACGTTCAAACTGTCAATTTCAAACATAGAAATGCCGCTTGTAAAGAATAGTATATAATCACTACTTTTTAGGCAGAAAAACGTTTGTTTTATATTATTTATATTAGATATTAGTGGACTTGTGAAGGGTTTTAATGAATAAATTTGAATAAACATTAAATATCTGTGTTTCATAAATTAATGTGCAGTTGAAAGTGAAATACAGCTTGCTTGAAATACAAACCTAAAAATATAATGACTTACGGTCGTATTTCGACCACTAGGCGACCAATAGCCTATATAAATCTTAGATAAAAAAAAATCAGAAACGCTAGAATTTAGCGTCACATCACAACGTCAAATAAAACAGATAGCTAATAAAATATTAATACCATTTCCATATTCATATAACCCCAGGGTAATTACTAGCACAGAGGGAATCCTAAAAAATGAACAAAATTCGTTTAGTTGAACTCTTAATACATTATATGTTTTATGTGGTACAAAATAAGATAGCTATTTTATTCTCACTTTGATTCTTTTAGTTTTCCCATTCCATATACACCTCTATTGATGTGCCATTAGCAAAACAAAAAACACTGTCGATAAATTAATTTATTCTATGACTTAATAAAATCAAGGATTTTGATTAATCCGGTCTGTATAATACTTATTTATATCACTGAACGTTAATTATAGCTCGTCTGACAACTTAAAAAAAAAACGTAGTCGAATAATGCGGAATTTCACACTATCATGGTAAGTTAAAAATATATTGTGAAAAGGTCACTATGAAATCTACTTAAATTCAGTGGGTACATTTCTGCAAAATTCTCCCTTCATTACATATGAGTTTCACAGGGAAAAATAACTGTAAACATTTATTTATCATGGAGTCTTAGAGCCATATATTGACCTTTAGTAGTTCAATGCTCAGAGATAAGTAATAATCAAATATATTATATTTTTGGTAGGAGGTAGTGGGTACTCTTACGCGGCTACAACAGGGAGTGATGAAAATATTCCTTACACTTCATGATTTCGAACTATTCGAAATATTATTTTCATCCAAGCAGATATAGCTCTTTTGATTGTTTTATTTTCCGCTGAGCAAGTCAGCATATAAAATTGGGATTAAAAATAGAATCCAACTCACTTATACCGTGTGACTGTCAAGAATAAGTATTCATAACTTACTAAATAAAAAATTAAAACTTACTAAATTTTGTACGTGGTAGAGCCACGCTGCAGCTATATTAGTAGTATAGTTGTAGCACGAATGGGTCGGCTCGACCGGGGAAGGACCACGCTTTCAGAGAATACCAGCGTAAAATAGCAGCTTAAAGTTGTGTTTCGTATGGTGAGTGTAGAGAACCGGAGACCCATTTTACTGGAAAAGAGGCATTCTATCTTAGTCCTCACGGGTGACAAGCGTCTGCATTACGATTCGCAAGCGATGATAGATGTAGATGTCTATGGGCCACAGCAACCACTTACCATCAGGTGGACTGTGTGCTCGTTTGTCACCCTATCCTATATAAAAAAAACTTTTAAGTGATTTCGCAATTCCAGTCGTTTGTGGAGTGGTTAATTTTAACTAAAACAATGCTTATTTTCAGTCAATACATTTCGGTGTAGTTAATTTATGCGGTTCAATTGAGCTCATAATGTTTGAAATAATTGATTGCGTTACTGATGTATTGCGTTACATTGAACTCTATTTATTTGGCTAATGTAAATGGAAATTTTCAGCTGCCTCTAAAATTAATAAGGGTGATATCAAGTTAATTTGATCATAGTTCATATTGCTGTTTTACCTTTAATTTGATGTATCTAATACCTTTAAACAAGCAATTATTGTATGTATAATATATAATCGGAATATCGGAAACGGCTCCAACGATTAACATGAAATTTAGTATGCATGGGGTTTCTGGGGCGACAAATCGATCTAGCTAGGATAAATTCTAATCTGAGAATACACCGCCGAACATCCCGCGGTGTGAGTGCTCCATGCGTGAAGTGCTGTTTACACAGCGCTTGGTGCGTAAAGCACTCCTCTCCCTGGACGTCAACAAGTCGAGTGGGCCTGATGGAGTCCCACCTATTGTGCTGAAGACGTGTGCTCCGAAGTTGGCACCGGTTTTAACGCGTCTTTTTCGGTACTCCTACTCCCTAGGCGTAGTCCCGGACTCATGGAAGACAGCTTTGGTGCACCCGATCCCTAAAAAAGGCGATCGCTCAGATCCGTCCAACTACAGGCCTATCGCCATCACCTCCTTGTTCTCCAAAGTAATGGAAATGATTATTAACAGCCAGCTCATGCGGTACCTTGAGGATCACCAGCTAATTAGTGACCGCCAGTACGGTTTCCGTCAAGGTCGCTCAGCTGGTGATCTTCTGGTCTACCTGACCCATAGATGGGCGGAAGCAGTGGAGTCCAAGGGGGAGGCGTTGGCCGTTAGTTTGGACATAGCGAAGGCTTTCGATCGGGTTTGGCATAAAGCGCTTCTTTTGAAGCTGCCTTCCTATGGGCTTCCCGAGAAATTGTGCAATTGGATCACCAGCTTTCTTGCAGATCGGAGCATCAAGGTCATAGTAGACGGTGCATGCTCCGATTACAAGCCCATTAACGCTGGTGTTCCACAAGGCTGCGTGCTATCACCAACGCTGTTTCTTCTGCATATCAATGATATGTTGCAAACCAGCAACATTCATTGCTATGCAGACGACAGCACTGGTGATGCTTTATACACCGGCCGTGCCAATATTTCTCGGGAAAACGTCGCCGAGTACCGGAACAAATTTGTGTCTGAAGTCGAGACTTTGTTGAACAAAGTCTCAGACTAGGGGCGACTAAATCTAGTCCAGTTCAATCCCCAGAAGACACAAGTTTGCGTGTTTACCGCTAATAAGTACCCCTTTGTTGTATCTCCTCAGTTTACAAGTACTCCTCCTGCTGCCTCAGCTAGCATCGGAATCTTTAGCGTCGATATATAGAATAGTGTGCAGTTTCGTGGTCATTGGGAAGGGTAGGCCAAATTGGCCTCTAAAAAGCTTGGCGTGCTTAGCAGAGTGATACAGTATTTCATGACGGCACATCGCTTGCGACTTTACAAAGCGCAAGTTCGGCCTGACATGGAATACTGTTCTCATCTCTGGGTTGGGGCACCCCAGAGTCAGCTCCTTTCACTTGACCGCATCCAGCGCAGAGCGGTTCGAATCATCGACAACCAAGTTCTTTCTGATCGGCTCGATTCAATGGCGCGGCGTAGGGATGTTCCATCACTACGCATTTTGAACCCCTCCCTCCTTTTATTTATTTTTATTTTTAATATTTGTTTTTATAAGGGCAACAGGAATACAGATTCTGTGAAAATTTCAATTGTCTACCTATTACGGATCATCCCGTTGACAGATAAACGGATGGACAGCGAGGCCTAATAATAGGGACCGCATCTAGCGCAGAGCGGTTCGAATCGTCGACGACCGAGTTCTTTCCGATCGGCTTGACTCACTGGCACTGCGTAGAGAGGTTGCATCTCTTTGCGTATTTTATCGTACCTACCACGGGGAGTGCTCTGAGGACTAATTCCAGCCGCTCAATTTCACCATCGCACATCGCGACAGAACTTGCGATACCATCCATATCATCTAGATGATTGGCGGTCCACCACTGTGCGATTCAGAAGAAGTTTTCTCCCTCGCATAACTTCCTTGTGGAATCGATTACCACCAGCGATTTTTCCGGACCGATACGACTTGGGACCTTCAAGAAAAGAGCCTACTCCTTTTTAAAAGGCCGACAACGCATCTGCGATTCCCCTGGTGTTGCAGTTGTTCATGGGCGGCGGTATTCACTTACCATCAGGTGAGCCGCATGCTCGTTTGCCCCCTCTCCTATAAAAATTTTTTTTAGAAAATGTCGTTTTATCCATGTTTTCAGAAATTGAAAAACTGCTACAATATCTTTAGATATATTAGGTTATAATAGCTCAGGTGGGAAATCGGGCGGTCCTTAAACCAGACGACCCCGGTTCGAGTCCAGATGTTTTTTTTTCAAGTTCCTTCTTTTGTGTGAAAAATTATTATTGGGAGCCTTTTATCAACGCATGTAATTTGTATCTAAGTACATTTTTTTAAAACACGAAAAAACACGAAGAAACCGATATTGTGCAAATATTTTATCTTATTTGCGATGTTCCGGTAAAAAGATAAAAAATCAAATCAATAACTGTTTATCGATAATCAACTTAAAAAACGTTACCCCCACACTAGGATTTTCTCCTGTGTCGTGGAGGCAGTTTACAAACATAAATTGCACAAGGACAAACATCCAGACCTGGAACAATTATTTGTAGGCCATACAAATACTTTTTCCGTGCGGGATTCGAAACCGCGGCCCCCAGCGCAACAACCCACGGAACCGTCGAAATAAAATATGACTCTTCCTGACATCTATTGGTGACCATCCAGCCAGTTCGGAGAAAAGCCGGAACAAACAGAGAGACAAACATAGAGACACCATTTTTTTGTTATACGTAAGTGACGTATATTGTTTCATATGCATTTGGTAAAAAAAAACTGTTATTTTGACATTACAAACAGACACTTCAATTTTATTTATCTGTGTTATCAACACAGCATAATAAAATACATATGGCGGACATCAGCTGTAATAAATTACGACCTAAAAAGGTGATATAATTAGCAAATGTATCACATTATGGTAGGTATCACATGAAATGTTGTAATGAGTACATCGCAAAACAACACTAAACATGTTTTAATAACATTTTTTCATATTTTGTTGGCATGCAAATAACCTCCCAAACAAGCCGGTTTCCGAAAGGGCTTTAGCACCATAGACCACATACATACCCTACGGCAAATTGTACAGAAGTCCGAAGAGTACAATTTGCCACTATGTCTGGCGTATGTGGACTATGAGAAAGCCTTTGATTCCGTCGAAATTTGGGCGGTGCTGCAGTCCCTTCAGCGATGCCAAGTTGACTGTCGGTATATCGAAGTGCTGAAGTGTTTGTACAATAGAGCTACGATGGCTATCCGAGTACAGAACCAGAGTACGAAACCTATCCAATTGCAGAGAGGTGTAAGACAGGGTGACGTTATATCCCCGAAACTCTTCACCGCTGCATTGGAAGACGTTTTCAAGCTTCTGGACTGGAAAGGATACGGAATTAACATCAATGGCGAGTACATCACTCACCTTCGATTTGCCGACGATATAGTCCTAATGGCAGAATCGCTGGAGGAACTAAGCACTATGCTCAATGACCTCAATAGTGTCTCCCAACGGATAGGTCTTAAGATGAACATGGACAAAACAAAGATTATGTTTAATGTCCATGTCACACCTATGCCGGTAGTTGTTGGGAGCACTAAGCTCGAAGTTGTTGACGAGTATGTTTACCTGGGACAAATAGTCCGACTAGGTAAGTCCAACTTCGACCGAGAGGTCAATCGACGGATTCAACTCGGCTGGGCAGCGTTCGGGAAGCTACGACACATCTTCTCGTCAGAAATACCTCAAAACCTTAAAACAAAATTGTACAACCAGTGCGTGGTGCCAGTGATGACTTACGGAACTGAGACGTGGTCCTTCACTGCTGGCCGTATGAGGAAGCTCAAGGTCGCTCAGCGAGCTATGGAGAGGGCTATGCTCGGAGTTTCTCTGCGTGATAAACTTAGGAATGAGGATATCCGCAGTAGAACCAGAGTAACCGACATAGCCCAACGGATTAGTAAGCTGAAGTGGCAATGGGCCGGCCATATAGCTCGAAGAACCGACAACCGATGGGGAAGAAAGGTTCTCGAGTGGCAGCCTCGTACTGGTAGGCGAAGTGTAGGGCGTCCCCCCACAAGATGGAGTGACGACCTGGTAAGACATGCAGGAAGTCGATGGATGCAGGTGGCTCGGGACCGTGCTTTGTGGCATTCCTTGGGGGAGGCCTATGTTCAGCAGTGGACTTGTGAAGGGCTGTAATGATGATGATGATGATGATGATGATGCAAATAAACCTTTCAGTTTAATAAGAAAGTAACACAACATATACTTCTAGGCTAGGCTTCATTGTGAACAAACGTATACTTTCATACAATACTTTTTATAGTTTTTATATTTTAATACTTATAAATTAAATTCATATGTATGTCTGTAATATCGAAATAACTTACATTGAACTGAATGGTTTATTTGCATCCATCAAGATATGAATGAACTTTTTTAAACTTTTGTGTATCTATAAAAGCTAAATTTCGGAATGGCTTAATTGATTGCAATGAAACTTTGCACAGATTCATGCCAGGAGTGATTAAGGCAATAATTTATACGAAAAACAAAAAATAATGAAATAATGGTCTTTGATCATGCTAAATCTAAATAACGCTTTATTAATAGATTATACCCAGGCTAAGCAAGGTTCACTAGTGCTAAATAAAATTCATTGACCTATGTCTTTTGTTCCAGTTACTAACAATAAAATGCCACGAAGAATCAAGTCCGCCCGTTTAATTGAGGGTTAATGAAATATCTTACGTGGCTGTCGGTTAATGAAATTCCGCAAAAAAAAATGTGGTATCCGATGAATTACAGAGTAATTATATCGAATGTTAGACCTGTGTACGTAGATCGGTGGTGAAGAGCAGTGTTATGAACAGAAATTTGTGAAAATCATATCTCATCCGAAAGACATATTGACTATCAGAGTAGTTAATAGAATCAGACGTTACTTTTCAGAAATCCATTATACTAAAGATGTTGAAAATTAATTAACTAAGCTCCGTGTAATAAAACAAAATGATTTGTCTTACCGTATTTGAACGTTACCACTAATTTCAACACCATCACACTAGGAAAGGGACACCACCTTCAATAAAACCAAAATATTTTTTTTTCTTTTTCTTTTTTTTCATAGGATAGGGTGACAAACAAGCACACAGTCCACCTGATGGTAAGTGGTTGCTGCGGGCTATAGACAAATACATTTATCCTCATTTGCGAATCAAAATGCAGATGCGTTGTCACCCGTGAGAACTAAGATGCAATGCCTCTTTTCCAGTAAAAAGAGTCTCCGGTTCTCTACACTCACCTTACGAAACACAGCAGTGTTAAGCTGCTATTTTACACTGGTATTCTGTGAGAGCGTGGTCCTTCCCCGGTCGGGCCGACCGTTCGTGCTACAAATATACTAATAATATAGCTGCAGCATGGCTCTACCACGTATAATATTTATTTTATTTTATAGCGCCTGTCTCTTATTAATTTTTAACATCTTTAACGTCTCAGTAGATTCGAATGTTAACACATATAAATCGATCAAGCCAGTTAGGCATAGGATAGCTTTCGAATATCAAAAGTGAAAACCTATGAGTCATGCAGATAAGTAGATAGATGCAAATGGCTCAGGACCGTGCTATGTGGGAATATTTGAGTAAGAACTTTATTGCTGTGGGTTGCTGTGCTAAACTGTGAAATAATTATGCTGTAGTGTTCAATTAATTGGGGTTTGAGGTGAGGACATGCGATTCTGTAGCCGTTAAGTAGCAAAATATTTTTTTTTACCGACAGCTAAGAAATTACGCGGCAGATGTTTATACGTGGTAGAGCCATGCTGCAGCAATATTTTATTATTTTTTTCTTTTTTTTCTTTTTTCAAAAAAACGTTACTTCCACACTAGGAATTTCTCCTGTATCGTGGAGGCAGTTTACAAACACCAATTGCACAAGGACAAACATCCAGACCCGGAACAATTATTTGTAGGCCATACAAATACTTGTTCCGTGCGGGATTCGAACCCGCGCCCCCCAGCGCAGTAACTCATTGCTAAACCACTGCGCCACGGAGCCGTCAATTATTGCATATTGCAGCTATTGGTTGTTGCACGGTCGACTCGACTGGGGAAGAACGCGCCCTCACTTTTGTGAGTCTGTTTCGTATAGTGAGTGTAGAGAACTGCAGAACTTATTTACTGAAAACGAGGCATTTAGGGGTGACACCGTATCTGAATTTCGATTCTTAATCCACAGCATACAAATATTATCGGGTGGACTGTATGCTCATTTGTCACTATTCTATAAAAAACACTTCTTAGCATAGACCTAGTCATTAATATTTTATTTACAAATTTGAATAAAAAGTTCAAGGATTTAAAAAGCTGTCGTGTGTATAAATTACTAATTAATTACATCACTGCAACAGTTGTTTATTCAGTGCTTGTCAGGGATGAATGCACGAGTGAACTGTGTCAATAGTCCTCGATGCCAGTTGATAAGAGTTTGCCAACTTTCGCCGCTTGTTTACTTATCGCTCTGTTTCAACAGGTTAGTGTACAATTTACGAGCATAATAGCGATTGTTATCGCATAACAATGTTTAAGTTGGATAAAACTGTATTACAACGACGAAGAATCATGGAATAATTAATAACGAAAAACCCAATATTACGGTAGCCAATGGATTTTTTTTCATAAGGAAATGCCTACGAATACCCGACTAAAATATGTAGAACCGGAGGAACGAATACAAAATACATCCGCCGCGTCAGCCACCCCTTAATAACCTCTCCTCGAGGAAAGACAACTCCTCACCATATACCTTCAAGAGCGAAACAAGGGCGTAAAGAAACGCAAGTATCCCGAATTCGATGTTCGTTGTAACCAATGAAATTTTAATTTTAGTTTAAAATGCTGCTTTATCATGTGCTTGGCAGTGAAGGAAGACGTTGAAACCTGTATCTCTGAGAAATAAAATATTTCGAGGATATGTGAAGTCCGCCATCACGAACTGAAGCAGAGCAGTGAACCTGGCTCAAAAAACAAGTGCACGGCACGACCTTAAGTCACGTCGACGATAAACTTTAGTTTTTCACAACACGATCCTATGTATTGAGAAACAATGTCGCATCGTGGCACGCCTTGGTTTTGGCCTCAATTACTACATCATAACCTTCTTGGGTATGAGAGGAGGTCTGTGCCCGGAAAGAGACATATTTAAATACTGTAATATTGTTCTTTTCTAGCTATCTAGTAGCGGTGTAACAATATCCACTACTCCATATCATCCCGTGGGTTTCGTAAGAAGCGACATAGGGAATCAAACCAAATGGTAGGCAGCAGCGTTTCCCTAATAACAACTAAAATAAATAGCAGTTGCCAACCCGCCTGCCAGCTATAACATGTTCAGCAGTGGACTTTAATAGACTGTAACAGTAACGGTTAATGAATATTATGACATGGTTTTGACGTGGTAGAGCCACGCCGCAACTATATTATGGTTGAAGCACGAATGGCTCGGCTAGACCAGTAGGCGTATTACGTATCATGTAGAAGGCTAGCGAGAGTGAAATTAGAACAATAATTACTGACAAATCGCAGATTCGAATTATGTATCAGCGATACCATGCTAACTAGCAACAGCGCTGTCTTGTGGTCGCTAGTTAGCTAGGGATTGGTTATCGCTGGGACGTAATACGAATCTGCGATTTGTCAGCAATTATTGTTCTAATCTCGCTATCGCTAGCCTTCTGCAAGATACGTAATACACCTACCGAGTAGGACCATGCTCTCACAGAATACCAGCGTAAATTATCAGTTTAATGCTATTACGTATAACGACGTATAATTATATATTGAATATGTTTTATACACGAATACTACTAAAAGTTGCAAAATGTGAAGTTAATTAGAATCTAAACAAATAAATAAGATTTAATAGTCTGTAGTATCAAAAGACTGCCCTTTATTGAGCCGAGCCATTCAATCGTGAATAACCATTTTTAAATTTTTATTTTATTTTTAAATTATTGTCTGTCCGGGCTTATCTTTGGAATGGCTAAAACGATAGAAAATAAAACTTGAGTCACAGATACAGAGCAATGACAGAAGTGATTTAGGCTATATTATTTTATTCAAAAAAATTGAAGAATTTTTGATAAATTTGATAATATGATAAAAAAAAACGTTGGCACCTTAATTTTTATGCGATAGTAGAACATACCTTGCGCTTTCGCTTAAGGCATGCAATAAATGGTCTTTGATAATTACTAAAAATTTTAATAACGCCACATTAAATAATCATATGCTGACGAAGCTGGCCGGTTTTCTACTATTTAATACAGTAAGTCTATTTTATATTTATATGAAATGTAAATAATTTTTACTAGACGTAATTAACAGGATCCCCCAGGTTTTATGGTATGGGTTTAAATAAAGATAGTGAGTTCAAAATTAATATCAGAGTCTGTTAGTATTAACTCTCAAAGTGGCGGGCGTCGACCGCGTATGTATGTTTATTAATACCGTGGGGTCAGAGCGGCTCGGCAAGAGGCAAACTTGTTGTTTAAGTAACCACAATACTTCAAACTTTGAAGCCCTAGGCACCGTTCTTCGTAAGCGCAACATATACTAATCCAAGAACTTGAAGCAAAAATATCTAATCTTCTGGGAAAATAATTCAACTCAACTTATGTGACTCCGACAGAATATCAGCGCTGCGGTAACTCTGTTCTATAGCATTATGCTGAGTCGGTGGCCGTTTAGTTGCTGTAATCCATTTTTCTACCGATTTCAAAAAGAAGACGGTACTCAACTCCACTGTATGTTTTTTTGTGTGTTACTTTGTTCTGGGTGAACAGATTTCGATGATTTATTTTTTGTTTGAAAGCTGATGCTTCTCACGTAGGACTGTATAAATATGATGAAGGTGTGGACAATAGTTTATGAGTTATTATCAATAATTTAGATTGAAGTCGGTTGTACAAAATTTTTAATTTTAAATTATTTTCTTTGTAAATTATGTTAAGTATTTTATTTTTGTTAGTAAAATATTTTTTTTTGTAAAAGTAAGTTGCAACGTATAAACATGTTCTTTCTTATTTTCTTCTTGCAACATAAACAGACCGAAATTAAAAATAATTTAAGATAAGAAAAACTAAACACGATAAAATCCGTAAAATTAGCTTTATTCAAAATCTAAAAGCTTTATTTGTAATCTTAATTTTAATTAGTATACAAAAAAAATCAGATTGCCAGTGCGAGTTTAAAAACCTTGACGTTCTAAAGTGAACACTTTTTACTACCGGAAGAGAACGACTAATTAAATATTTGAACACGGAAAAAAGAAATGAGAGGACATTTTTTATAGCCGCTATTGAATTTTCCGCAGATTTCTTCATCTCATCGAGATAAGGCTAATTATAATCTTTTGTATGAATTATTTTTTTTAAAGGTAAGTTAAAGTAATCTAGAATATGTGGTGGCTTAGCTTCTGTATAGTGTCGGTGTAAAAGGGGTCAAAGGAAAACCACTAGGAGACGGTCAGCAGCATCTTCCTGATAACAGCTGAAGAAAATTAAAAAAATACCGCTCTACATTTTGCTTACCGGTACGATGCTGCCACTCGAGAACCTTTCTTCCCTGTCGATTGCCAGTTCTCCAGTCTTTATGGCCGGTACATTGCCACTTCAACTTGCTAATCCAATGTATGTGAATTGATTTAAAACATCCTATAAAAATCCACTGCTGATCATAGGCCTCCCCAAAGATTGCTTCATTGGGAGGATTTTGGCTTAGTTGCCAGGCTTGGCAAGCGGGTGTCAGGCGCTCTTTTTTCATTGTTTTGAGCTGTTATTAGGAATATGCTGCAGCTCATCTCCTGTTTCAGTTTCCATCTGACGCCTTTTGCGACACCCACGGGATGTTTTGGGGTAGTGGATATTCGTACACCGCCACTACACGGTTAAGGCGTGTAAATACTTCGCATTAATATAAAAAAATCCCCATGATTCTGCTGTTGATGTATAAAGGTTAACGATTCCAAATTCCGAAATGCAAAGCCAATACATTTTCGAGCCTGTGCGAAAAGCTACGTCGTCGCACGATTACTAAATGACCTCTTTACATGACGGGATCGTGCGTGTGAGCCAAATATTAGCGCAAATATCCTACCATTACTTCTGCAAAATATATGACACAGAAAACATTCATCACGTTACAAATATTATTTCGCGTAAGAAATATCTAACGAACCTCCTTCCTTTAGCATGCTGCTTAAGATATTGTATGTAGAAATATTTATTTATTTATTTATACAAAGTAGTACATATGCCGGACTTAATGTCATAGGGCAATCTCGTCTAGTCAACCATTAGGCCAAACAAAGATAATTAATAGAACCAGGCGTTTCTTTGCGGAAATCCATTATATTCAAGATTTTAAAAATTTATACACATATATAGGGATATAATATACATAAGAGAGGGAGCGTTTTTACTGTCAAGAGGGACGTCGTTCCAGAGTTGCCGTGTTGGCGTGCCGTAAATGCGTTAGCTGCTAAATAATAATTATATTTTGATTCAGACTCAGTCCATAGAGATGTTAGTATAACAATAAAAATAATAGTAACAATAATAAAAAACTTAAGACTAGTGTTAGTATATAACTTCTTTTTCTTTATATTCTTAACTTAACAAATTAACAATCCCGCGTACATTACATATATCTTACTTATTTAGTTATACATGTAGACTTAACCAATGCCTCATAATGGCCGTGTTCCACCTATCAGCAAGTGTAGTTAGGATGCTGTTGGTAGAGTTACGCAGACGACTCAGGAACCAAGCAGACCATTTACGAATAACGGCATGAAAGCCATCCGTGTGTGTCTCAGCGAACATGGCAGAGGCACTACAATAACGCGGCAATGCCAACAGCACCCTGAATGCATTATTATATT
Source organism: Parnassius glacialis (assembly GCA_033319125.1). Taxonomy (NCBI): domain Eukaryota; kingdom Metazoa; phylum Arthropoda; class Insecta; order Lepidoptera; family Papilionidae; genus Parnassius; species Parnassius glacialis. The sequence goes on from JAVANC010000006.1 coordinate 2,839,666, forward strand.
GGACACGCAGGACGTTGTATGCCCGCTGCGTATATCTAACCCACAAGTTGCATGTGTAAAAGCACTGACAATACGCTTTAAAAAGCGTTACTTTTACTTCTTTACTACATCGTGCAAACCTGCGGGCCAGCATATTACAGCGAACAGCCAACGCCCTACGTTCCCTTTCTATATCTAAGTCATCGTTTAAGTCCTCTGTTACCCAGTGGCCTAGGTACTTAAATTTGACGACTCTCTTCAAAGGACTATCACAGAGTTTAACAGTAGGCATGGTGAGCTGCCTTTTGTACGCCGATGATCATGTCATATTTACGTCGTCGGCAGCCAAATTGCATACGATGATTACATTAATGAGCAGGTAATTAAAAGAAAGGGGAATAAAGTTAACGCAAGTATGAAAAAAGTTATGGTTTTTGAAAGCGAAGAAAGGAAAATGATATGATGAATAAGAATAGAAGGGGAGTTGGTTGAACAAATGGATGAGTTTGTGTATTTGAGATTTGTTTTTAGCAGGAATGGTAGATATGATAACAATGAGTGAGCGTAGGAAATAGAGTAAATGGGGCTCTTCACACTATTGTGGGGAGTCAGAATGTGTTAAAAAAAGCACGCATGGCAATTCACCCTGCTGTGTTAGTCGTAAAAGTTGAGTGTGGCAGAAAAAGCACGAGAGTAGAATAAATGCTGTAGAAATACAGTCATAAAGGAGTATGTTAGAGCGGAATCTTAATGACAGGGTGAGAAATTGAGTGATAAGAGAAGAATGTGGTTTGCATGATGATGTTGTGATCAGAATTAATATGGATCTCTCCATATGGCCAAACCACAGAACGAGGAAAGTATTACAAAGCAAATTAATGTTGCGGAAGTAAACGGAGAAGTCGGGAAGGTACGCCCTAGACGTAAGTTTATCCATGAAATTGGCGACTTATTGAAATTGGGCCAGATTAAGAGCACCTTCAACCGACGAGCATGTACACGTAGGTATATGGATGTAAAGGAGGCGAGAGAGATGTATCAGCATTGTGCCAAATTGAAGTCTATAGTCTCTGCCTACCCTCTGGGTAACAGGCGTAAGTGTTTATATTATGTAACAATTATGAAAACCTCCCAGGTATTGATATTTGGATTTTAAATACTCGAGAGTACATGAATATTTGAGAATTGAAAAAAGGATGCAGACTATTCTAGCATATTTGGCGCTGACGGATAGACAGGCAATTTAGCCGAGTACGATAAGACGAAACATGGTCGTATTTACAAAAACCATAAATGTATCTCATGCAGTTGTTAAGAAGACGATCGAATGTGTTAAAATGATGTTGAGACAGGTCTGAGCAACACACATCGACATAAATTTAAGTTTATTGCTTAAATAGGTTTCAATATTCTGTTATTTGAGCCAAGTTTATACGTGTATATTAACTTATGAAAGGAAACCGCTGATCGTAGTAGTTAATAAACTTCCCTTTAAAGATTTGCTATTCATATAGGTTTGTTTATGATATTAGGTTTATTTACGTAATGTTAATATTTGTGTTAGAGTTTTATTTATTTCCAGTGAGCCACCCCAGCTTAGTACGGGTGATTTCTAGATCTTGACAACAGATCCATCTTCCTTGCCTAATTGTGTATCTAAACCAGCCAGGGATCCACTCAAATGTAAACAAAATCTTTCATTAAAATCGGTCCAGCCGTGTTGGAGGAGTTCAGTGACGAACACACGTACAGAAGAATTGTATAAAAGATATCATTATCATCATAACTTAAAGTATTAGTGGAATTATAAGAATAGAATAGAATAGAATAGAATAATTTTTTATTCAATATTGATTATTACATAATTCTTATTGAAAGTCATTTTTTTATTTACCACTGGTTCGGAAAATACCTCTGTCCTGGGAAGAACCAGCAAGAAACCCAGCGGGACTTTTTTTTTCAAACGTGTTTAACGTGTAGTAGTCCACTTACACTTTTATAAAATTGCTGACTTTGACGGGCCTAAACAAATTGGAATGAATAGGGATTATTAATCATCATCAACATAATTACAGCACTCACAATTCTATTGCTGTACATAGGCCTCCTCCAAGGAATGCCACAAAACACGGTCTTGAACCTCCGACATCCATCGACTTCCTGCATGACTTACAAGGTTGTCACTCCATCTAGTGTGTGGTCGCCCTACACCTCAACTACCGGTACGAGGCTGTTACCCGGTTCTTCTAGCTATATGGCCGGCCCTTAATAATTCGCTGGGCTAAGTCGATCTCTCTGGTTCCACTGCGGATATACTCATTTTAAAGTTTATCGTACAGAATAACTCCGAGAATACCCCTCTCCATGTTCAATGAGCGATCTTGAGCTTTCTCATACGACCAGCAGTGAAGAACCACGTCTGAGATGCATAAGTCATCACTGGCAACGTGCACTGGTTGTACAATCTCGTTTTCAAGTTTTTACACTTGACGAGACAAAGTGTCGTAGGGATTATAGCAAATTAAGATCTTGATAAATTGACTGAATGATTACAAACCAAGACTATAGCCGAAGAATATCACATTGTATCAAATGCAGCAAATGATTATAATATTTTCGTAACCAGTTAATTGAGATGACAGCGAAGACTGTGAAATAATATTCATATTTTAAGATTTCCGCGCATATGAATTATATATAACAGTATTTTCAGCAACGTTGATCCATTTCAGTACACAAAAAAGTCTTTAAAAAGCTTCTAGAAAAAAAAAGCTCAAGAAACTTTTTAAAAATGTTAGTTTTAACTTTTTTAATTCCCGACTTTTTGTGCACTTTACAGAACCCATAGTCACTGGGAGAACTGACTAACCCTGAGTGAAAAGAAATTAATCGCGATAAAATTCAACCATTTAAAAATGTTAACTTTAATTTACTTTTTTACTTTAAACTAACTTAAGTATATACTGAAACAATTCAGATGTTCTTTTTACAAGCTTTTTTACAAACATTTATTTAACTTGCAATGTAACTATGTTTGTTCGGGTGGAATCCTGCAACTCTATTTTGAAGCAGATATCTTCAATCCATTGAGCTGAAATTTTGTATACACGTTGAATTTAGATGACAATGCATGGTTAGCTGTGTAACGTTATTTTAAATCCAACATACGGACTAGTTATTAAGTGGCGAAGCTTGCGAAATCACTTATTGATTTCACGATGTCTGTCCGTCTGTCCGTCTGTCCTGTGATTATCTCGAGAATGGTAACGAATTTTCAAATTCTGTTTTCAGCAATCGATTACTGATCACCCAGGCATCTGAACCTCCTATTTTGAAACTGATTGTTCAACGGCAACCGTTAGAAACCGCTACAAAGCTGATTGCTTCGCCACTTTGCTATGCTGTTAGCTTGCTAGGTTTATTTTTAATGCACTCCTACAATATGGGTATCAAATGAAAGAGCTTGCTTAGTGTAACTCGAAAAATAAAGTGACGTAACTCTAAATCCAATATGGCGGACTTCTAAAGATGGCGGACTAACTTCTTAAAACTACTACTACGCTACAAGCTTTTATCTCATATAAATTGTGTAATGACGTTTTAAATTGATAGTAAAAGTTTTAAAGGAAAAGTTTATTTTATTTTTTAGCGCATTTAAATGAAAGCTTGTTTTAAAGAAAAGTTTAATTTTTTTACTTTTAATTTATTACATGTCAACCGCTGATACTTAACTGGTATTTAAACCTTAATTGAAGTGTTAAGTAATTATGTAATATTTTCACTGTTTATATCCCAAATATTCATATCACAAAATAAATAAGGCACTGTTTAATTTTATTAATACCATTTTTATTATTAATAATGGCTAAAGCCAATTTAACTAGAAAGTTCTTTGTTAAATACCTCTCTATACAGGGCTTTCAGATTTGTTACAACTATTCGTGTACTTCAGTTTCATTATCTAGCAGTATTACACTCAAACTTACGTCTAACTTCGTACAAACCTTGTTCGGCTCAGTGTGACACGGGAACTAACTTGTTCCTTATTACGATTCAAGCGTCGTACAGCGGGTAAAGTAAAAGCCTGACAAATATTTGACTGATTTATTGTATACAAGTTTAAGCGACGATGTCAGAATAACTTATACTTACATTTTCGATGTTTTGTAGTTTGTTAATAGGCAGATGTTTATGTAAATAATAATGTTTAATGTAAGCTATACCCTTACTATTTCTCTACATTGTAGAGCCATGCTGCAGCTATAAAATGATTGCAGCAGAAGAGTAGAATGTTTTATAAATCAACGCGATTTGTTTTATAGTATAAGAGTGACAAACGACAAACTGGCACACAGTCCACCTGATGGTAAGTGGTTGCTGTCCCATAGACATCTACATCTATCCACGTTTGCGAATCAAAATGCAGATGCGTTGTCACCCGTGAGGACTAAGATGGAATGCCTCGTTTCCAATAAAAAGGGTCTCCAGTTCTCTACACTCATCATACGAAACCCAGCAGTGTTAAACTGCTATTTTACGCTGGTATGCGTGGTCTTTCCTCGGTCGAGCCGACCAATTCGTGCTACAACTATACTATTTATATAGTTGCAGCATGGCTCTACCACGCGTAAAAGTGAAGTAAAAGAAAAAATGTGTGTGGAATGTAAATATCTGTGAAATGTAGATGTATAGAGGGCATAGTAGCCATAGTCACCCTTCATCTTTAAAAAATATTATAGAATTATTTCTATTATGTATAATCATTAGTATAGATATGAGAAAAACTCCACGAATCGTTATAACTCTGTTACAGCACGTGTCACGGCTGGTCACAAGTTTCCTCTCATTTCATAGAAGATTATGGAACAATTACTCCGCCGCGCTGCTTCAGTACATATTGAGGACTATAATCCTTGATTTTTTCCTTCCCCGTAGAGCATCTTAACACTTAAGATTGCAATAAACAATTTTGTTAGTGCCAGTATAATATGCCGAATTTGGGTTGCTCGCGTACTCTTATTAATAGTTTCAATTTTTTTAATGAAAATTTATACACAAAGTAGAAGTTTTTAAATAAAGCTTCCATGAAACGCAAAATTTAAGCATCTCATTTCAGAATGCAGCGATAATGGAACAGAAAGTGCTACCGCTTGACAAGCAAAGTTTAGTATCATATAAAGGCGGAAAAGTAACTTTAAAGCAATTCGAATTTAGAGAGATCTGTTTCCTTATATTAAATAAAACGCATTAAGACAGTGAGCTACTATCTTGGTGGCGTTATTTAGATACAATACAATCAAAGCTCATTCATTTCATAATTTTTTTGTTTTTTCAAAAAAAAATCTTCAAATTTTTGGATCAATTATTGCATTGCTCTTTACCTGTTCTTAAATTTTCATCAAAATCGGTCTACTAAGATTGTACCGGATAGACAGAGACAAAAATTTAGAAATGTTTACTTAAATATTATCTTAATGGCATGCAAATAACTTCCACAATTCAATATCAGCCAGCTATTTCGACATTACAAACAACTACTACATTGTTATTTATTAGTATAGATAAAGCATGAAAGGTGATGTAAATATTATTATCCGGGGACATTTGTCCTGGTAACAGGCCATTCCATCTTAGTTCTCAGGGGTGACAAAAGTTTTAAAGCGTAAGTTTGGCCTCAAATGGGAAACATGGAATACTGTTATCATCTTTGGCCCAGGGCACCCTAATGCCAGCTCCTTCCAGCGCAGAGCGGTTTGAATCGTCGACGGCCGAGTTCTTTCTGATGGCTGAGGCTCGATACACTAGCGCTGCGTAGGGATGTTGCATCCCTTTGCACTTTCTATCGAATCTACCACGGTAATTGCTCTGAGAAATTGTTCGGATAAATTCCAGCCGCCAAATTTCACCAACGCACATCGCGTCGTAATTCCCGATACCATTCCCACCATCTGGATGCTCAGCGGTCCACCACTGTGCGTTTTACTAGGAGTTTTCTTCCTCGTACAATTTATCTGTGGATTTGTTTACCACCGGATAATTTTCCGGGCTGATACGACTTACGGACCTTCAAGAAAAGAGCTTATAGCCTTCTAAAAGGCCGGCAACGCATCTGAAATTCCCTTGGTATTGCGGTTGTTCATGGGCGGCGGTAGTCACTTACCATCAGGTGAGCCGCATGCTCGTTTGCGCCCTCTTTTATAAAAAAAAACGATCCGAACGCATCGGCATTTTGATCCTTAATCGAGGCTATCCTCCTGTGTATGGGTCATATCCACTTAAAAATATAGATTTATTATTATTATTTATTTCATTTCAAGTTACAAATGCACATATTTGGTAGCGTTTAAAACATAATATAATATAAGATTGAATATAATTTATATCTCATATTTCAAGAAAATAACATAATATGATGTATATACGTGGTAGAGCCAAGCTGCAATTATATTATAATTGTAGCACGACTGAGTCGGCTAGACCGGAGAGGGGCTACGTTATCACAGAATACCAGCGAAAATAGCAGTTTGGTAACAGTTGTGTTTCACATATTGAGTGTAAAGAATCAGAGATGCTTTTTACAAGAAACGGGGCATTTCATTTTAAACCACAGGGGTGACATCACATCGGAATTTTGATACTTAACCGAGGTAGATGTCTATGGATCACAACGTCCACTTTCCATCAGATAGACTGTTTTCTCGTTTATCACCATTATTCTTATTTATAAGAAAAAAAGTACTCATAGCTGAGCAAATGCATTTACATTCATAAAAAAACAATTCACTTTGTACCTATCATATTCAGAACGCTGTTGGATGTGGCCCTGATTTTAATACATTAATGATGTTAATTATAATTGTGGAAGTTAGCAACAATATAGAAGAAATTTTTCACTTTAAGGGCGGAAGGCTTGTTAAAATTGTGTAGCAACAGGGCTGACAAAAATGGTACAATAAAATGGTATAAATACTATAGTATAGAATAGAATTGAATAATTATTATTCAATATAAATTACAAGAATACTTATTAAATGTCAATGAAGTTTTTAGCAGGAAACCCTGTGTCATACGCAGGGGTTAATCTTCTACACTTATAATATTATAAAGAGGAAAGATTTGTTTGTTTGTTTGTTTGAATTGAATAGGCTCCGAAACTACTGGACCGATTTCAAAATTCTTTCAACATTAGAATCCTTCATTATCCCTGATGAACATAGGCTATGTAATATTTTTTCTGCCGACTTCCAAAAAGGAGACGGTACTCAATTCGAGTGTATGTTTTTTTTTTATGTGTGTTACCTCATAACTTTGTACTGGGCGAACCGATTTGGATGATTCTTTTTTTATATGAAAGCTGATAGTTCTCGTGTGGTCCCATATGAATTTGATCAAGGTCAGACCAATGGTTATTGAGTTATTCTTAAATAACCTATATTGAAGTCGCTTATATTGAAGTCGGCTGTACAAAATTTTTAATTTTTAATTATTAAAAAGTTAGGGATCCGTATGAAATATTCGTTAATGTAACCCAAGTGTGAAAAAAATACCAAAAATAATCCTTATATCGCGTACGCTGCGGAAACTATTGATAATAGAGCAAAGTAAATTACTTCAGTTTTATAGAGGATATCAATATCTACAAAAAAGTCTGTGATACCATATGTTTAAGTATTACAGTTATGTCACAATAACTACTTTTTCATGTTAAAGTATGCAATAGTAACACCGGTACAAACTAGGCCACATTGTTCGTACCTTGGTATTAGTCCTTATATCCAAATTAATCAGTTCTTATTCAAGGCTATATCAGTACCTGCACCATGCATAACCACCAATTACGTTAACCATATTTTAGTAACATATTTCACTTTTTAAATCTTTGTTAATTCAGCAATCGTCCGTCGAGATGTCCCTCTCGAAGTTCGCATGTGAAACCGCGGGGCACACCTAGTCATCAATAATTTACTCTTTAGTAGTATAAACCCTTATTAAATAACATTTGCTCAATAACAATTTATTGATAAACTTGAATTTCTTGTAAAATCGTATACATTTATGTTCATGAAGGAATTAGTGACTTTTTGGAGTCCAGTAACTGGTATAACTAGCTTGTGCCTGTTCCTAGTATTTACAGAATGTTCGGAGTGTTTATAGCTCGCATATCACTTGCGCGCGGAATGATATCAGTACAAATGTCTCTATTTTCAAACAGACCTGTTATTTAGGTCCTCTCCTTTATTCCTTGATAACAACTTTGTCGGTCACCTATTAAATCCAACAGGCGATAATTTCAAATTATCGTTTAAGTTTGACCTCAGGCAGTTGTTATTGTTTGTCGTGTCGGTATAATATGTTGATAACAGAACAAAGGACGTTGGAATTAAGTCATTTTATTTTATAATTTAACACGCCTTTATTAGCTTTATTTCTATATATTATTATTCAAATATTTTCTGTATCTGATCGATGAAGGACCACGCTCTCACAGAATACCAAAAAAAAATAACATTAAAAAAACAATAAAATAAATAGCAGCATAACGCTGCTGTGTTTCCTATGGTGAATCTGGAAACAAGGCCTTCCATCTTAGTGCTCACGGGTGAAAACGCATCTGCATTTTGATACATAATCAGGGATAGATGTAGATCTCTATTGGCCACAGCAACCACTTACCATCAAGTGGACTATGCGCTCGTTTGTCACTCTTATCCTATAAAAAAGCGGCAAAATTTACCACTGGTTTGATACCAGATATCTTAAGAGAAAAACCGGGGCAACATCTAAATATTATTGTTTTATTCGTGGTATTTTAGAAATATGTATGATAATTTTAATTTACATTTACAAATTATACTATGAAGGCATTATATTATTACAAAGATGTATTGCCACACAACCTGTAGTTAAGAGGCTTAAGTATTGACAAAAAAATATACCTTTGAAACCGGAACGCAGCAGTGGATGTACTGTTACTCGGCGGTAAAAATAGATGAAAAGCTGGTACCGACCTATCTCTTTAATACAAGCTTAACAATTTGGGATTGGGATAGTCACATAGGGAGTGTTTTTTCTAATAAAACATTACTCGTTAAAAAGTTACGTCATTCAAGTTTCCTGAAAGTAATATTTTTAGGTATATTTCACCAAAAAGAAGAAAGAAGAAAGACCAAATCAGGGACGTCTTGAAAAAAGGCCAGGTCAAGAGTACCCTAAACCGCAGAGCATGTATGAAGGGAATAATGAAAGTGGACGAAGCGAAACAAGTATGTAAGGATCGTAGCAAGTGGAAAGAAGTGGTCTCTGCCTACCCCTACGGGAAAGAGGCGTGATTATATGTATGTATGTATATTTAACTAATATTCAGATGAACGACGAGGACAAGCGACAAAGTTCCGATATATGTATTCTGGTACAGTGATCACTACTCAGCTTGGCAAAATCTCTCTATGACAGGAAAGGCCTATGTCTAAGTCTATTACATCCTATAAAAGTTCTCTCCTGAATATAGACCTTGTCCATAGATTGTCTCATTAGGAGGATATTTTCCATAGTTGCCACGCTTGGCAGGCGTTTTAACAACTGCAGTTGTATTTTATTGGTCTTGAGTTGTTATTAGAAAGATAGAATAAAATAGAACGGTAGTCCAAGTAAGCGAACGTTACGTAGTTGCCGAGAGTTTGTTGCATAAAACCCTAAGTCTCTCAGGTTCGAACCAACGATTTAGTAGAGTACTTTCTAGAATTTTACACAGCATTATGAAATACCTACACCTAAAATGAATAAATTCCTGAAAGCGTTACGAAGTGTATGAAAATTCCGAAAAATATATTACAAAAGTTTTGGAATTAGAGCTGCTTCGCAATTCAGAGCGCGTTACGATAAATATTTATGGACTCTCTAAAAGAGCTTGTTCAAATGAATAATTCATTAAGCTCAGCAAGTCTCGATATTTTCGTGTGACGAAACACAATAAAACTAATCCCCGGAGCGGCAGTCAGCGCGACTGTAATTTTAGACTCACCGTAAGCTCCTGTAAGTTACTAAAATAGACGCCACTTCTCCCTTTCGTAGAATCCTGTTCAATAACAAAGCGCCGTTGGACTTGATGAAGGAAGTACAGTATTAAGCATATTTCGTTAAAACCTCGCAATGAAATAGAACTATGACAATAAAAGCAAAAGTCGATTAATGAAATCAGTCATAATTTTGCGGAAATCCATTAAGATATTAAAGATGTTAAAAGCTAATAAGCTAAGATCTGCGTATAAAAATTAAACAATGTGTCTTACCTACTTTATAGAACACCTCCCGCCCTCCCTCAATTGTGTGCAGTACCCCCGTCACCACTAATCCCAACACCACTACATTAGAAAAATCACACCACCGTCGATAACATGACACGTGTTTCGCCCCTAAACGAGGCATCCTCAGGTGAGGTAGACTGTGGTGGCTGACCGCTAAGTAATAAAAAAATAAATAAAAGTCAATTTCAATAAACCCAAAATTAAACATGGCTACTAGTAAAGTCACATGCTCCACTAACACCGTTTTCATTCATATTAAGTCATAATTCATTAAGTCTCTCCTGTTGTAGTGACGGTACTGTAACAACTTGACGTGATCACGAAACAGGAATGATTTCAAATTATTGCAATTTGTAACTTGAGAATAAACTTTCAAAGGTCCTAAAATTATCTTAGTTGAAATAGAAATAAAAGGTTTATGATGGAAATTAAGATTAAAAATGCAAAGCAAAAAAAAAATTCCTGATCCGCGACCGTGCTTTAGTTAAAATTTAACTGTATTGGCACTGGTAATATTTATTGTTATAACGCCGTGCAAATGGTATTCACATACATTTCTTTAGAGAACATAGCTGTTAATATTTACATTCAATAAAAGTAATCCACGAAATCTCTCCGATATGAACACTAAACCTATTTGAGACGAATATGGAGATATAAACCTCTCGGTTCACTGGTGAAGGGCCGGCGAGCGGAGCGGGAAGGAAGCAGTGTAGCTGGGGACGTAATAAATAAAGTTGTATGAAAATAGTTCATCATTTACACCATAATAGTTATGTATAATTTGATTCTAACGTGATAATGTTGGTAAGTGAAATCCTCGTCGACCACGGATCACTAAACTATTTGAGATCACGTACTGGAGTAAATTACGTTCTGTTCCTCATCTGGTAGACAGATAATTAGACAAAAAATTTACAAAGAGTTATTCATGTCTTCATAGCATGCCTAGAGCAAAATGATTTTCTCAGTGATCGCCAGTACGGATTTCGCCGTAATCGATCAACTGGGGACCTTCTAGTGTATGCCACTCACATATGGGGCGAAGCCCTCAAGAACAGTGGTGAAGCACTTGCTGTTTCTCTCGATGGTTCAAAGGCCTTTGACAGAGTTTGGCACGCTAGTCTATTGGGCGAACTTTCAGCGTACGGCTTATCTCCTAGCATGATTGACTGGGTGAGGGACTTTCTGAGTGAGCGGTCTCTCCAGGTCATCGTCGATGGCTGCTCATCCGATACTGTGGTGACTATCCTCGGTTCCTCAGGGGTTCGATCCCTCCGCAACTCTCTTCCTGCTGCACATAAATTATATGCTCATTCCTGGTATCTATTATTATATAGACGACCGCACAGTTGTGGAGATACCAAACAAGTGCCCGGGCCAGTCGCGATCAAATCCAGTCAGAAAAAGAGACTATGGTAGAACGTATGAGTCTCACACTACAGGCAGTCTCCGAATGGGAACAATGCCAATCTCGTGACTTTTAACGCCTCCAAAACACAAACGTGTCTTTTCACCGCTAAAAGGAGCCCGCTCACCTTGGCTACTACTTTCCGGAACTTATCCTTGGAGTACACTGACCACCTTCAGTTGTTACGGGTTGCATTTTCTCCGAACCTCAAATATGGGCAGTTCATTGAGTCCTTGAGCCAAAGCAGCCGCAACGAAATCCTATCCGATATCCTTGTAAGGGTGCAGCGGTACTTCACGCAGGAGAAGTTTCTTACCTTATATAAAGCGCAAATGCGGTTGTGCATGGAGTACGGCTGTCACATGTGGGCTGGTGCTGCAAAATGCCACCTGGTAGCGTTGGACTCAGTGGAGAGTTGTGCTAAGAGGCTCATTGGTGACCTTGATTTGGTTGTAATCAATGTTGTCAGCCTCGAGCACAGGCGCAGAGTAGCCAGTCTCTCGGTATTCTATAGGATGCATTTCGGTGAGTGTGCGCAGGAATGACACGCTTTAATTCCTCCCTTTCCTTTCCACCATCGGACATCCAGGCGGTCGGCAGGTCTTCATCCCTTTGTTGTCGATATTCCACGCATTAGAACCAAACGGTTTGCTTCGTCTTTTGTAATGCGTACAGCAAAGGAGTGGAATAATTTGCCGGCGTCTATCTTTCCATTCAAATACAACCTGGGCGTCTTCAAGGCAAAAGTGAAAAGGCTTGTACGACATTAAGACAATGCGATTTAACATCCAAAGCTGCATCACCACATACCACCAGGTCGGAAACAACCCCCTAACAAAAGCCAATTATTTCAAAATTGTAGACAGACACTTCAATTTTATTTATATGTATAGATAGATATCATTATTTTTATCGGTATTCGGTGCGAAGACGTAGAAGTAATTTATTTCATAATACATCAAATTTATTTGCTCTTTGTTCCTATATTACGATATATGCATTACTTACTGCCATGGCTACATGGCTCGGTAAAAATGTATGAAACAATTTATAGACGCTTGAAATAAGATATTTTGATACACTATAATAAGTATTTTTTCGTGTGTATGACAAACGAGCATACATTCCACAGGATTGTATATGCTGCGACCCATACAAATCTTCATTTATCCTCAATTAAAAATAAAAATACAGATGCGTTGTCACCCCTAAGGACTAAGATAGAATGCCTTGTTTCCAGTAAAAAGGGTCTCCGGTGCCATATGAGTAATTATGAGACACTGTAGTTAAGTTGCTATTTTACGCTGATATTCTTTGTGTGCGTGGTCCTTTCCTTCCCAGTCGAGCCGACATACTCTCGCTACAACTATAATATTATAGCTGCAGCATGGCTCTACCACGCATAGCCATTCTTAGTTTTTATTTGTTGTTTTTAACGTTAAATACACACAGTACATAGGTCACTCAATAAGTTTGAAGATGCTCGAAATTTAAAATTGGAACTCACACATGCTGTGTTCATAAAAAGCAAATTTATTTAAAAATAGAACTCCATAAGGCAATTGCTCAATATTGAAAAAAATCAAAGTACTATTAATTTTCCTGCAACGCTTCATGCGTTTTTAATTTAAAACGATGGATGGGTGGAAACGTGTTAACCGTAAACATTTGCGCGCTACGATATATAATGATTTTAAATTTGGTTTAACCAAACAATTAAATTTACAACGGTTACATTCAGCATTAGCACGCGCAACAGTTTTTAGGTTGTTTGCTCAATTCAAAAGGGGTAAAATTAATCTTAAAAATGAACAAAGAACCAGGGCCCCGCAAACAGCAGTAACGGCAGAAAATGTATGGATTACTGAAATGTTGGTGTAAGAAGACCCACGAATCACATATACGGACATCGAAAAGATTGTAGGCATTAGTTAGTGGAGCATTCATACCATCCCACATCAATATCTTGGAGTGAGGAAGCGTTGATGTTGATGGATCCCTCGTTTGGTCTCCGAAAGCAAAAAACAGACTCGTGTGGATTGGTGCCATGAAATGAGTCTACGTTTTGAAAACGGGACATCTAGGCATCTTTCACAAATCGTTACTGGTGATGAGACATGGATCTATCAATATGATCTGGAAAATAAAAGGCAATCATCGCTATGGGTCTACTCAGAAGGACAGTTACTGACAAAACTGCAAAGACTTCGCAACGTCGGCAAATAAATGGTGGCTAGTTTTTTTCGCGGAGCGTTGCGGAATCTGGTGTAGAAATTCTAAATCACCCACCCTACAGCCCTAACTAAGCCCCTTGTGATTTCTTTTTGCTCCCAAGAGTCAAATAAAAAACAAAAGGCAAGTTTTTTTTCAATCGCACAAGTGGTGGCTGTCTACGAAGAAGCGATTTCCGACCTGTCAGATCAAGACTGGCAAAAGTGTTTTCACAGTTGGTTTAGGCGAATAGAACTTTGTATAGAGCATGATGGAGAATATTTAGAAAAGATGTAAAATAAATATTAATAGTATCTAGAATACTTTTTGTATCTCAAATTGAGTGACCTACGTAGGGTGGTGTTCTTGCGTTCTACCGCGATATTTTAACTGCAGCGTTGCTTTACCACGTAGACGCCTTTGGTAAATATATTTGTTACCTTTTTTCTATTACAGTGTCATATTATTTATTATATCTTATTTTTGTATAGGTTAAAATAGTTTTGATACCATGCTAAATCAACTACGGTGTCACTCGATGTAATAAGGATGCACTAGTCTATAATTTAGGCAATGATGGCGGCGTCGATGAGAAGCGGGTCGCTAGATGATGTCACCGGTCGTCGGCCGCGTCGCTCCGTCGGCGGTGGAGGCTGAGCGATGTGTCTAGCACGAGGCGCCACGCCACGAGCAATGACAGCGATGCGGCCCGTGCTTTATCCATAACGACTGAGATATTAACTATGTTTTAGTTTTGCCATTATATCATGCACGTGTGGTGTGACACTTCATCGTTAGTTACAAAAGCAGATATAATTTTCGAAATTAACTTTCCAAATCTAAAAGCTCACACAGTAAAATAAGAATCGTTTTAAAAAAGATACTTTTTGTTAATATAGGCTTGGTCTATGAGATTGTTTATGGTATTTTGCCGGATTCGTGATCGATGAACAGGTCTGTGGGGGGTCCGGAGACGCGGGGCGGGAGAGGTGCACAAGCTGCGTGCACGCACACATGCGCAGTCGCCATTTTGAATCCATGTCGCCGCGGGCTGTCGGGTTTTCATTGTGTGTTTGTAACGCTTGAACGATATAATAAATATGCAGGTAGCTGCTTTCTTGCCAGTCGACTCATTGATGTAAATAAAACGTATGAAATAAGTAGCAAAATTTCATTGACATCGAAATTTCGTAGTATTAGCCATAACACAGAATAATAATAGTACCTACTACGTCGCAATAATACCACTTTTTTAATTTGTCTTTAGCGATGATTTTTTTAATTTAATTTAATTTTAAAAATGTTCCGTTTAAATATTTTTGAAAATTGTCAGTATTAGATCGTATAATATGGCGACCACTTATTGGCAAAGGATGCAATAGACGTTAATTTGTGGTTTTATTTTCAAACAAGTCTTTAAACTGTTAATTGAGAGATACGTTTCATCATTCTGCTCTAGGAGAGGGGAATATATTGTTTATTTAGGACAGTGATTAATATAGGTACTACTGGGCGTGTACAGACTATAAAGAATTGCACAGAGTAGTTGTAATTGTGATATAAACTTATAATTTAAGTGTATTTGGTCCAAACTATAATTTAGTCCTTTAATTCGAAGTGATTCAGCTTTCATTACATTAAGTTAATAATTTAAAATTAAAAATTTTGTACAGTTGACTTCAATATAAGTTATTTAAGAATAACTCAAAAACTATTGGTCTGATCTTGATCAAATTCATATATACATCTCAATTGGTCCGATATGTGATATCGGACCATTCGAAGTATCAGCTTTCATATAAAAAAGAATCATCCAAATCGGTTCACCCAGTACAAAGTTATGAGGTAACACACATAAAAAAACATAGTCGAATTGAGTACCGTCTCCTTTTTGGAAGTCGGCAGAAAATATGAAACAACACCGTGCCGTGTTATGAGACGCTAATTTGGGGTCAACAGGTTGTTACCCGTATGACATAATATGATGTCACGGCTACTTCTAGAACGTAGAACTTCGTTAAAAGAAACCGTACCGTAAATAACCACTCGCTGCACGGAAGCTTTCATTCAAAAGAGAAAGAAGGAACAAATGTCTGTCACTTAACAGACAGACAGATAAGCAAGTATACAAAGGCGTCTGGAATTCGTTGAAGACAAGGAACTTGACGAGATGCGACGTGGTTTATTGTTACTGCACAGGCGCAGACGTCGTTCGTAAAACTCGCTTCATAGTTACTGCAGTTAACTAATAAACCACAGAATAAATAACGTAGATCTTTCGTTCAGTAAGACGTCCTGTGAACGAGCCCGTTTATTTAAATTTATGTTTAAGCGATTGAATGTACTTAAAGTAATTTACGTTATTTGATAATTATTGAAACAAATAAACCTAGCAAGCTAACAGCATAGCAAAGTGGCGAAGCAATCAGCTTTTTTTTTAGCAATTAGTTTCAAAATAGGAGGTTCAGATGCCCGAGTGATCAGTAATCGATTGCTGAAAACAGAATTTGAAAATTCGAAACCGTTCTCGAGATAATCGTCGACAGACAGACGGACAGACATCGTGAAATCAATAAGTGTCTTCGCAAGCTTCGCCACTTAATAAAATATCAATTTATTAATCTACCATATACATTATCTAAATGCTTGGCGGTCCAGTACTATGCCATTTAGGAGTTTTCTTCCTCGCACGAGATCTCTGTGACAAGCCCAAGTGGATGCTGTAGCCAATAGACATCTACATTTGTCCTCAATTAAGAATTAAAATTCAGATGCGTTGTCACCCCTGAGGACTAAGGTGGAATACCTCATTTCCAGTAAAAGGGGTCTCCAGTTCTCCACACCCACCAATATCACCATAAAAAACGCAGCAGCATTAAGTTGCTATTTTATGTTTTAGTTTTAAGCGCTGATATTCTATGATAGAGAGGTCTATTTCCCGTTGAGCCGACCGTGCTACAACCACAATATAGTTGTAACATGGCTCTAGAACGTATTAAATTATTAAATAATTACTAAATATAAATTACATTTACGGGAGAACTAAGTAAGTCGCTTTTTAATTTAGTCTTTGAAGGGAATAAAACATATTAAGTATAACCATATCGTGCATACGACGGGTCTAATGTATTTCAAATATTTACTGTTAGTAGAGCTCTCTCTAAAAGCTTCACCTAGCAAGGTATGTCATTAAGTAAACAGTGTTTACGAGGCGGAATGTCAACGTTCGCACAGCCAGCTCTCGAGTGCACCGCAACTATGAATAATGTTCTCGGTATAAGTGCGCAAGGCTCTTCCTCAACGCATTGAGTATCAGAAGGGTCGGCTGAGTGTTTGCGGACGCGTAATGCCGTTAGGAAATTGGATACGGTTCGTTCATAGTACAAGCACTGATATATAAATATATATATATATATATATATATATATATATATATATATCAGTGCTTGTACTATGAACGAACGATATATATATATAGTTAATAATAACAAATTTTTCACGCTTTGCATATAGTTATATATCACATTTATAAATAACTACTTTATAATATATACATAGTCCACAGTGAATGATAAGGTAACTGTTGCTGAACTAGATAAACATTTTTTTATAGGATAAGGGTGACAAACGAGCACACAGTCCACCTGATGGTAAGTGGTTACTGTGGCCCATAGACATCTACATCTATCCTCAAGTATGAATCAAAACGCAGATGCGTTGTCACCCGTGAGTACTTAGATGGAATACCTCGTTTCCAGAAAACAGGGTCTCGGGTTCTCTATACTCACCAAATAAAATACAGCAGCGTTAAGCTGCTATTTTACGCTGGTATTCTGTGAGAGCGTGGTCCTTCCCCGGTCGAGCCGACCCATTCGTGCTACAACTATACAAGTAATATAGCTTTAGCATGTTTCTACCACGTAAAACATATATTTCAGATCACAGTATCCTTCCTTGTTATACATAATGTAAACAGAGTAATATAAGTGTAACTCAATTATTATAAGAGGTAGAGCCACGCGGCAGCTTCTGCTGTCGCACGGATGGGCCGGCTCGAACCGGGGTGGTACCACGACCTCACAGAAAACCAGCGTGAAGTAGAGGTTTACCTCTGCGTTTCGCTCGGTGAGTGCAGGTGGCCGGAGGCCCTTTTTACTGGAAATGAGGCATTCCATCTTAGTCCTCACGGGTGACAACGCATCTGCATTTTGATTTGTAATCGAGGATAGATGTAGGTGTCTATGGGCCGCAGCAACCACTTACCATCAGGTGGACTGTGTGCTCGTTTGTCACCCTTATCTTATAAAAAAAAAAAAAAAAAAAAGGACCACGCTCTCACAGAATACCAGCCGTAAAATAGCAGCTTAATGCTGCTGTGTTTCGTATGGTGAGTGTAGAGAACCGGAGACCCTTTTTACTGGAAACGAGGCATTCCATCTTAGTCCTCACGGGTGGCAACGCATCTGCATTTTGATTTGTAATCGAGGATAGATGTAGGTGTCTATGGGCCGCAGCAACCACTTACCATCAGGTGGACTGTGTGCTCGTTTGTCACCCTTATCTTATAAAAAAAAAAAAAAAAAAGGACCACGCTCTCACAGAATACCAGCGTAAAATAGCAGCTTAATGCTGCTGTGTTTCGTATGGTGAGTGTAGGGAACCGGAGACCCTTTTTACTGGAAACGAGGCATTCCATCTTAGTCCTCACTGATGACAACGCACCTGCATATTGATTCTCAATAGATGATAAATATAATGTCTTTGTCTTGTATAATATTATATATTTTTGTGTATAATAATATGCTGAATGCATGAGTCTGTTAGTGTAAGAGTATGTGTAAACAGTATTAACTTATTCTAAGTTCGTAGTTTTATATCAGTATCAATTCTTCTATTTTTATCTATTGTCCAATTGACGGTTTCTTGTCGCAGTGGTTTAGCAACCATTTGCTGCGTTGAGGGCGGCAGGTTCAAATCCCGTAAGGAACAATTATTATTTGTATGGTCAATAAACAATTGTTCCGGGTCTGATACGTCCTTTTGAAATTTATTTGTGTAATCTGCCTCCACTATACAGAAGAAAATCCTAATTTGGAAGTAACATTTTTGGAAAAAATAAATGTATTTTTATAATAAATTCACATAAATACTATAGATTACTTATCAGAAATACACAATATGCTAGCTTATTCTCTCAAAAAAAAACTTATTTAATTATAATGTAAAGAAAAATTTGATATTTTTTTACTTTCTCGTTTAGCAAGGCAAATAAATTACGACTATTCACAAAAACAAGCGAAAACAGAAAATAAAAAAACATAATGGACAAAACCCAGCAGTGTTCGTAGGGCTTTGGAGTTTCGAGTTACACGACTCTACCACAGACTCTACTGCCGGTTCATTGCTTAAATAAACCGGCCCCTCGCGTCTACGTCAGCGAATGATGGGGAACACTGACAAAGTGGACTATAGCATTTTGTTGTTATACAAACGGCTCGTGTAATTCGAACGAGAGGAATGTGTATCAAATATTTCTTTATAATATCAAAGATTTCTTTACTGTTATATTTTTTTTTAATGACACAACATGAAAAAGAATTAAACTTAGGTAAAATTAAAATAAGTAGGTAACCATATAAAAATTTTTAGTACAATACAATACAATATATTTCTAAATAAGTAAATAAAAGTATTAGATGTCAAAAATTTACTCTTACAAATAAGATAAAAAACATTAGACAAATTTAAGAAGTCACTTCATGTCAAAATTTCCAACAGTAATCAATATCATTCTTACAGAGTATTTAACTATACCATTGCAGTTTTATCGGCAATTTTTTTTACTATTATAAGGCAGTGCAGTTCGGTAGAGCCATGCTGCAGCTATATTAGTAGTATAGTTGCAGCACGAATGGGTCGGCTCGACCGGGGAAGGACCACGCTCTCACAGAATACCAGCGTAAAATAGCAGCTTCATGCTGCTGTGTTTCGTATGGTGAGTGTTGAGAACCGGAGACACTTTTTACTGGAAAAGAGGCATTCCAACTTGGTCCTTACTGGTGACAACGCATCTGAATTTTTGATTCTTTATTGAGGATAAATGTAGATGTCTATAGGTCACAGCATTCACTTACGATCAGGGGGACTGTGTGCTCGTTTGTCACCCTATCATATAAAAAAAGAAAAAAAGTGCTTGACTACTATTCCACCTCATGATGCAGTGAAAGATGGTAAAGCGAACCGACTTAGCTTAGCAAAAATCTATTCTTGTTTTGAACACACCAACATTATAATCGGACGGTTTGGATTGAACTGTTTTAATTGAAGTGAGGGTGACAAACTAGCACAATGTCCACCTGATGGTAAGTGAGTGCCGTGGCTAATAAGCACTTACATCTGTCTTGGATTAAGAATCAAATTGCGTTGTCATATCTGAGGAGTAACGTGTAATGCTAGTAAACAGTAAATAGGATCTCCGTTACTCTTCAGTCAAAACACAACAGCGTCATTAAGCGTGGATATACTACGAGTACGTAAAAATTTAAAACTTTCAACTGAAATACAAAACTAAGCTGCTTCTAATCTATCTATCTATCTTCTAAAGCGAGCTTCGATCATTCTTAGTCACACAATACGAGCCACGAAAAGTAATGTATTTAATGAGACAAATGAAACCTCGCGGCGGCGGCTAAATGCGGGAATAAAGTCGAGTGGCGCGCCGAGTAACGGCAAAGACCGGTTCACCGCAGCCTCTCCACACCGTCCGTGTTGCGAGACGTTTTCTTCGTTCTATACTGTTTATATTGTGTCTAATTTTTATATTTCAAAGTGGTGTGATGTTATATAAATTTCTTATGGAATAAGGATGACAAACAAGCACACGGTCCACATGATGGTAATCAAAATGCAGATGCACTGTCACCCTTGAGGAATAACATCGAATATCTCGTTTCCAGTAAAAGGCGTTTCTGGTTCTTTTTTTTATAGGATAAGGGTGACAAACGAGCACACAGTCCTCCTGATGGTAAGTGGTTGCTGCGGCCCATAGACATCTACATCTATCCTCGTTGGCGAATCAAAATGCAGATGCGTTGTCACCCGTGAGGACTAAGATGGAATGCCTCATTTCCAGTAAAAGGGCCTCCGGCCACCTGCACTCACCAAGCGAAACGCAGAGGTAAACCTCTACTTCACGCTGGTATTCTGTGAGGTCGTGGTACCACCCCGGTTCGAGCCGGCCCATCCGTGTGACAGCAAAAGCTGCCACGTGGCTCTACCACTGTTAAACTCTCTACACTCACTGTACAAGATACATCAGCATTAAGCTGCTATTTAATCCTGGCATTTTGTGAGAACGTGGTCCTCTACCCCGGTCAAGCTGACCCATTCGTGCCACAACCATTAGTTGCAGGGTGCCTCTAGCACGTGTAAACTACGCCAATCTTCTTGTTATTCCATCTAAGGTAAACTTAATTTAAACTTTTCTATTATAAGTTTGTTTGTGCTTAACAAAGGACTGGTTGTTACTGAATTTCCTTTACAACGTCGTTCATATTGGATATAAAACAAAGAATTTGTATTACTTTCATCGACAGGTTTGGAAACAATTACCTCAACTCATATAAAAAGCCTTAAAGTTTGTCATACTTCAAAGAGCTCCTTTGTGGTATATTTAATAGTGAATTTATTGAAATAATTTACAATGTATTGCGATTAAACAAAAGGTTTCGAGCTGCTCCATTGAAATATGAAGGGTATCACTATTCTTACAAATCTAATATTAGTTTCACAAGGTGCTATCTGTAGACATAAAACATGTTTTCTCAAACCTTTTCACATTGAACGCGAAGGCGAAGTCATTCTCGTACACATGTCACCGCCCGTTGCAACTTACAAGGCTCTGTGACTCAATGTTCCCTCCTAGTATAGCGAGCCACCAGTCATTGCGCCACGGTGCCGTCTTCGTTGGAGTTTTGCGAATTTAAATAGAGTTTTATCACAGCCAGAAAGAGACACGAATGACAAGTCAAAAGGATGTAACTAAAACTATTGTTATAAAGTATAGGCTCTGTAAAACTGTTGGTTTATTTTTGAGTGAATTTAGAACTATATATATATATATATATATATATATATATATATATATATATATATATCTTTATCATGAGATGAAGCCCGCTGACAGACATACGAACGAACAGCGGAGGCTTGGTACTAAGGTCCCCTTGATTACCCTTTCGATACAAAACCCTATAAAGCATTCTTAAATCTTAAAAAAATATGATTAAAAGCATAATGTTGAAAATATAAATATATCTAGAAACAGCTTGCATAAATACTCCAAGATATTATGAATAAAAAAAAAGAATGTGTGCCCATTGTGAGCTTCTTGATACTTTTTACTTATATATTTTATAAGTGAGCTCCTTGCCACTTGCTTTTCTTTTATACCTTATTATTTTGTTTATTATGTTTCTAGTAACTTTCAAAGTCTCACGTTGGCAAACATCATACCTATCTTTATTTCACTAAAGCTCATTTTACCCTGACCGGTCTCGTTTACCTTTGCAGTTTGAAACTATCTTGTAAGCTCATTAATAGTTTAGAAGCCGAGAAAGCTCAAGCGCGCACCCCCAACTAACATCATTAGAAAATTTTTGGTAAATTGATTTCGCTCAAACGTTTTACTGTTGATATTCAAGTCCTTGGTTCGTTTGATACAGAGTCATTCTAAAGTGATTCTTAAGATCAGTCTCCAATATTGAACTATAAACTGGCGAATGACTGCGACGAATCGAAATAAAAATACAATAATTTTAAAGGTTCTCGATTGGTAAGCGAAGTGAAACCACTAGTTAAAATGAAAACCTGATAAGTCGCGTATGGGTGCAGGTATATACGCATGCTTGGTTGTAGTACCTACTAATATGTCGATTTGAAGGGGTTAGGACCACGGACTGACATAATACCAGCGTAAAATGACAGCTTAACTCTTGCATGTTCCGCATGATGAATGTGTACAGAAAACGAGACGCTTCTTTTTAAGGTAACGAGACATTCCATCGTAGTCCTCAGGGATGACATCGCATCTGCATTTGATTTCCTGTAAATCTTATTAGTCTATTTTGTCACCCTTATTCTATAAAAATGTGGCTCAAGACCGTGTTTTGTACGATTTCTTGGGGTAAGACTCCTTTATGGACTCGTGAAGGACTGTATTGATTGTGATGATGATAATAATAATCTGGTTTTAACAGTGGTAGAGCCAGGCGGCAGCTTTTGCTGTCGCATGGATGGGGCGGTTCGAACCGGGGTGGTACCACGACCTCACAGAATACCAGCGTGAAGTAGAGGTTTACCTCTGCGTTTCGCTTGGTGGGTGCAGGTGGCCGGAGGCCCTTTTTACTGGAAATGAGGCATTCCATCCTCGTCCTCACGGGTGAAAACGCAACTGCATTTTGATCTGTAACAGAGGATAGATGTAGATGTCTATGGGCCGCAGCAACCACTTACAATCAGGTGGACTGTGTGCTCGTTTTTCACTCTTATCCTATAAAAAAAATCTTTTTATTAATGTTTGGCCTGTTTGTTAAATGTTTATTTCATAAGTGACCAAACCTGAAAATAATGGTTTCAATGTCATTATTATGAGCAAAGAAATTTATGTTCATGTAATTTTTCAGAGAAGTCGGCTCTCTGTTACTTCTTTGGTCTTAGTAAAATGAATTATTATTTAAAAAAAAAACGCCGCTCTTTCACTATGATTTTCTCCTATATCACGGAGGCAGTTTACGAACATAAGTTGGATAAAGCAACAATGATATGTAGGCCATACAATTACTTGTGCCGTGTGGGATACGAAGGCGCGGCCCTTAGCACCGCAACTCAATGCTAAGCCACTGCGCCGAGAAGCCGTCAAAGTATTAGGTCATAACGAATAAAATTAAATTCGTATAATAGGATTTTATTTTAATGATTTTTTTAATTGAAAAGTTACACACCAGAAATACAATTCTATTGCAAGAATTCAAGATGAAGAACAAAACTTTTGTAACTTAACTGTGTTTAACCACAGAATAAATAGTATAACGCTGAATAAATTTCCATATAATAAATAATAGTACAAGATTGAATTTATTGCCAGTTCTATGACATATAAACATCTAATACAGCAGCCCCACAATTATTAAGTAACTGAAGTTATTCTCAAAAGCTATTAAATTACATTTATTCAAATTCTAAAAACTATTATATACAATTGGAAATCTCAAAACAAAGCGCAAACATTTAAAATTATAAATGCAAACGCTACGCTATGCTCGACGAATGGCAAAAGACGTTTTCCTCGGTTTATTTACAATTTCATCATGCAGACGTGTTTTATTAAAAGTGTCCGACGATAGAAAAACTACCGAATAGAAATATTAACGTGAAGACGAGAACCGCTCGCAAAGTTATGCAGCGACAACGCTTACGTCGAGAGCCGTGCAATTTGTGATTTTTCATCTCGTTTCACTGTGAGACTTTAAAGTTATTTAAAAAAAGATCACAAAGGGAACAGCGCAGTTTGCACTGAACGCAATCACTTCGTGACTTAGGTGTGTATATATTGAAAGCGCTTGAATATTTAATTCGTGGAAATCCGGAGTAGGTAGCCACATTCAATATCCAGTGGTAAAAAACTTCTTTAACCGATTTCAAAAAGGAGGAGGTACTCAATTCGACAGTATTTTCTTCAGGGATGGAAAAAATCATATTTTTTTTTTTAATCAAATCATGCTGATTTTTTCAAAAAATCATGAATTTTTTGATTTTTTTGACTTTTTTGATTTTTTTTGTACATTTCGAAATTCAAGAGTTGGTAACAATTTTTGACATAGTAGGATTAAAAATTTATGAATACATATGTATGAGACTGATTAAGAGTATAATAATTAATACTGTATTAACTACAGTTCATATCTTTAGGGTTATGATAGATTTTACTAAGTTTATGAGACGGACAGTCCTTATCGCTACGTCTTTGTTAATATTCCAAAGTTGATGAGACTATTGCAGTAGAATAATAAAAATGAAATAAAACAACAAAAGATATTACCTTATTTTAAGCCAGTTTTAAATCATTTTCTGCACATTACACTATTACATTAATTTATACATGTTGATTTAAATCAGTCTGATTTAAGTCAGCCAACCCTGTTTCTTCTTTTTTATGAGTGTTTCCTCATAACTTTTTTCTGGATTAACCGATTTCAATGGCTCTTTTTTATTTGAAATCTGGTACTTTTCATGTGGTCTCGTATAAATTTGATCAAAGTCTGACCAATAGTTTGCAGTTATTCTTAATAATTTATGTTGAAGTCGGTTGCACAAAATTTAATTTTTTTTTATATGTGATATCTCTTAACTTTTTTTTTATAGGATAAGGGTGACGAACAAGCACACAGTCCATCTAATGGTAAGTGGTTGCTGTGGCCCATAGACATCTACATCAAACAAAAAGCAGATGCGTTGTCACCCGTAAGGACTAAGATAGAATGCCTCATTTGCAGTAAAAAGGGTCTCCGGTTCTCTACACTCACCATACGAAACACAGCAGCGTTAAGCTGCTATTTAACGCTGGTATTCTGTGAGAGCGTGGTCCTTCCCCGGTCAATCCGACCCATTCGTGCTACAACTATACTACTAATATAGCTGAAGCATGGCTCTACCACGTAGAAAATTGGAACTTTTTTCTATGTAAACCAAAACTGGATCATCAATCCTTTTTTATTTGAAAATTGGCGCTTCTTTTGTCGTCTCCTATAAATTTGATCACGTTCTGACCAGTAGTTTTTGAGTTGTCCCAAATAATTTATATTGAAGTCGGTTGCACAAAATTTGTAAATTAACCACTTTTAATTTTTTAGTTTTAAGTAGTATGGCTGAAAATATAATATTATTTTTAGTCAATAATATTATTATTAACAATATTAAAAATACGTAGGTCACTCAATAAGTTTTGAGATGCTGGAAATATAAAAAATCGAACGCACTCGTTTTATATGTTTCTAAAAAGCAAATTTATTTAAAAATAGAACTCCATAAGCCAATTGCTCAATATTAAAAAAAAACAAAGTTCTTTTAATTTTCCTGTATCGCTTCCCGCGTTTTTCATTTAAAACGATGCACCTTAACCGTGAACATTTGCGCGCTAATATGATTTTAAATTTGGTTTGACCGAACAGTTAAGTCTACCACGGTTATTATCAGCATTATGGGACTAAGTTCCATCACGCGCAACAATTTTGAGGTGGTATGCTCAATTCAAAAGGGGTAAAATTAATCTTAAAAATGATCAAAGAACCGGGGCCCCGCAAACAGCAGTAACGGCAGAAAGTGTATGGACTACTGAAATTTTGGTGCGAAAAGACCCACGAATCACACATACGGATATCGAAAATATTGTAGGCATTAGTTCGCGGAGCATTCATACCATCGTACATCAATATCTTGGAGTGAGGAAGCTTTGTTGTCGATGGATCCCTCGTCTGCTTTCCGAAAGCGAAAAACAGACTCGTGTGGATTGGTGCCATGAAATGTGTCTACGTTTTGAAACGGGTCATATAGGCGTAATTCAGAAATCTTTACTGGTAACGAAACATGGATCTATCAATATGATCCCGAAAATAAAAGGCAATCATCAGTATGGATCTACTCAGAAGGACAGTTTTTTCTTTTATAGCATAAGGGTGACAAACGAGCACACAGTCCACCTGATGGTAAGTGGTTGCTGCGGCCCATAGACATCTACATTTATCCTCGTTTGCGAATCAAAATGCAGATGCGTTGTCACCCGTGAGGACTAAGATGGAATGCCTCATTTCCAGTAAAAAGGGCCTCCGGCCACCTGCACTCACCAAGCGAAACGCAGAGGTAAACCTCTACTTCACGCTGGTACTCTGTGAGGTCGTGGTACCACTCCGGTTCGAGCCGGCCCATCCGTGCGACAGCAGAAAGCTGCCGCGTGGCTCTACCACTGTTAAAACCGACAAAACTGCATAGACCTCGCGACGTCGGTAAAAATTAGTGGCTAGTTTCTTTTCGCGGAGCGGACATTTGTCGACGTCAATGCTGGAAAGTTGTAGGTCAGTCAACTCTCAATGGTATACTGCAGTTGCATTACCCAAAGCTTTTTAAGCTGTGCGGGAGAGAAGACCAAAAACCGGGCTTCGGAGAAACATGCTGTATCACGATAACGCCTCTTCACATACCTCCCTTAGAAAAAAAACCTTTATTGAGGAATCTGGTGTAGAAACTCTAAGTCACCCACCCTGCAGCTCTGACTTAGCTCCTTGTGATTAATTTTTGTACCCAAGAGTCAAAGAAAAAATAAAACACAAGTTTTTTTCAAGCGCCGAAAAAGCCGTGGCTGTTTACGAAGAAGTTATTTCTGACCTGTCAGATCAAGACTGGCAAAAGTGTTTTCACAGTTGGTTTAGGCGAATGAAACTTTGTATAGAGCATGATGGAGAACAATTTGAAAAGATGTAAAATAAATATTAATAGTTTCTCGAATACTTTTTATATATATCAAAACTTATTAAGTGACTTACGTATTATGGCTAAAACTTAAACAACACGCATTGTTAATGAGCAGCGATGATCCTAGTGAAATACTACTATATTTTTTTTATATATTAAGGGTGACAAATGAGCACACAGTCCGCCTGATGATAAGTGGATGCTGTGGCCTATAGATATCTACATCTATCCATGATTAAGAATTTAAATGCAGTTGCGCTGTCCCTACTGAGGACTAAGATGAAATGCCTGGTTTCAAGCAAAAAGGGGTCTTCGGATCCCTACATTCACCGTACGGCGTACGTATTTATACGTGGTACTGCTGGTATATCTGCAGCATAGTACTACCAGGCAAACAGTGGCAGTCATGAATCCTTTGTATTGTGATCAGTTCTTAATAAGTCTGCCAGATTTCAGGTTATTCAGAATTTCGGAATTAGGTGAAACTATTACATCTGTTTTCTTGGTACATACCATTTACTCTCTAAATAAAATAACTAAACGACTTGTACAGTCAGTGTCAGCGGCGCTCCTACGCACAGAACAATTATATAGTAGAGTCCATTTAAAAAACAGCTGGTGGTGATCGCTTCCCGCGATGTAAGTGCCTCGGCGCCGCTCGTTGACCTCGAGGCTCACCGCTCGTTACTCACGATTACAAATGAAGTGTCATTTGTATTCTTGGTTATAAAAAAATATATGTACTTAATATCATCATGTATTATATAATTCTTAACGTTGTATATAATATGGCCACATGAGTAATATGCCGTTCAATTGATGTGCATGTTTTGAGTTACATTCTTGTCTTATATATTAAGTAATTTGCTTAATGACTGTTTCATTTATCTAGTGGTGGTGGATTTCTGGTCATAAGGTCCTGGGTTTGGTCGGTCAGGCAAAAATCAGTTTTTGAGTTACAGGAAGTTGGCGGTGTTTCAACCCCGTGCCTCGGAAAGCACGTAAAGCCGTTGGTCTTGCGCCTGATCTCTCTCCGGTCATGTTGAATTACCGCTTCATCGGACTATGAGAGTGAGGGAATAGAGATTGCACCTGTGCTTGCGCACACACTTGGGTATTTTAACCATGTCCTGCGCAGATGGCTATTCTCAGATGAGACAGGCTCCGCGCCGTGAACGTAATCCGGTCTGGAGTACATAAATCAAGTAATTTAATTGCTTGCATCATACCTATCGAGTCCGCTTTTATAATTTTTTTATTTCGATGAAAACAATGCATCAGAACCAAACGGTATGCTTTGTATTTTGTAATGCGTACAGCAAATAAATAATTTGCCGGCATCTGTTTTTCCTTCCGAGCACAATCTGGGCGTCTTCAAGGCAAGAATGAATAGGTTTTTGTTACGCTAAGACAGTGCGATTTACCATCTAGGGTTGCATCACCACTTGCCACCAGGTGGGATTGTGGTTAAGCACTGGCTTATAAGTTAAATAATATATCATGCTGTTGGATACACCTCTCATTCCTGAGAGGGCTTTTCAATTTAGAAAGAATTCGCCACTACTGGCATAAAGTACTTAATAAAAAAATTGCAAATTAAATACTTAATTATAGCACTTTTGGTTGTCTCCCCTCTTTCGTTGAATTATTTTTTGTGATTGTTTTATTTATTTTGCGTAATGGAAAACCCATTTCTCTGAGGCAATTCAAAATCCAAAAGTTAGGACTATATTAAGGTTAAGTCTAAATCGTCTATCATCGTTATCATTACTGCCCATCATAATTCCGCTGCTGAATATAGCCCTCCTCCATAGATTGCCACAAGGTACAGTCTGGAGCCAACTGCATCCACCGACTTTCTGCATATCTTGCCAGGTCGTCACTCTATCTAATAGGCGGCCGCCTTACACTTACAAGGCCGTTTCGCCTCGAGAATTTTTTCCCCCCATTTGGCCGTCCAATTGCCATTTCAATTGAACCGTCGGATCATCTAACAGTACAAAGTATTGATAGGGTAGGGTAGGTCTATATATATATATATATATATATATATATATATATATATATATATATATATATATAGTCTTTATATACATTATATACTAGCTGCTCCTCGCGACTTCGCTCACATGTTAGGGTTTTTATTTTTTTGCGCGGAACCCTAATTCTTTTTCTAAAATAAAAGTAGCCTAAGTTATTCCTTATGACTTTATTTATATTGACTTTACACTTTAATTATAGTTATATAGTTATTCGTATAGATGTATTGTAACTGTAATAAGAAAATATAATAATAATATCTGGATTACGAGAAAATAAGCAAACTGTGTTTAATCGCACGCATCTCGAGACAAGTCACGAGATCATAAAACAAAGTGAGTCATCGAAGAAGAAACGCTCCGTTGAGCTCGTGAAGTGACGTCACACTCACAGTCCGACACGCGCTCACCTACATTCTTGTGAATGATGTGGAATATATTTTGTAACAACACCAATGTTTGGGTTATAGCTTGTGTGATAACGATTAGCTTCGTTTGTTTTTAGTTCACGTTCGCCAGTTTCCTTTTAAATTTATTAAACGTGTCATTTCATATGGCTAAAATGGCTTTTTATATCTATTTCTAAATATTTTTGCATTATTAAATACATAATACCTACATCTTGTTTTTAAACAGAGTTTGTGCTGTTGAATGTGCGTGTGTGCGTGTGCGTGTGTGTGTGTGTGTGTGTGTGTGTGTGTGTTTATGTATAAGAATGTGTGTCTTCTTTGAAGTGCCGGTGTGTTCGAAGTGCAAGAAATAGATTAAGCTCGGTACGTAGGTACATACATTTTTGATAATAATACCGTCCTACGTAACTTCAGGTACAACTTTTATGATACCTAAATATTGTAATGATCTCTCAAATCCAGCAAAATACCGACCAATAACATGGTTGCAGACCTTGTACAAAATTATCACATCCTGTATATCTGAACTAATATATCAACACATCGACACTAAAAATATCTTAGCCGAACAACGGAAAGGATGTTGCAAATTTAGCCAAGGCTGCAAGTAACAATTAATCATAGACTCAGTTATCCTTCAAAAAGTACAAAAAACCAAAACCGATCTGTTTAGCATGTATATTGACTACAAAAAAGCATACGAATCTGTTCCTCATTCATGGCTTGTAAAAATTTTAGAGGTATACAAAATACATCCAACTATAGTAACATTCCTGAAGGTCATGATGACAACTTGGACTACTGTATTAAGACTAACTTCGCCCAGTAAAATAGTAGAAACCATCCCAATTAAAATTCAGAGAGGGATATTTCAGGGAGATGCTTTAAGCCCACTGTGGTTCTGTCTTGCTCTAAATCCCCTATCTAATATATTAAACGCAACTACTTTAGGAATCCCGTTAAAAATACAACTATCGAAGGACAAAATGAAATTCAAACAATAGAATTAAATCATCTGTTGTATATAGATGATATCAAACTATACGCCAAAAGTGAGACTCAATTTTGTGAACCAGCAAACTTGACAGAAAAATTCTCAAACGATATCAAAATGGAATTCAGCATAGGTAAATGTAAAATAAATTCAATTAGAGCAGGACAGAATTACCAACACCAATACACTTTAGGAACAGGAGAACAGATAGAACCATTAGAGGAACAAGATAGTTATAAATACCTTGGCTACACACAATCACGACAGATATACTATAAAGAAACTAAACAAAAATTAACACTACAATTTCAATATAGACTAAACACAATTCTGAAAACGCAACTATATTCTCGAAATACTATCAAAGCAATCAACACCTTCGCTATACCGGTTCTCACATATTCTTTTGGGATAATCAATTGGACCAAAACCGATCTGAAAAACCTTCAATGAAAAATTAATACCACAATGACCAAATTCCGCAAACACCACCCACGATCATGTCTGCAGAGATTAACACTGCCGCGGAAAGAAGGAGGTAGAAAACTAATTGATATCCTAAACCTACATAACAGACAGATAAAAGCACTTAGACAATTCTTTTTCTCAAAAACCGAAACCTCTATTCTTCATAAAATTATATCACAGAACGACCAAAACTTAACACCCCTAAATTTAAAAGATACAACTGAACAGAAAAATGAGAAAGTAATTGAGGACAAAACCAAGCTTTTAGAATGGACGCAGAAATCTCTACACGGAAGACATCGCCAAGACTTATGCCAGATAAATGTCGACAAAGAGGCGTCGAACGCGTGGTTAAACCGAGGCGAACTCTTCCCGGAGACTGAGGGGTTCCTGTTCTTGAGGGGTAGATGCTTGCTATACAGGATCAGGTAGTTGAAACCAAAAACTACAGAAAGTTTATCATAAAGAATTTAAATAACGACACATGTAGGAAATGCCATAGCTTTCCAGAAACGATTCAGCATATAACAGGCGCGTGCAAGTCAATAACCCAAACAGACTACAAACATAGACACGATCAAATAGCCAACATTATACACCAAAAATTAGCACACCAGTACAAACTTATAGATTCCGTTACACCATACTACAAATACAATCCAGAAATTATATTAGAGAATCCCTCAACAAAACTATATTTTGACCGCGCCATTCTTACCAATCGGACAATCCATTTCAATAGACCAGATATTACACTTATAAACAAGATAAACAAAACTGGATTTTTGATGGATATTGCTATACCAAATACCCATAACTTGCAGACAACAATAGCGGAAAAACTGAGTAAATACACTGAATTAAAAGATGAAGTATCCCGACTCTGGCAACTGCAAAAAGTTACAATAGTACCGATAGTATTGTCTACAACAGAAGTAATACCGAAACAACTTCACCAGTCCCTTAATTCCCTCAACTTACCTACAAATACCTATCATCTACTGCAGAAGGCCGCCATACTAAACACATGTAGACTTGTTAGAAAGTTTCTGCAATGTGAATCAGAAAACCCAGATCAAAACACAAATACGCCACCATTTTCTGTGCAATCTTCTACACGTGACCGTATTTAATCCAACTGATAATCACTTGGCTTAGGCCCGTGTTATCAGATCTTCCCGGCTTGCCAAGAATATAAAATCAATATAATAATAATAATAATAATCATTTATTGACAGACAACAAAGGCCCGTAAAAAAACATAATTACGTATAATCAACAAACATAAAAAAGTGAAATAAAATGAAATAATAATGTAATACAAAAATAAATATAAATTAAATAAATGCCATCAAACACTACTACTAGACCAATATTTAAATATTCCACCACAATTTTGCATTAAAATTAGTATAATCGTGTTTCCAGATTTGAGAAGATTACTTCTAAATCTGGCCACACGATGTCTTATCAAAGCATCGAGCGTCGGTACGCGTGCCTCTGCGAACATTGTAGATGCACTACAGTACCTCGGAAAACGAAATAATAATCGGAACGAATCGTTATATTGAACCTTAAAAATTCGATAGTTTTCCTTTTTAAATTTAGTCCAGAGATGCGGTGTGTAAAGCGATTGGCAATAGGTTTTAAATAGTAATATTTAAGCATCTCGCTCGCACTTATTAAATTTCCTGCCAATCATATTTGCACGTACAGCAAGGGACCGCCTTTCTCTGTCCATGTCCTGATCATCCCTCAGGTCACTCGATACGATTTGTCCTAA
The DNA here is from genome assembly GCA_033319125.1 of Parnassius glacialis. Lineage (NCBI taxonomy): Eukaryota > Metazoa > Arthropoda > Insecta > Lepidoptera > Papilionidae > Parnassius > Parnassius glacialis. The sequence goes on from JAVANC010000006.1 coordinate 2,872,789, forward strand.
ATATCGAAAGCTCGTCACAAACTTCAAATTTTTGCCGTTCAGGTATAATGGTAAACAACTATCTTTACTATGCGCTCCAAAGACCATTGCCACAGACTTGTCTGCATTATAAACTAAATCGTGGCTTGCTACGTATCTCTCACAAATAGAAATTAACTTCTTTAAGGCTCCGATTGATATGCTGATAATAAAGAAGTAAAAAAAAAATTAAACTTGTTCAGTTTCCTCGTATGGTAAGGTTTTTAACCACTCAATTATTACCTTTTTGCAAACGTGTGATACCTTATGGTAAAACTTTAATTTTACGTTTATTTTATTATAAATGTAGACTCATTGGGTTGCATACTGATGCCGTGCAAATGTGGTTCGGACTAGACATGGGACGAGTACTCGGTTTGGATTCGGTACTCGGCGGATTTGGCCTTTTTTTAGGGTTCGGCCGAGCACCGAGTATTAACGGCCGAGTGCCGAGTCTTCGCCCGTAATTATATTCCAGAGAAAAATAAAAGACAAAAAGCCAGTTTTTATCATTAATATTATAATAGACACATTAAAACATCAGGAACATGAGAAGCAGCAGAAATATTTAAAACGTACATAAGAATCTATAATAGAAATTATTATTATTAACATTTAAAATTTAAAAGAGGAAGATTGTGATGCAAAAACACTAATTTTTGGCCCTATTTGGGTCTAGTTTGTAAGGGGAATAACCGCACGCCGCCTGCTACCGCGTTTTTTTAAAGCCGTGTATTCGGCAGAGTACTCGGCCCAATCTAGGCCGAGTACCCGGTGGCCGAGTACTCGGCGAATCACTACTCGTTCCATGTCCCCTTAGGGAATAAGCCACTATATCTTTTCGTCTTCTCTCTTCTCTCTTTTTGACTGTCTTCGTTAAATAGAATAGATTTTTGTCAGTATAGGATCGTAATTAAGTAATATATTTTTCTGATTGAAAGTAAGCCACTGATTCTACATAGATTGTCGGTGGGGTATCTGTATGGTTTATAGTACCTACATTACTTTGACCTTTGGGCTCTTTCTAACTCAAGGAATTTAGTTTTAGTGGATTCTGCTCAGACTGGTAAGTAATATATAAGAACTGATTACGTAATCATAATAAAGATGATATTGACTGTCTTCTGAGGCATCACATATCTTAGATTTTTTAAAATCCATATAAATTTGCGCAGCCGTGACGTAACAATCTCAATATGCGAATGCCATGTTAAACACTCGTCAACTATAATTCCCAAGTATTTTGTGGACGTTACATGTTTAAGGATCTGGCAATTACAATTATGATCCAAGTGTTTCGCAAAAGTGTGTATTCTAATTTTAAAGTAAAGACCTGGTTTAGACCTTAAACTAGTAGAAAAACAAATGTTGTTCGTTTTAATCACATTAGGGGTTAGCAAAGTGGCTTTGATCCGTCAACCTATAACAACTAATACTTGTTCGGCAATATTGCACACTTCTTACCACGAGTCCCCAATAGAAACGATGGCCGTGTCGTCCGCGTAGGAGAAGGTTTTCTCACTACTGCTTCGTAGGTTGCATAGTTCATTAATATACACTAGAAACAGTAATGGGCCGAGAACCGAGCCCTGTGGGACACCGTAAACAATGTTTTCCTCCTCACTAAGCAAGTTATCTATTTTAACTTGCTGTCTCCTACCTTGGACGTAGCTGTCAAAGAGGGGGAGAGCCTTAACTCTTATCCCTATAGCTTCAAGTCTCTGTACAAGGATGGAGACAGATACAGTGTCAAAAGCCTTTTTCACGTCTAAAAATACCCTAACGCATTTATAACCATTATCTACCTTATTAGCAATTTCAGATGTTAACGCAATGATCGCATCCTGAGTTGACTATCCCTGTCTAAAACCGTATTGTGAATCTAAAATATTGTTGTATTTATTTAAATAACTTACCAGTTTTTTTTTAATATTTTCTCTATTATTTTTGATAGGAATCATCATCATCATCATTAAAGCCCTTCCTTAGTCCACTGCTGAACATAGGCCTCCCCCAAGGAATGCCACAAAACACGGTCTTGAGCCACCTGCATCCATCGAGTTCCTGCAAGTCTTACCAAGTCATCACTCCATCTAGTGGGGGACGCCCTACACTTCGTCCGCTGGTACGAGGTCACCACTTGAGAACGTTTTTTCCCCATCGGTTGTCGGTTCATCCAGCTATATGGCCGGCCCATTGCCACTTCAGCTTACTAATCCGTTGGGCTATGTCGGTCACTCTGGTTCTACTGCGGATATCCTCATTTCTAAGTTTATCACACAGAGAAACTCCGAGCATAGTCTTTTTGATAGGAATGTTAAGACAGATATCGGCCGATAATTTTTAACATCACTCTTGTCCCCATCTTTGTGCACGGACGTTATTATAGAATGTTTTAGTGCATCAGGAAATACGCCCGTTTCGAAACACATATTAATCATCTGGCTAATAAGAGGCACAACAAGTTCTCGTGATAATTTAAGGAATCCCACAGTTATGCAACCCACCCCGAACAACACCCCTTACAATATAAAATTTTATATTGTAAGTTTTTTCTAAACAGTCCCGCTAGGATTTCTGTTGGTTCTTACCAGGGCGGAGGTTTTTTACAAACCAGTGGTAAAACTTTCAAAAAGTAATCTATATTAAATAAAAATAATTCGTATCTATTCTATGGCCAGTTTTTGACCGAAGCCGATTGTAAAGCTTTTGCCGAAACTTCTATTATATTATATTATACTATCTTCCGCCAAAACAAAACATTTAATAATGTTTAGAAATTTTATTATCTAGCACTAATACATTAAATATAGCTAGCACTGATATAGATACAGCACTCATATAGATACAGTATAACAGAACTGAGCAACTATATAAAATTACAGACAAAGTATTTGCCACCCAGACTGCCTTATTTTCTGAATAAGAGTTCACCTGGATACCAATCAAGATGAACTCTTATTACTTAAAAGGTAGCAGAAGCCGTTTGCTTTTTATGTTTGCAGTTAATTGTACGTGTTCATTGTGTAGTAAAGTGACCCTTATGAATTTATATATTTACTAATGTTTCTTAACTTTTCTATGTATTAAATGCCTTATACAATTACAAAGGGCGGTCTATATACTTATTAGACTTTGCCACAGTCATAGATTACCTTCTAATTGTAAGGTTAACTGTGGCCATAGATTACCCCCTCCTTAGGGGGTAATCTATGGCCACAGTTAACCTTGAGTGCGATAATAATTTGTTTCTGATTCAATCAATTAAATAGTATGTAGGAAGATTGTTAATAATTGTATATTCAATATATAAAAGTGTTGTACTACAGAAAATATGCTAATGAAAATAAAAATATACATTATTTACATTTAATTATATGTTATATTAAAAACTCGTACTTACATTCTTATTCGTATTTGCCGAACAATTTCAATATAGGTTCCTAATGATTCACTCTACTCAGCCATAAAAATTTATTTAACAACTAAAATAGAATAAACTCCTGTCTGTGTTTCTATTTCTATGTTCTGACGTTATGAACTCTAAGCAAAAAATAAAAAAATGTACGGTTGTGATGAAATGGGCAACATACTACCTGAATTTCATGTACTGCTTGTTTTAAAACCATTAATTCAAATAGCATTTTGTGTCAGCCTTATATGATAATGGCACAATCCATTACCTTAGATCTTAGAGCATAGTAACAAGTATAAGTAAACAGATAGCGGAAGACTTGCGAAAGAGTTAAAATACTTCACTTTAAGAAAGATTTTAACTCTGTTCAAAGCACAGGTCTAAAAAAGGTCCCGTCAGGTGTTAACTACTCTCTGACTGTGATTATGTGTAGACCCGTTCTGAGAGTCCTAATAGAAACTGATGCTTTGTTCTTAAGTAAAGTTTATGTCAAATGGGCCGACTGTACCTTGGTTGTTACCCTTATGTTTTAAGGTGCACCGGTCATACCGAATGTTAATTTGACACCCAACTTTTTCTTATCCATTTCTATCTAAAATCTGACTTCCCTTAAGTCCTAGCATTAAATGTGGAGATTAATATAATATTAAATAATATTTTCCTAATCTGATAACTTTTAATTAAGATGCTAAAATGTGATTGCTGATTTATATCATTTTAAAGCTTAACCTTTGACCCAATGGTTCAATGGTTTAGATTGACTTTGTTTAGAAAGCTTGCATCTTAAAAATGGATATGGGCTATATCGTATTATTTATTTTTTCTTTTTAAATTTCACTCTTATATAGTCGCGGGTATAGTTAGTTATTTAAAACGTCTAAAATACAATTAATCACGATGGATTTCGACTGGAACTGCGAGTACACTTGCCATGCATGGCTAAGAGTGATAAGAATTCTCAAATTGGGAGAAGGCTATATTTATTTGTAGGTTACTCTTACTAGCCATAACTGGTTGTGACATCTCTTTGTCAGGCCTATGTTTAGGAATAAACAACAAATTATTATATAAAATTTCCGCTAAATTTGGAATTTATAAACTTTTATTAGCAAATATTTTGTACGGAGTGGATTTTTAATGGACTAAAGCAGATTAGCTCAGTATAGTGTTTTTTTTTTAATTTAAACATACTTTCTATATAACAAGCGTTTACGTTACGAATTATTTCATACAGCATTTCGCATTTCAAAATTCACACATGTAAAACTATATTTGTGCAATTTTAAACAACGTATTTAGCAATTTTATCAGTGCTCTATCTACAACATCAGAGAATCAGCTTTACCTTGATATCGATTGATATATTTTAATGTTTCTTTGCAGGATGTAGTAGGTTTATTGATAAAGACAAAATCATACGACAATAATAATAACTCTTGTAAATTATATTTTACGTTTTTAAAAGAGGTACGATTTCAAAAGCACCAGGCATTTTATACAAACCTATCTATTTTGTTAACGGTATTATCTTCTAATTTTACAACTGTACTCTTCAATATATATTTGGAACAAATGGTTTCTTCACAAAATTCTTCTTGAAGAAACCTAGCTAGCCTACCTTATTTTTATTATAAATTGTATTATGTTTTATCCTAACCCATTGCTTATTGTGTGAAAGTCGGGGCAGTAATAGTAGTGGTCCACCTCTTTCTTTAGATAGATATACTAGTACCTCAAAACTTAAAAACAAGATTGTTCAACCAGTGTCTGTTGCCAGTGATAACTAATGGATCTGAGACGTGGTTCTTCACTGATAGCCATATGAGGAAGCTCAAGGTTGCTCAGTGAACTATGGAGAAGGCTATGCTCAGTGTTTCCTGTGATAGACTTAAAAATTAGGATATTTGCAGTTAAACCAGAATAACAAACATTGCCCAACGGATTAGTTACCGTTACAGCCTATTAAAGTCTACTGCTGAGCGTACGCCTCCCCCACAGATTGCTTCATAGGGGGTACTTGCCATAGTTGTCACGTTTGGCAAGCGCGTTGGCAACCGCAGTTTTATATTCTTAGTCGTTATTAATAAGACGCTGCTGCCCATCTGCTGGTTTGTTTGCTTCTGTCACCTCGACACCCACGGGATGATATGGGGTAGTGGATATTGTTTCTGGTAGCTCTAAGCAAACGGACTTATTTAAAACTTAAGCAGTATAAATCATGTCTTCAAATGGAATCTATAAAATATATATAGACTCTAGACAATTAGCTTATTGTGTTTGTCTACGACGGACAGCAATTTTATGGGACTTGTTCTCGGATTATTGTTTACAAGATTAAGCTTTGTAATAGATCCTTTTCCGTCTCCTCTTATGATGTCTAGTTAAGCTATTTACTGATTAACTACAGTTTGTTGTTTGTTCGTCATGCATCGTCTATTAGCTTATTCGTAAAGATATTATATATTTGCACCTGGGATTAAATTCCAGTTAACATTTGTTAGGAATGTGGTCTGAGGCCAATATTCTAAAGTTCTATTTTTAATTAATAAATAACTTAAAGAAGAACACAGCGAACAGTTCTTATATTTTTTTTTTTTGTGGTAAGAATACTTTTATCGTAATATTTCATGATTTTGTTTTAAGCGCAAGAAATTAGAGGCCGTGTCATGCTCGGCGATGAATCATTCTTGAAATTGGCTGTGCTTTAGCTTTGTAAGTTTCTGTCCAGCCGTGGACTTATATATACCAACTGAAAACGTAAAGGGTGATTTTAACACTTAAACAAAATTATCTTTTTATGTATTATGTTAGTTGTAAGCATTAGCAAATGAGAGATTATAAAATCAATAGAAATTGAAGTTGTTCATACGAAGCAAACTAATTAAGAGTAATAAAAAGGCTCCGTCAATCAATAAGTCAAATATAAAAGTAATTTGCACAGCGAATGAAGTTTTTGTATTCGAATGATTGATGTGACCTTTTACTACTAATAAAAAGCAATTCGTCAAAAATATATTGTGTTAAGTTAGTTCAAAAGTGCCTTCGTAGTTCCATATTATTTTAATAGGATAAGGGTGGCAAGCGAGCATACAGTCTACCTGATGGTAAGTGGTTGTTGTGGCCCATAGACGTACATACATCTATCCTCGTTTGCGAATCAAAATGCAGATGCGTTGTCAGCCATAAGGACTAAGATGGAATGCCTCTTTCCCAGTAAAAAGGGTCTCCGGTTTTCTACACTCACCATACGAAACACAACAGCTTAAAGCTGCTATTTAACGCCCATTCGTGCTACAACTATACACATATTTTAGCTGCATATTTAAAACAATCGTATTGTATCCATGGTTTGAAACATTTTCTGTGATTAAACACGCACTAATATGGAATTTCTAATATTTTTAACCGACTTCAAAAATAGGAGGAGGTTCTCATTTTGACTTTATGTTTTGTGTTACCTCAGAACTTTTTTCTAGGTGAACCAATTTTCATGATTCTATTTATATTTTGAATTCTGACTCATGTAGTTCCATATGATTTTGATCAAGTTATGAGCAGTAGTTTTTCAGTTATCCTCAATAATGCGCATTTAATTGCCTTCAACTACATTTCGAAAACGCACATTAGATGAGATATTAATGTCTGAGAAATTTAAGTTTAGATTTCTAAGATTTTCTGGCATTCTGGTCGCCCGAATCTCGTCCGCCGGTGAGCAGAGTATAATGCTTATAGATAAGATTGAAAGGAGAAAAGTTGAAATCTTACCACATATTTGTACAATTTTTTAAATACACAAGTAGCATTCTAATGTGATAACTAGTACTAATCTAATGACAGTTATTAATTTAATTTTATATCAATTGCTTAATAAAATAAGAATAACTGTCAATAACGACAATACGACGAGGAACAACGGTTTTTGATGCTAATTTTGTGGATATCGTAGAAAAAGTTTTATTGAAATCTTCGTGAAAAACATGCTTCTTCAATTAAAACATCCATTTACAGTGTTTCTTGAATTAGTTGAACCTATGCTTAAGATGTATATTTGCCCGAATTGACGATCCCTTTGAGCTCACCTGTTGAGATAGCAATACGGAAAGGAACCCAATCGGAGCCGCGTCCGTCCTCGGCAAAGCCGGCCTCACAGAACTTGTTTTGAGAAGCGCGCACTCAAACACAGGTCGCTTCAGGTGACTAGGTTTGAACACTTCACAGGCTCGGCTAGTAGCCAGAATCTAGCACTTGCACTGTTCACAAGTCACTTAATGCACTCACGACGTTTCGCGCGATACGTTGCGATGCGGAGTCTTTGAATCGGCTAAACACATACAACACATTGCGCGGCTAGCGGCATACTGGCTCGAGCGGCATTGGTGAGGCATGGACAAGTGGAGGGGGAGCGGCCCTTCCCGCCTGCCCTACAAACTGTCTTCCCGCTGCGAGTGGGTCGCCGTGCACTTTTGTGAAAGGCAAATTGCACTGCCAGATACCTGCGCGGTACGTAGGCCGCCCGGAACCGGTCCCAAAGTGGATCACGGCAAATTCGAAGTAAGGTTTATGAAGCGCTGAATCAGTAGACGTTTGAAAAGTTACGCGCTTTAAAAGTTTACAGTTCGCCAGCTAAGTGGGTGGATTGGACCGAAATTTGGATCTTTGTTAAATGCAGTGTCAGCAATGTGGGCGAACACACGTGGGCGAAGTTTACTTGGCTCCATGACTAAAATATCAATTAAACATTTTACTCACAAAATGACTAACACTTATTGCTGACTAAACAGGATGAATTCTCCGGAAACGCGAATATGAAAGTTTAGTCGATTTAAATTTGCTTAATCAGTATTTCTCTTCTGCTTTTGCTTGGATAATTTTGTAAAATCGTCAAGACTTACTCAACTTTCATTTTTTTCGTTTTTGTTTAGACTATTCATTCACAGTAAAATAAATGTATCACTATTCATTCTGACGCTGTAGGGAGTGATAATGTCAGTCGTAAAATGATCATACTCGTGCTAGACTTTTTAACACCTATTATAATCTATATCTTAAAATTTTCCATATCCTCATCTTCTTTTCCTTCCCAATGGAAGGATGCCCAAACCATACCTTTACGCAAAAAAAATAAATCCTTCAAATTTTTCATAATATCGTCCTATTTCGATTCTTCCTTTCCTTTCCAAAGTCTTAAAACGCCTTGTACAACAACAAATTAATTTATTTTGTTTAAGAAATTACATCCTTAATCCTCTCCAATCTGGATTTATCAGGTCATAGTACGACTACAGCGTTATTAAAAATCACGGATGACATTTGCAACGGTGTGGAAAATGATCAAGTTACACTATTGGTGTTGCTGAATTTAAGCAATGCCTTTAATACTGTTGATCATGATATAGTGCTAGGAATACTGCATTCTCTTAACATATCTCCAACTGAAATTTCCTGATTTTATAGTTATTTGTGTGGGTGCCGGCAAGAGATTCGTGTCAAAGATAGACTTTCTTCGTAGTTTCATACCGTAGCTGGCGTTTCACAAGGCAACGTCTTATTTCCTCTTTCATTTGCAATTTTTATTAATTCGATAACATCTCGAATATCTTCTCCGTACCACTTGTGTGCAGATGATTTCCAAATATATTTATAAACAACCATATAAAATCTTTACAAAACAGTTGAATGTATCAACAAGGGTCTGGCATGTATTTTTCACTGGAATCGATAGTATGGGTTAACTTTGAACGCCTTAAAATCACAAACCATCCAAAATAAAAAACAATTACAACCCGTTTTACCTAATGGTGTCCCTATCCCTTAAAATGAAGTAGTTAATAATTTAAGTATCGTTTTGTATTTCAGTCTTTCTTGGACTCCTCAAATTAATGTAGTGAGCTGTAAAATGTTTGCAGCATATGCTCCACTCGGGAAGCTTGACTAATTTTTACCCATCTACACTAAAATTACACTTGCACAACTCCCTATCCTCGACTATGAAGACGTTTGTTTTACGTGGTAGAGCCATGCTGCAGCTATATTATGGTTCTAGCACGAATGGGTCAGCTCGATCGGTGTGGGAGCACTCTCTCACAGAATACCAACGTAAAATAGCAGCTTAATGATTTTGTTTTCCGTGTGGTGCGTGTAGAGAACCGGATAACTTTTTTACTGGAAACAAGGCATTCCGTCTTAGCTCTTAGGAGATACAACGCAACGGCATTTTGATTCTTAATGAAGGGTAAAAATGTAGATGTCTATGGGCCACAGCATTCAATTACCATCAGGGACACTGTGTGCTCATTTGTCACCCTAATTTAAAAAAAAAATTATATATCACTAAAGAGCAACTTAACAAACTTGACATTATACGGTTCTTTATTTGGGCTCAAGTGACTCTAAAGCCGCCTTCGTCCGATACTCATATTTTTTCTGCCCTCTAGGATCTTATTTAATATATCAAGTTCTCCCTATCACAAACAACTTTTTAAATTGCTATTTTTCCTTATGTTGCAAGCAAAATCCTTCCCTCTAATGTCCTCTGTATTCCTCGACATTTTATGATAAACCATTCTCTGTTCTAGGAGTAAGGCTTTGGAACTCCGTACCCCAGTTGATTAAAAATGCTTTTAAAAAAACAAGTTAAGGAAAACTATTTGTTTCTATAACTCCCTTTATTTATCGTCATTGTATTTTTAGTCCATAAGATAATATCTTTTCTTACTTTAGTGCATCTTACCCGTTAATCTGTCTTTTATTTCTATTTAATTATTTTCGGAAAGGGGTAAAGTGTGAGAGTGATATCAAAAGAAGAGTGAATGCAGGAAACATGGTGAATGGAGCTTTGCACTCCTTTATGAGCAGTCTAAAGGTGTCTAACAAGGCTCGTTTGGCTGTGCATGAGGGGGTGTTGGTTCCGAAACTCATGTACGGAAGCGAAAGTTGGATATGGCAGAAGAAACATGAAAGCAGAATAAATGCAGTTGAGATGAGAGCATTAAGAAGTATGATAGGAGTTAAACTGAGTGACAGGATAAGAAATAGTAAGATAAGGAAACGTTGTGGTCTGAAAGAAGATGTAGTGACAAAAATTGAGAAAGGTATGCTGAGATGGTTTGGCCATGTCGAGAGAATGAATAAAGAACGATTGACGAAAAAAGTGTATAAGGCGAGTGCGAATGAAAGTGTTGGAAGGGGTAGACCTAGGCGGACATTTCTAGACCAAGTCAGGGACGTCTTGAAAAAAGGCCAGGTCAAGAGTACCCTAAACCGTAGAGCATGTATGAAGGGAATAATGAAAGTGGACGAAGCGAAACAAGTATGTAAGGATCGTAGCAAGTGGAAATAAGTGGTCTCTGCCTACCCCTACGGGAAAAAGGCGTGATTATATGTATGTATGTTAATTATTTTCCTGGGTCGTCTGAAAGAAATTTCTATATATGCAACAATATGATTTAGAGAGGCTTTCGTTTATTTTTTTCCTTTGTGTGTACAATAAAGAGTATTTGACTTGATTTAAATTTTTTTTAGTTTTTATTATAAATTGTTGTTTTTAATTTTAATTATTTCATCTTTAATAGTACTCAGATATTCCAGCGATTCTGTTATAAGGACTATATAATCGGCAAATCGAAGTTAAGAGATGTACTCACCATTGCTCTAAATACCGTATCCTATCCAGTTGCGTAGCTTGCATGTGGGTCAGGACCGTGCTTGGTGGCATAACTTGGGAGAGTCCTATGATCACTAGTGGACTTGTAAAGGGCTGTAAATATGATGATGAATGCACCTTTAATAATACATTAAAATTGCATATAAACAGTGGGTATAGTGCGTACAGTCTGTAGTAGTTTAGTTTAGTTTAGTTTACGACGGGCTGTTTTCCGTAACTCCACGTCCATGCGCGTATTTTGCGTGTGGGCAGGAATAATGTGATTATTCGAGCCATGAGATCTCCCCGAAGAAGCTCAACAGTCTTTGGTGATGCATGCAACTTCGGGGAGTGATCCCGGCGTGCCGAGATGTTTAGCCCTGTACGTAGCGACCTCCGGACATTTCAGTAGCACGTGGGCCGACGTTTCTTCTTCCCCCATACATGCCCTGCACAGGGGACTATCTGTAACACCTATAGTAAATAAATGTTTGTTAAAGGTGCCGTGTCCTGTGCTAGCACTTGTTACTATCCTGATCTGCGGCTTGTTCAGTCTCATTAAAACTTTGGTTAAGCGACTGTTTATTTCAGGCAGGGCCTCCCTAGCTTGTCTACAGTCTACTACATTTTCCCAAAGCTGAGCGTGTTGATTAGTAAAGTGTCTACGTTCCAGTGAACGAACGTTACCAAAGGGGATTGGTATGATTGGTTCCGGCCCTATAGTAGCCAGAGCCGAACCTCTTCTGGCTATTTCGTCTGCTGCATCGTTGCCTCTGGATTCACTGTGTCCCTTTATCCATTGCAGAGTCACATTGTTGTTTTTACATACCTCATTTAATCGTTGATGGCATTCATATATTAGTCCCGAGTTCACCACATTGCATCTCAGAGCTTATAGTACCGCCCTACTATCGGTCAGTATTCTAATGGGGAAGTCATTAACCTTCCTAGCATCTATTGCTAAGGCCGCTTGAATGATACCCATACATTCCGCCTGAATGTTATAGGTACCCAGCGGTGTGCATATGTGAATCTCATAATCAAATATCGTATTTGGCTTGAAGGATATGAATTTTTGAGTGAATTCTATCAATTCCTGTATGAGGGACACTATTCTTACTTCAAAGATTTAGGGTCTTGAGTCTGATGGCAGCTAAAGTCGCTTCTTGTTGTATATGTAGATGAAGCGGAAATAGCTCCAGCATCGCTGCTAAGGATGCTGTTGGCGTAGTTCTTATGCAGACTGTGGCAGCCATAAATGCCAGTCTCTGGTAGCGCTGAAGCTTCTTAATTGTGGTGGCTTCATTTGTCTTGGTCCACCATACCAGAGCGCCGTATGTGACCATGGGCCGAATTACAGTTTTGTAAAGCCACAGTATGATTTTTGGCGTCAGTCCCCATCTTTTGCCAATCATGTTTCTGCATTGCCAGAAAGTTATACTAGCTTTGTAGATTTTGTTTTCTATGTGTTTATTCCAGTTAAATTTGCTGTCCAAGGTAAGACCTAAATATTTACCTCAGAGGATAGCTGGAGTTATGTTCTGAAAAGACTTGGAAGATGATAATTATTCAGCTTTCGTTTTTATGTGAACATTACTAAAACCGTTTTATGTGGATTGACGGTTAAGTCGTATTCCCTGCACCATCTCTCCACTATACGGAGAGCCGCTTGGGTCAGGTCGCACACTATGCTTGCTGTATTTCCAGAGACCACTATTGTCAGGTCATCAGTATAACCTACTGTATAGAAGTGATTGGCATTTAATTTGCTGATGAGTTCATTAATGACCATATTCCACAGGAGAGGTGAGAGAACCCCACCCTGCGGGCAGCGTTTCTTAATTTGGATTGGTTGAGATTCATCAGCAATCTTTATTATTCGTGTACTAAACATGCAAACTATCCAGTCGATCAGTGCCGGTTCAACTTTATGTCTACAGAGTGCACCTTTTATGCTGGAGAAATTTGTTCTGTCAAAAGCACATTATATATCTATGAAGGAACCTAGACATATTTCTTTGTTTTGGATGGCCTCTTCAATCTTTGTAATTACCTGATGAAGTGCTGATTCTGTTGATGTGATTTGCCTAGACTGTAGGCGTGTTGCTTATCGTGTAGTGGTAAGTTCATTAGCGTCGACCCCCTTAATTCCCTTTTACACATCCCCTCCATAGTCTTTAGGGGAAAGGATGTCAGGCTCATGGGCCTGTAGGATTTAGAATCAGTGTAGTCGCTCTTACCTGGTTTGGGTATGAATGTGACTTTCACTTCCTTCCATCCCCTAGGAACATATTTAAGAGCCAGACAGGCTCTCATTATGGCAAAAAGTCTGACTATTAGGGCTTTACCCCCCCCGCTGAAGGAGTGCCGGGAATATGCCGTCAGGTCCTGCAGCCTTATAGGGGAGGAAACTGTGAATGGCCCAATGGATTTAGTCCATCGTTACCACTCTCTGTGCTGAATTCCAGTCTTCTGCTGTTGGTGTCAGTATGTAGTCATGCCGGTTTGCCTCCTGGGTTACGCAGCAACCTGGGAAGTGCGTTTCAATTAGGATGCATTGGGCTTCATCCGGCGATGTTGAGTAGCTACCATCGGTTTTCTTTAGAGACATGGATCCTGATGTGTCCTGTTTAGCTAGAATATTCCTTATTCTGTTTGCTTGTTCGCAGTTTTCTATGTTGCCACAGAATTTAAGCCACCCAGTCGAGCGTCGATACCTGATACATTTTTTGTATTCAGACTTAGCTTTCTTATATAGTAGCCAGTCTTCATCCATTGAGGTATTTATGGCCCTATTTATGGCTTTTCTTACCTTCTTACGTTTCCTATCGAGTTCTTTACCCCACCACGGTTGCTTTACCTCGGCATGCCTTGGTGGAGTGATTTCTGGACATGATTCATAGTAGCTATCTATCATGGCCTTAGTAACAGCTACTACCTGTTCTTCTAGGAGCGACTGATCTGCTAAAGTATTTATCCCCTCAAAACCCGCAAACGAAGACGTCAGCCTATTTAGGTATTTTGTTTTATCCCTCTTGTGGGGATTTCTACATGGTGGTGTAAAGAGGATATGGACCTGTAGTGCGAAGCAGATCCGTCTATGGTCTGAGCATGAGGCCGTTTTTGACACATGCAATCCCGTAATTATTTTGGCTACTCCTACTGTTGCAAGTGTGAGGTCGATTATAGTGCGACAGCGTTTGTTTATAAAAATAGGTTCAAAACCTATGTTTAAAATGGTTAGGTTAGTACTAAATAGATATTCTACTAAAACCTTACCTCGATCATTTGGTTTTTCCATCCCCAAAGGGGATGATGTGCGTTGGAGTCCGTCCCGATCACAACCTCTAGTCCGGTCCTTTTTTTTTATAGAATAGGGGGCAAACAAGCATGCGTCTCACCTGATGGTAAGTGACTACCGCCGCTCATAAACAACTGCAACACGAGGGAGGGAATTAAAGATGCGTTGCCGGCCTTTTAAAAAGGAGTACGCTCTTTTCTTGAAGGACCCTAAGTCGTATCGGTCCGGAAAATTCGCTGGTGGTAATTGATTCCACAAGGAAGTTGTGCGAGGGAGAAAACTTCTTCTAAATCACACAGTGGTGGACCGCCAATCACTCAGATGGTATGGATAGTAACGCGAGTTTTGTCGCGATGTGCTATGGTGAAATTGAGCGGCTGGAATTTGTCCGAACAATTCCTCAGAGCACTCCCCGTGATAGATGCGATAAAATTCGCAAAGAAATGCAACATCTCTACGCAGTGCCAGTGTATAGAGCCGATCAGAAAGAACTCGGTCGTTGACGACGAGAGCCACTCTGCGCTGGATGCGGTCAAGTGGAAGGAGCTGGCACTGGAGTGCCCCGGCCCAGAGATGAGAACAGTATTTCATGTGGGGCCGAACTTGCGCTTTGTAAAGTTGCAAGCGATGTGCCTGTATGAAATACTCCTAAATCTCTGCTGAGCATACTAAGCTTTTTAGAGGCTAATTTGGCCTTCCATTCCAAGCGACCACGAAATTGCACACTACTCGATATGTCGACGCCAAGGATTCCGATGCTAGCTGAGGCAGCAAGGGGAGTGCCTTGAAACTGAGAAGATTTAGCGGTAAATGCGCAATCTTGTGTCTTTCGGGGATTGAACTGGACTAGATTTAGTCGCCCCCAATCCGAGACTTTGTTAAGAAAAGACTCGACTTCAGACACAAGTTTGTCGCGGTACTCGGCGACGTTTCTCCGATAAATATTGGCACGGCCGGTATATAAGGCATCACCAGTGCTGTCGTCCGCATAGCAATTAATGCTACCAGTTAGCAACATATCATTGATATGAGGATAAACAGCGTTGGTGATTGCACGTAGCCTTGTTGAACACCAGTATTGATAGGCTTGAAATCAGAGAATGCACCGTCTACTATGACCTTGATGCTCCGATCAGCAAGGAAACTGGTGATCCATTTGCACAATTTCTCGGGAAGCCCATAGGAAGGAAGCTTCGAAACAAGCGCTTTGTGCCAGACCCAATCGAAGGCCTTGGCTATGTCCAAACTAACGGCCAATGCCTCCCACTTGGACTCTACTGCCTCCGCTTATCTATAAATTAAGTAGACTAGAAGATCACCAGCTGATCGATCCCGACGAAAGCCGTACTGGTGGTCACTAATCAGCTCGTAATCCTCAAGGTACCTCATGAGCTGGCAGTTTACAATGGATTTCATTATTTTGAAGAACAAGGAGGTGATGGCGACAGGCCTATAGTTGGACGGGTCTGAGCGGTCGTCGTTTTTAGTGGTTGGGTGGACAAAAGCTGTCTTCCATGGATTTATGACTACGCCTTGGGAGTAGGAGTACCAGAAAAGACGCGTTAAAACCGGTGCTAACTCCGGAGCACACGTCTTCAGCACAATGGGAGGGACTCCATCGGGCCCATTCGACTTGCTGACGTCCAGGGAGAAGAGTGCTTTACGAACCGAGCGCTGTGTAAATCGCACATCCGGAATGAAGCACTCACATCGTGGGATGGTGGGCGGTGTGTTCCCCCCGTCATCTAGAGTCGAGTTGGACGCAAAGAGAGAGCTCAACAGATCGGCTTTCTTCTTTGCGGCATGGGGCAGTGAGTCGTCCTCTCTGTGCAGAGATGGAAGAGATGGCTGATAGAAGTTCCCTTGGACAGCCTTGGCGAGAAACCAGAATGCACGGGTTCCCGAAGGAAGGCGAACTAGCTTCTCGCCAATTCTGCCAATGTGCTCAGATCTTGCCTTGGCAATGACGCTTTTGAAGGACCTGGAGGCAAATTATACTTCTTTTTAAGTGCGCTGGTGTTTACATCTTGAGATGTTAATGCGTCAGCCCAGGCCCGGTAGCACTCCTGCGTATAGCGTGATGCTATTTTACAGGAGCGACCAAAACATGGCTGGGATCTGCCTCCGATGGGCACCACAGAGGATGGAATAAAAATTTCCATACCCTGAAGTACCACATCAGCAACAGAATCGGCAACAACGCTGGTATCTCCAGCGAGAAGAAAACCCGCCCCCAAGGGTAGGATGCAAAAAAAGACCGCATCCCGTCCCAATCAGCTGACCTATAGTGCCAAACACGGCGGCAAGGTGCAGATCGCAACTACGATTGGAGCGCGGGTGGCACCGTATTCCGGATCAGACAATGGTCCGAAGAGCCAAGAGGGGCATCGACGGAGACCTGATATCCGTCCGGATGAGAGTTCAGCAGAAGGTCCAACAGGGAAGTTACATGGTCTTCCACATCTGGGATCCGCGTAGGCGAAGTAACCAGTTGTGTTAGACCATTTTCCAAAGCAAAGTCATAGATAGATCTACCCGCATGATCAGTTAAACGAGAACCAAGCCATTCAGCGTGGTGGGCGTTGAAATCACCGAGTATCACGATCTCTGCGGATGAGACCTGTTGTAGCACGGAGTCTGCAGCCATTTTGACGTGTTCGGTGAGTCGGTCTGTGTCGGCATTACCGCTATGGGACCTATAGAGGCACCCGTAGACGCGCGGATGGTCGTCGCTGTCTACGCGCAGCCACAGGATAGACAGGACCTTCAAAACTGCCGAGGCGTCGAAAACAGATGTCCTCTCTGACGTATACGCAAACTCCAGCCCGGGGCACAATGGAGTGTTCCAATTTGTACCCCAGGTAGAAGAGATATGAAGTATCAGAGGACACCTGAGTCTTGGTTAAAAAGAGCAAGGCCAGCTTCGCCGTCTCTAGATGCTAATGGACAGCGTTAAGGTTGGAATGAAGTCCCCTGATGTTGCAAAAATTCACGGATAGCATGACTACCCCTGTCACGGTATCCGTGAATTTTTGCCTTGGTTGTATTGCTCCGCTTGCCCCGAGCAGCGTTAGTTGAGAGCGGAATTTTGCCCCCCCCCCCCCAGAATAAGCGGGGCAGGCTCAGCATTCACGCTCAGAAGTGAAGAAGTTTGGTCGTGGATGCTCAGCGAGGGATTCTCCAGGGGTGTTGGTACCCTCCTGGGGTTGTCTTTTATTTAATTCCATTACCATGTTCCAGTACCATGGGGGGGGGGGAGAATTGGGCCTCCGTCCACCTGCACTCACCAAGCGCAACGCAAAGGTAAACCTCTACTTCACGCTGGTATTCTGTGAGGTCGTGGTACCATGCCCGGTTCGAGCTGGCCCATCCGTGCGACAGCAAAAGCTACCGCTTAGCTTGTTAGCGTGTTCAGAGCTGTAGAATACATTTTACATTACATTAGCTTACATTTTAGGTTGTTTTGGGCCTTTAATTTTACTAGCCCCAACTCACGGCTTCTGGAATAAGGCTATGGCAGTCCTATGAACCTCAAACCACTTGCGTAATTGAGCCGACGCAGTTTCGCTGTGGTGGAGGTTGGCCTGCACTAGGCTAGTTTTGGACGAAGGGCACGCCATCATTGATCGCGTCCTCCCCGTCTCCAACCAAAAATAGGCCTGCCAGAAGATCTCGGGTTTCATCGTCAGCCACCGAGTCGGAAGTGGTCGGCAAAATTCAGTTCTCTTCGTCACTCAGTGAGCTGCCGCTGAGCCCGATTTCCAATGGGGGCTTCAGCTCAATTGTGCAGGCCGTTTTTTCACTGGACTTTACCTCCAGTGATTCCGCTGTACCGGTAACCATGGCTCCGGTATCCATAACTTTCGGGTTGTTTTCTACCACATTGCTCGGTGGACTGTCAAAGAATTTACCTCCACGACCCTGGAATTTTACGTATACCGCCCCGCATTTGTATGCGGGGCGATACGATACGCGAGACGGCGTCCGGCCTTCATCAGGATCGAGATATGATCCTCCGGCACCGAAACAACGAGGAACCACCCGTCCGTCTGCTTATCAGCCTTGAGTAACAGCCAGCCCCTGATTTTAACCCAGCGGTTCTGGTATGCCAGCACGCGACCAATGTCGCGTGAGTCTTTCCAGGTTCCTTGGGCATCTTTTTTTTCCTTTTTTTATAGGATAAGGGTAAGAAACGAGCACACAGTCCCCCTGATGGTAAGAGGTTGCTGCGGCCCATAGACATCTACATCTATCCTCTATTACAAATCAAAATGTAGATGCGTTGTCACCCGTGAGGACTAAGATAGAATGCCTCATTTCCAGCAAAAAGAGCCGCCGGCCACCTGCACTCACCAAGCGAAACGCAGAGGTAAACCTCTACTTCACACTGATTTTCTGTGAGGTCGTGGTACCACCCCGGTTCGAGCCTGCCCATCCGTGCGACAGCAAAAGCTGCCACGTGCCTCTACCACTGTTAAAATATAAACCACTGTTAAAATCTGGGATAAGGATACCACATACCAGGACTGTTTCTTTATTGTCAGCAAGGTGTTGGATTTAAGGTCGAGGGTAGCAATATTCCCCTTCAACCAGTCCAGAGCCTTCTGATCGTCGCAACACAGTTTCAGGACACCCTCCGTATAAACGGATTTGCCCCTTACAACTGGGCCCGACGCATCAGGGTCCTGGCTACTCCAGGCCTCGCTGATCATCTTCCTCTGTATTGCTACGAGAATGTCGTCTGCTACTTCCTTTGTAATGTGACCTGAAGCCGGACACGTTAAGGCCACACCCAAATCTGCTTTAGCAGCGGAAGCGTAGCTTGTTCTGGGAGCCTTTGGTTGCTGTTCGAGTCGCACTTTTTTGTGTTCCCCTCTAGGCTGGGTGGACTCTTCCAGCATCCTTTTGGCTGCTCTTTCCTTCTTCTTAGGACGCTTGGCCGCTCGCCGCTTCCTGGCGGATATCCTAGAGCTGGTACCCGCGGCCGCGACTTCCACTTGGGCTGGATTTTTATCCTTACCAGCTTCCAGCCAGGTTTCAGCTCCAAGCACCCCAGTCACAGTAGCTTGCCCAGCCTCCTTGGTTTTAGTTTCGGAAACAGCCAATGCGGCTCGTTCTCTTCGGCCTTTTTCCCGCTGCTTCTTGTTCTTCTTTTTGGCCTCTCAGTCGGTAGTATAACGTGTCCTGTATCATTTGGTTACCGACGACCGTTCCCAGTGATTAGCAATAGCTGCAACCTTCAGAAACCTCAACTTTGAGCTTCAGCAAGCTTCGGTTTCAAAAACCCTTTCTACAGCCTAGCTTTACAACCTCATCGTAGTATTGGATTAACGGATTCTGTTCTTTAAAGCTACTCCCTATGCTACAGGTTTCTGCTCTGAGCCCTTGCTGTTCGCCTGCCCTGTAGCACGGATGGGTTGGCTCGAGTGAGGAAGGAGAACTACGGTATCACAAAATACCAGTATAAAATAGTAGCTTTATTCTGCTGTGATTCGTATAGTGAGTGTAGAGAAATTTTACATTTACCATATGAATTACCCTTTTTTCTGAAAACGAGACATTCCATCTTAGTCCTCAGAGGTGACAACGCCTGTGCATTTTGATTCTTAATTAGTGATAGATGTAGATGTCTATGGGCCACAGTAACCACTTTCAATGCGGTGGGCTGTGTGGTCGCTTATTATCCTTAATCTATAACAAAAAATTCAAACAAAGAACAACAAAAGTGTTATCACATGTAAGGACTCAATTGCCTTACAGTCTGTAGTTACCATACTACTCTGCCCTACACCCTAAATAGCAGTGCACGGTGGTCAGGTGCGCAGCGAACTCAGTTGCCACTCAGACTTAATAATAAGTAAACGACTCGTCAAGATCGGAATTAGATGAATTAAATTAAAAATTAAAGGTGAAATTGATGTATGGAAATCTCTCTAGTTTCCCTGGTATTGGCCGGTGTTCGACATTCACCATTTGGTGAGACGCATGCGTGTTCACCCCCCCCCCCCCCCCCCGTCTCTAATAAAAACTAGCTTTTGTGTATGTCTTTTCAGATCGAATTTAGTTATTGATTTTAAACTAAGTTCTCTATGAGCTAGACATTTGTTTAGCAATATTCTCATACGTATATCTGTCAACTAGAAACAATACATTAACTGATTAGCTCCCTTTTGAAGACTATGGAAATTTTAGCACTCACAGGCGACAACTCAACTGTAGCTTTTTGTATTAAAATTATCTGAAGGGATCTAGACTGTTCCAGTTTATAACTTTATTATCATAAAAAAATAGGTTCAGTGTCACTCTAATGAATTCAGATCAATATATTGACTATGTTTAATGAAACATGCATTGCTAAGTAATATATAAATAATTACTTTCTGTTTTAACTTTTGTTTCACGTAAATGATAAATGTTAACAAGTAGGCAAGTTGTGATAATCAATTATTTAACAAGTTAATTTTTTTTACAACCGACTTCAATATAAATTATTAATTGAAACTCACCTTGTCAGACTTTAATTAAATTTATATGGGATCAGCAGAAAAGCACAAGCTTTCAAATAAAAAAACATTATCGAAATCGGTTCACCTGGACAGGTCTTTTTGAAGTCGGTTGAAAATAACTATAAATACTAGCGATCCACTACGGTTTCGGAAGGGTGATTTCTGTATCTTGAAATCAGCGCCAACAACTAGCTCATTTGAATTTAAACCATTCTTGAATCAACTTAATCACACACATAATTTCATAAAAATCGATCCAGTCTTATAAAATATATACACAGTCAGGTCATAAGTATTGTCACACAGTAAAAATGTTTCTTTTAGAATGCTGGCCACAAAAAAGTTTATTGAATTCGAATTTCGAATTGTTCATGAAAATAAAACTGTATACTTTTTAAAATTTTACTCATTTTTAAATATGGAGTGGACGCTTAAAGAAGACCGTGTTGCAGTTATTGCGTTGCATGGTTGCGGTTACGCGCCAATTCAAATTTTTAACATACTGAAAAATTTGAATATAACCAAAAGATTCATTTATCGTACCATCAAACGATACAATGAAGACTCTAGTATAGATGACAGATCAAGAAGTGGTCGACTTCGGTCTGTTAGGACTCCAGTAGTGATAAAAGTTGTAAAGGCGCGAATTCAAATAAATCCCAAACGTAAGCAGAAACTGTTGGCCCTTCAGATGGGGTTAAGCAGAACCACGGTGAAAAGGGTGTTAAATGAAGACTTATAGCTTTAAGCATATCGAAGAAAAACAGGACATCGTTTGAATGCTCGTTTAATGGACATGAGACTGAAGAGATGCCGCGCTTTGTTGAAGCGGTACGCGGGAAAAAATATCGGGAAATTCTTTTTTCGGATGAAAAAATTTTTACCGTAGAAGAGAGCTACAACAAACAAAATGATAAGGTGTACGCACACAGTAGTGAAGAAGCGAGCAACCGTATTCCGCGTGTCCAACGAGGTCATTTTCCATCCTCGCTTATGGTATGGTTAGAAGTTTCTTCTTGGGACTTAACAGAGGTACATTTTTGTGAGAAAGGTGTAAAAACGAATGCAGTTGTGTATCAAAATACAGTCCTGATGAACCTTGTGGAACCTGTTTCTCATACCATGTTCAATAACAGGCACTGGGGATTCCAACAAGATTCGGCGCCAGCTCATAGAGCGAAGAGCACACAAGACTGGCTGGCGGCGCGTGAAATCGATTTCATCCGGCACGAAGACTAGCCCTCCTTCAGTCCAGATTTGAATCCGTTAGATTACAAGATATGGCAACACTTGGAGGAAAAGGCGTGCTCAAAGCCTCATCCCAATTTGGAGTCACTCAAGACATCCTTGATTAAGGCAGCCGCCGATATTGACATGGACCTCGTTCGTGCTGCGATAGACGACTGGCCGCGCAGATTGAAGGCCTGTATTCAAAATCACGGAGGTCATTTTGAATAAAATTTAGTGTCATAAGAATCTATGTTTTGTTAAATTTATTTTGTTAAATAAATGGTTACATAATAAATGAACTTGTTACAATTATTTTATATTTAACATGTGACAGAACTTATGACCTGACTAGGTATATGTGTTTTACATTTGCCTTAATAATTTAAGCTCGCTGAACTTCTTGATGATTCTTTTCGGGAAAGAGTTATTTTCCAAACCAGTGGTAAATGGAAATCTAATTATCTATATTAAATTTAAATTATTTTACTCTATTTTGTTATATATATATATATATATATATATATATATATATATATATATATATATATATATATATATATATATATATATATATATATATAACTAAAAGCACTAAGGTCCATTTTACGTTCTCTCTCAAACATATTTACAGGTCGATAACCTATAGCGACACAGTTGTAAGAAAAGCTAGAAGTCGGTGGCGACGCGGCGGGGCACAGCGCTTGCAAATCAGATCTGTATCAATGCGTCTCGTCTGTCGTTGCCTCCTCCCAGTGCAGCCGTTAACTTAAGTTTTATATCCTGCAATTCACACATTTTACTTTAAAGGGAGAAATATATTTATCTTTTTTTTTATAGACTTAGGGGGACAAACGAGCACTCAGTCCACCATATGGTAAGTGGTAGAGACACGCGGCAGCTATTGCTGTCGCTCGGATGGGCCGGCTCGAACCGGGTTGGTGACACGACCTCACAGAATACCAGCGTGAAGAAGAGGTTTACCTCTGCGTTTCGCTTGGAAAATTCAGGCAGCCGGAGGCCCAATTCCTCTTCTTACCCTCCCCCTATCAACATGGTAGGAAATTAAACGGAAGACTACCCCAGGAGGTTGCCAGTACCGCTGAAAATCTCTCGTTGAGCATCCACGACCAAGCTACTCCACTCCTGAGCGTGGGTGCTTAAGCTACCCCTATTTTGGGGGAAGGGGGGCAAGTGGAGCAATAAGAACAAGGCAACTCCTGTCATACTATCAGTGAATTTTTGCAACATCAGAGGACTTCATACCAACCTTAACGCTGTCCACTTCCATCTGGAGCTGGCAAAGCCGGCCTTGCTCTTTTTAACCAAAACTCAGGTGTCCTCTTCGGTTGATACTTCACATCTCTCCTACCCGGTGTACAAATCAGAACACTCCTTTGGTGCTCTAAATTAGGCGACCGCTCAGACCCGTTTCAACCTATGTAAACCACAGGCCTATCGCCATCAGCTCCTTGTTTTCCAAAATAATTGAGTCCATTATAAACTGCCAGCTCATGAGATACTTTGAGGATCACCAGCTGATTAGTGGCCGTCAATACGGTTTTGGTTGGGGTCGGTCAGCTGGTGATCTTCTGGTTTACTTCACTATATATACTATAGACGGGCGGAGGCAGTAGAGTCCAAAGGAGAGGCATTGGCCATTAGTTTGGACATAGCGAAGACCTACGATTGGGTCTGGCACTAAGCGCTTCTTTCGAAGCTTTCTTCCTAAGGGCTTCCTGAGAAATTGTGCAATTAGATCACCATTTTTCTTACTGATTGGAGCATCAAGGTTGTAGTAGACGGTGCATGCTTCGATTATAAGTCTTCTAAAGCTGGTGTTCCACAAGGCTGCGTGCTATCACGAACGCTGGTTCTTCTGCATATCAATTATATGTTACAGCTTGTAACATTCATTGCTATGCAGACGATAG
The DNA here is from genome assembly GCA_033319125.1 of Parnassius glacialis. NCBI lineage: Eukaryota > Metazoa > Arthropoda > Insecta > Lepidoptera > Papilionidae > Parnassius > Parnassius glacialis. The sequence goes on from JAVANC010000006.1 coordinate 2,896,832, forward strand.
CACTGGTGATGCCGGTGATTACCGGGACAAATTTGTGTCTGAAGTCGAGTCTTTGCTGAACAAAGTCTCGGATTGGGGGCGACTAAATCTAATCCAGTTCAATCCCCAGAAGACACAAGATTTCGCGTTTACCGCTAAAAAGTACCCCTTTGTCGTATCTCCTCAGTTTCCAAGTACTCCCCCTGCTGCCTCAGCTAGCATCGGAATCCTCAGCGTCGATATATAGAATAGTGTGCAGTTTCGTGGTCATTTGGAAGGGAAGGCCAAATTGGCCTCTAAAAAGCTTGTCGTTCTCATCAGAGCGAGACAGTATTTCATGATGGCACATCGCTTGCGACTTTACAAAGCGCAAGTTCGGCCTGACATGGAATACTGTTCTCATCTCTGGGCCGGGGCACCCCAGGGCCAGCTCCTTTCACTTGACCGCCTCCAGCGCAGAGCGGTTCGAATCGTCGACAACCAAGTTCTTTCTGATCGGCTCGAATCACTGGCGTGGCGTAGGGATGTTCCATCACTACGCATTTTGAACGCCCTCCCTCCTTTTATTTATTTTTGTTTTTAATTTTTGTTTTTATAAGGGCAACAGGAATACAGATTCTGTGAAAATTTCAATTGTCTACCTATTACGAATCATGAGATACAGCCCGTTGACAGATAAACGGATGGACAGCGAGGCCTAATAATAGGGTCCCGTTGGTTACCCTTTGGGCACGGAACCCTAAAAAGATACTACTTATTTTTTTGTAAAATTGTGATACAACGCATTCCGTCTTAGTCACACAGTATTCACTTACCAGCAGGTGGACTGTTTTTTATTTATAAGAAGATATGGTAACAAACGAGCACACAGTCCACCTGATGGAAAATTGTTGCTATGTCCCATATGCATCATTTTCGAATTAAAATTCAAATTTATTTATTGCCCGAATGTAGTACATAATATTATATTGTTGTTATATATTAATGAGATCTTACATTCTACCATGATAATGGCGTGCAATATCTTTACTATACATACTATGTATACAAAAAATATTATTATTACAATTAAATGAGGTTAAATATTTCAGATTATTAATATATATACACATAATAATTATGTCGTTTAAAATATTTTAGTGTCAAGTTTTTTATTTACAATAAATACATATCAAAAATATAATTAATTATGTAAATTATTATATATAAATATCAAGTATCTAAAAAAATATTTTAAAAAATGTCAAAAAATAAAACAAATATTAAATGATAAAAAATTAATCAGATTTTCTTTATTTTACCGTTTTTTACATTTCTTTATAAGTCATATATTTGTCTAAAGTATAAAAACATTTTGTTGCTAGCCATTCTGAGGGTTTCCTTTTAAAAATTACGAAATGATAATGTATGCATATTTAATGAATGATGTCTTTAAAAATGTTAGGCTATTTATTGAAAACTCTAATAGCATATTTCTAATACATTTCTTTTATATATATCAAGCCGGCGTTAAGGCAGACAGAGCTTTAATTTATTTCTGGGCATGGCACTTCTACTGACTAAACTTGTGGATGCTGTTTGGTAAAAACACAAAGTTCTTGTGTATACAAACAAATTAAAGGCAGTATGTGAAGTTTGTGAAATAAAGGTTTGCAACTATCTAAAAACCAAGCTCCACAAATGGTCCTTACACATTTCTTTTGAACACAAAATGCCTTGCCAACCTCAACCGAGTTGCCCCACAACAAGAAACCGTATAAAAGCACTGAAGAGACATAGCCATGGTAAGTGCCGCTTCAGTAGACACTGTCAACCGTAGCTGTTTTATAGCATCAACAAATCTCTTAAGTTTATTGCATACGTACTCTATATGAGTCTTCCAGTCACAGTGTTTGTCAACCATTAATCCTAAAAATTTAGTAAAGTTGACTTCTTCAATTTTTGTACCATCATAACGGATGTTAAGTCCAATACGTGGTACAGTCATGTTGAAGCTATATTAGTAGTATTAGTTGTAGCACAAATAGGTCGGCTCGACCGGGGAAGGACAACGCTCTCACAGAATTCCAATGTAAAATGGCAGCTTATTACTGCTGTGTTACTTATGGTGAGTGTAGAGAACCGGAGACCCTTTTCACTGGAAGTCTTTTCCTCATTCTATCTAACTCCTCACGGGTAACAACGCATCTGCATTTTGATTCTTTATTGAGGATAAATGTAGATGTCTGTGGGTCAGAGCAACCACTTACCATCAGGTGGACTGTGTGCTCGTTTGTCACCCTATCCTATAAACAAAGTTCTAAAATCCCTTAATTGTTTAATTTTGGTTTTATTTAAGTTTATTTTTAAATTGTTACTTTTGAGCCATCCAAGGATTTTGTCGCGTGTAATAGATATTTCATTTTCATAGTATTTTCTATCTTTACACTTAATAATTACAGTAGTATCATCCGCAAACAGAACAGTTTCGTGGTCAGTGACGTTTTGAAGATTATTAATATACATTAGAAATAAAAAGGGACCTAACATACTTCCCTGTGGGACACCGTATTTATTATTTTGTAGCCGAGATCGGCTTGTAATTTTATCTCTACTCATGTGCTTTTCCCCGGATTCCGTATTTTTCTAGCTTATAGAGTAATAATTTATGGTCTACGAAATCGAAAGCTTTAGTCATATCAAGAAAGATCGCACTTACCGGTGCCCTGTCATTAATGGCCTCCGTAATATATTTTATTAAATTAAGACATGCTAGTGACGTGTTACTATTATTTCTTAATTGCTCATTTTTAATATTATTTTGATCTGTAACATAGTCGCAAACTCTTTATATCATTACTTTTTCAAACAATTTAGATAAAAATGGTATAGAAGTGTGCCCGTCTTAAACTGGGGTTTAACATTTTTTTTTTAAATTTCAGGGAAAGTAGATTTCTCAAGCTACATGTTTATAATGTAGCTCAAAGGTCCACATATACTACACTACTTAGCTCAGGCTTAGATTATTTTTGTGTTTATATTATCTTATCCTACTGAATTTGTTTTATTAATTCTTTTAAGTATATTAATTATTTCAATTTCGTCTGTCGGTTTTAAAAATATTGTGTTTAAATAATTGATGTTCATAATTTTATTAAAGTCATATATTTTAAAATTAAAATCAATTGTATTGGTCATGTCTATTTAAAAATTATTAAAAACTTCACGAAGAGTTCAGAATATATTTCATTATTACTTAGAATAGTACTTATTTATTTCGAAATTTACATTTATTTTACCAATATTCGCATTTTAAACCTCCCAAATTGCTTTGCATTTATTTTTATTCCTATCTATATACTTTTTATTTTGTAATACTTTTGCATGCCGAGCGCAAAGCGCGTGGGTATGTTCTACTAACGCCTAAAAATCAAAATTCCACCGTTTTGTCGCATGAAATCGTATCCAGCAATCATATTATACATATAAATGATATAAAAAGCACATTGTTAAAAAGATAAATGATTGTTGAACTTATTAATATATTTTCTAAATCAATTAATTGTTATTTTTATATAAAAAAGTGGTTTTAGTGGCTTATGGTGTGGATTTATCATGTCCCCAAGGCTTGTAAACACTATAACTTTTGTAAATATCAATTGTTTAACTCAATCTATTTATTAATCTCTTCATCTATCATGTGGGAAGCCACTGAATGTAAATGGCAGTGTAATTTTGTTTTGTTTAGCTATAATTAATTTTTTTCGGCTCGAAAATGGCGAAATTTTCGTTGATTTGGTAGCCTCGTATAGAATTATTTCCGTAAATGGGGAGCTGCAACCACAGAGTAGTTTACTCACTAACTCGGTTGGCCATCGCCATAGATTACTGTATATATCAGTTCGCCGCATTAGCTTGCTACATTTATATTTATTTATCTATGGTTCGCCGTCAGTCGCCGTCGTGAGTGGACATTATTGCGGTTGTTTGCAGCGGCTCAAAAAGTTCGCTGTACAAATACACAATATTCGAATAACCAAATTTCTTAAATACTTGATTATAATAATAATAACAGATTTTTTTATTACAATATTTTAAAAGCACAGAATAAATAATAGTAGTACGTACTAAAAGTAAGTAGTATCAATTTTTTTGTCATGGGTGAAATTTTCATGGTTTTCGAGGGTGTTGAAACCGATAGGGTTGTCGAAATGTAAATCCAAGATGGCGGCCGCAATATGTATCAATTTTTTCAATATGGGTGTCATTCTCATGGTTTTCGAGGGTGCTGAAGCCAATAGTGTTGTCGAAATGTAAATCCAAGGTGGCGACTGCAATAGGTATAATTTTTTTCATCATGGGTGTCTTTTTCATGGTTTTCGAGAATGTTGAAGCCGACAGTGCTGTCGAAATGTAAATCCAAGATGGCGGCCGAAGTAGGTACCAATTTTTTCATCATGGGTGTCATTTTCATGGTTTTCGAGGGTGTCGAAGACGATAGTGCTGTCGAAATGTAAATCCAAGATGGCGGCTACAATAGATATAAATTTTTTCATCTTGGGTGTAATTTTCATGGTTTTCGAGGGTGTTAAAGCCGATAGTGCTGTCGAAATGTAAATCTAAGGTGGCGGCTGCCAGGGCTATCAATTTTTTCATCATGGGTGTCATTTTTATGGTTTGCAAGGGTGTTGAAGCCGATAGTGCTGTTGAAATGTAAATCCAAGATGGCGGCTGCAATATATATCAATTTTTTCATCATGGGTGTCATTTTCATGGGCTTCGAGGGTGTTGAAGCCGATAGTGCTGTCGAAATGTAAATCCAAGATGGCGGCTGAAGTAGGTACCAAATTTTTTCATCATGGATATCATTTTTATGGTTTTTGAGGGTGTTAAAGCCGATAGTGCTGTCGAAATGTAAATCCAACATGGCGGCTGCAATAGATATAAATTTTTTCATCATGGGTGTCATTTTCATGGTTTTCGAGGGTGCTGAAGCCGATAGTGCTGTCGAAATGTAAAGCCAAGATGGCGGCTGCAATAGGTATAATTTTTTCCATCATGGGTGTCATTTTCATGGGTTTCGAGGGTGTTGAAGCCGATAGTGCTGTCGAAATGTATTTAAACTACTTTAAAAAAAAATCCGTTTAATCATGCTATACGTTATTTTTAATGCGAAGGCATGCTCAATTGGATTTACCAATATATTTATATATACATTTTTTGAGATTATTGTGATTTTTTTTTAAATTTTTGTTTTTGTTAGCAACAGTCCGTATGTATTTAAGTATAGTTTTATTTTTATTACACAAAACATTTTTCATTTTTTGTTAATCAAGAGGTTTTGCTAATTTTGATAATTTTTTACGACGATTAAAGAAAAACACAGGTTCAAAAATAGTTCGAATAGTTGATGAAACTCTCGAAAAGCGTAATTTAAGCATGATTGTTCGTAAACATCAAAAAATTTATTGAAGATATGCAGCTACAAAATGAATTAATACTATTTTCACAAAAATCTCAAGCTCGCTCTAACCACTTAATCAAATCTCGTTTTTTATTCGCCTTTATTGCAAGAGTTTGACCCGTTTCATAGTCTGATAAGTAGTGGACCTCAGCTCGTACTTGTCTTATATTATTTAAGAATTGATCGATACATTTCGTTTGTCAAGTACGTGACTTAATATACATTTCCATATTAAAGTTTTTTAATAAATGTATCAGATATTGACAGTTTTTTTCAGGTCTTAGTGTGTCGAAGTTCCAGTCTCCATATAATATTATTTTTTGGATCTATTGAAAAATCTTTACAAAAGTTGTCCCAGTTTATCAATAAAAATTTGAGGATTACTTATTGGGGTTCTATATACACATATTATGAAGATTTTTGTGACGTGAGCTCTATACCAGTACCATCGAAACTAAAATTGCATGCCAAATCATTAACATTGCCAAGGGTTTTACATTCTATACTACTTTTATTTAGGATAAAAGAACCTCCTTTTTAGAGTTACAAGAGTACGTTGAGACACCTATATACCTTGGTATCTTCAGAACCTGCTCCATGTGTTTTCTATAAATGTTTTAGTCAAACATACTTTTTATATTTCTTTATTATTTTGTGAAAATTCTGAAAGTGCAGATATAATTTCTTCATCATCATCATCATCATTACAGTCTTTCATAAGTCCACTGCTGAACATAGGCCTCCCCCAAGGAATGCCACAAAGCACGGTCTTGAGCCACCTGCATCCATCGACTTCCTGCACGCCTTACCAGGTCGTCACTCCATCTCGTGGGGAGTCGCTCTACACTTCGCCTACCGGTACGAGGCTGCCACTCGAGAACCTTTCTTGCCCATCGGTTGTCGGTTCTTCGAGATATATAGCCGGCCCACTGCCATTTCAGCTCACTATTCCGTTGGGCTATGTCGGTTACTCTAGTTCTACTGCGGATATCCTCATTTCTAAGTTTATCACGCAGAGAAACTCCGAGCATAGCCTTTTTGATAGGAATGTTAAGACACATATCGGCCGATAACTTTTAACATCACTCTTTTCCCCATCTTTGTGCACGGGCATAGCCCTTTCCATAGCTCGCTGAGCGACCTTGAGCTTCCTCATCCGGCCAGCAGTGAAGGACCACGTCTCAGTTCCGTATGTAATCACTGGCAACACACACTGGTTGTACAATTTCGTTTTAAGGTTTTGAGGTATGTCTGACGAGAAGATGTGTCGTAGAGTCCCGAACGCTGCCCAGCCGAGTTGAATCCGTCGATTGACCTCTCGGTCGAAGTTGGACTTACCTAGTCGGACTATTTGTCCCAGGTAAACATACACGTCAACAACTTCGAGCTTAGTGCTCCCAACAACTACCGGCATAGGTGTGACATGGACATTAAACATAATCTTTGTTTTGCCCATGTTCATTTTAAGACCTACCCGTTGGGAGACACTATTGAGGTCATTGAGCATAGTGCTTAGGTCCTCCAGTGATTCTGCCATAAGGACTATATCGTCGGCAAATCGAATGTGAGTAATGTACTCGCCATTGATGTTGATACCGTATCCTTTCCAGTCCAGAAGCTTGAAAACGTCTTCCAATGCAGCGGTGAAGATTTTCGGAGATATGACGTCACCCTATCTTACACCTCTATGCAATTGGATAGGTTTCGTACTCTGGTTCTGTACTCGGATAGCCATCGTAGCTCTACTGTACAAACACTTCAGTACTTCGATATACCGACAGTCAACTTAGGACCGCTGAAGGGATTACAGCACCGCCCAAATTTCGACAGAATCAAAGGCTTTCTCATAATTCACATACACCAGACATAGTGGCAAATTGTACTCTTCGGACTTCTGTACAATTTGCCGAAGGGTATGTATGTGGTCTATGGTGCTAAAGCCCTTTCGGAAACCGGCTTGTTCGGCAGGCTGGAAGTCGTCAAGTCTGCGCGCGAGAGGATTCGTAATGACTCTCGAAAACAGCACGTAGACCCGGCTGAGAAGGAAAATCGGTCTGTTGTTCTTCAAGAGAGCGTTGTCACCTTTCTTGAAGATAAAGACCACCGCACTTCTGCTCCACGCCTCCGGAGTAGTGCCACCATGGAGGACGGAATTAAAGAGCTTCTGAAGGACTTCAAGTACCAGTCTTCTACCCGCTTTCAGAAACTCCGCTGTAATTCTATCCTCGCCTGGGGCCTTACCGTTTTTAAGGTGCTGGAGAGCCATTCTAATCTCGCTCAGACTGACGTCCGGGATATCTTCGGAATAGTGTCAGATGAGACTTGCTCATGGATCGTTACTCACACTTGCGTGTGGCTCCAACGATGACGTGTACAGCTGCCCATAGAACCTCTCAATCTCACTCAAAATCTCAGGTGTCCCGAAAATGATGCTGCCACATTCTGTATTCAGCTTTGACAGTTGGCTCTTTCTGGCAGACAGATCTCTGACAAAGACTTTGGAGCCTTGGTTCCGCTCGATCGCTTCTTCAATACGAGCTGTATTGAAGTTGCGTAACTCCCGCCGCATGCATTTGGAGATCTGTCTGTTCAAATGCCTGTATGCTGTCAAGTGTGTTGAAGAATGTAGCTTCATCTCCCGTCTAACAGCCATGAGATTAAGAGTGTGATCGGAGAGTTTTTGTGTTCTTTTGCGGCGGGTCTTGCAGAACTTTGCTCCGACCGCATGTACAGTTTCCGCGAGCTTGTCATTCATATCGTTCACTTCATTGCAGTCTTCTAGGCACTGAAAACGGTTTTGTCACTCGAGCTGAAAGGTTTCGGGATTTTGGAACAGAGCACGAAGGGGACGGAGCGTTGACTTTATTAGACGAGACCTCTCCAACTTAAAGTTTATGTTCAGTGTGCCTCTAACCATTCGGTGATCGCTACCAGTTTTCACCCTCGTGATCACGGTGACATCACTGAACAGTTGTCTTCTAGTCGTCATAATTAAGTCAATCTCATGTTTTGTCGAACCGTCGGGGTTCGACTAGGTCCACTTCTTGTGGGGCTGCTTCTAGAAGAAAGTGTTCATAATAAAGTCCCTCTTTCTCCATGAAGTCGGCAAGCTGCTGGCCCCTTGGGTTCCGTTGCCGAATTCCAAATTTCCCAACCTTCAGCTCACCGTTCTCTCTTGTGCCTAGTTTTGCATTGAAGTCTCCCATTAACACCGTATATTGGGTTTTGGAGGAATGCATGGCTCTAGAGATATCCTCATACATTTCCTCCACCTCCTCATTGGGGTGTGCCGAGGTTGGTTCGTAAACCTATATGACCTTCAGCGAATATCGTTTGGTGATTCTGAGTATAAGGTTCGCAACCCTCGTCGACACACACCCGAATTTTACAACGTTGTTAACCAGAGACTTGTGGACGATAAATCCGACACCTCCTTGGGACAGATGGTCGCCTTCCCGGTGATAGAGCAAGTTGCCGGATTCGAGGATTACCGTGTCCTCCCCCTCTCTTCGGACTTCGGATAATCCTATAATATGCCAGCGCAACTTGTCTATCTCTTCTTCCAGCTCCACGATCTTCTCGTCAGTCCTCAGGGTGCGTGCGTTGTACGTTGCCAGGTCGAGTCGTCTAAGGTGGTAAACGAACCTCCACCGGAGATTCTTAGCACCCCCTGCCCAGCCGTTACCATGGTCGGCACCGTAGCCAGGAATAGCGGGGCCGCCGGGGACTGGGGGCCGTCTGTTTGTTGCTTTAATCATTGGGGGGTATTTGCCATAGTTGCCACGCTTGGCGAGCGGGTTGGCAACCGCAGTTTTTTTATTGTAATTTTGATTATTATCAGGAAGATGCTGCTGCCCATCTCCTGCCTGTTTCCCTTTGTCGCCTTTTACGACACCCACGGGAGGATATGGAGTAGTGGATATTCTTGACCACCACTACATGGCACAATTTCTTGGGACTTATTTATGGCACCAGCAACGTTTTGGTCAAGCATTGTAAGTTATTAAATTTATTTTTATTGACGAAAACACGTTTTATTTTCCTTGTTAATAATCCTATTCAATTTGTTTTTTAAAAAGTAGTAAGGTATTGTTTTTTTTTATAGGTCAAATATTTGTTCTCAATTTTCTCGCTTATCTGGTTCAGACCAGGTTGAAATTGCTGTGGCTCGTTATTACTAGAACTAGTAGATGCCTTTAATTTTTTAAACTGCTAATTATATGCCAGGAACTCGATTTCCACGTGCAATTTAAAACTTAACATCTAGTTAACCGTTTTATATTATTATGAAAAATGTCATCGTAAGAGGTGACTATTACTGCCAAAACTAATTTATGGCTTCCGACAGATGGCAGCGTAACCTTCTCGTTTACGCCAGGATTGAAAAATACTTAGCCCGGTGACAGAAAGCGTGGGTCTTAAACGTCTGATAATGATATCGCTAAATCGCCATCTAAGTGACGATTAAGTGGGAGAGGTCCATCTCCAGGCATGGACTTTAACGAACTGACAAGTAAGTATGCTTATTAGAAAGACTTACCATCAGTAGAGTACCTTTAATATTAATAAAAATAATGTCCTCGGCCGACTTTCGGTTACAGCGGCCAGTCTCAACGGAGACTACCCATCTGCGCAGGACATGATTACTGTGCACAAGTGTATGCGCAAGCACAGGTAAACTCTCTACTGCTTCATTCTCATAGTCTGATAGGATGATTATTAGAGTTGACTGGAGATAGATCAGGTTCAGAACCAACGGCTTTACTTATTTCTCGAGCAGCGGAGTTGAAATACCGCCAACTTCCTGAATCCAGGATGCTACTGAGAATTTCTCCTCAGAAAAACTCAAAGTGGCCCAACCCAAGAATTGAACCCAAGGCCTAACGATCAACAATCGAATTTATGACCGCAAGACCAACGCGGTAGGGCAGTGGTTATAAAGATGGACCTAAATCACTATTGAGCGTTAACATTTTTTTAAGAAGATGTTTTCCTATAACGTCACCAGTACCTAACGAATGTAAAAGTTGTCACTGAACAAGAAGGTCGTTATTTTTTGTATTTACGACCCAATTTTCTATAATTCTTATAACAGAAATACGATTACGTGATGATTATCAGTCTCAAGTGTAATGCAAACATTAACGAAATTGGGGGCAACGTCTTGTCGTTTGAGATAGCCAAAGAATTATAGCTCGATAACGTTCGTTTAAGGCGATTACACAAAATAGTAGTTCGTTGAACAGATAAATACTGTATATGTGTAATATTTCAAAATAAAATTGGTTTGATATTTGTTTGTGCAATCCGCAAATTTTTCAGTATATCTTTTTACCCGACTATTCCAGAAGTAGGGTAACGTTCTTCAAAAGTATGTATGTATTCATATAGTTTAAACAGCTACGATGGATTTTTATTTTAATGAGGTGTCGTTGGATACCTTTTAATTATGGGAGTCACAGTAGCGAGTCACTCCCAACACGAGTATCTTCTGATTACTCACTTGGAAGTCTCAGTAATATGTTGTTAGCAAGATTACCAAAATAAACATATTATTTATTTTATGATTTACATAGGGTATAAGATTCTTTTCATTCCAGCAAACTTTTACGCTGTTTTTTTTTATTAATTTCTGTTTACTTTTAACATTATTTATAAAACTGAAGCGATAAAAGAAACCTGCAGTACACCTGATGGTAATTGGTTACTGTAGCTTATGGACACCTGCAACCAACTTCAAACACAGAAGGCTGAATATTTTGTCACCTCCAAGGAGTAAGATGTAGTGGCTCATAGCTTCTAATTATACTTTCCCTATTCCCTTCAAACGGGAACACAGGAGTGCATTCATCGGTTCTAGATTTTAAATTGTCTGCGTAACTCTGAAAGTGTATTCAAACCTACTTCTAAAACCATAACAACGTTTTTTTTTTTCAGAAATAGTAAGTGTCTATGGGTTACAGTACTGCCTTACCATTAGATAAACTGTCTTAAAATTATAATTTAACTTAATGGCTTTAGTGATCATCAGAACCTCGAATATTTTATGTTTTAGTTTTTCTTTTTTTGTTCTTGTTAAAAACGAAACCTACACTAGGATTATAGGCAGTTTATGTATTATTGATACATTAAAATGTTGACCTTTGACAAAGAAAATTTTAATTTCTTACGTCGAAAAATAAAGTAGTATCATTTCATTTTAATTTTATTTTATTTTATTATATTTCTCATCTCAAAAGGTTTATTGAAAGAAAATGTCCACTGAAAGCCAAATGTTATTTGGAATATTATTACATCAAAAGAATAAATCAATGATAGGTACTTACGCCGGGAACTAAGATGATAGCTAACAAGCGGTTTCTGTTGTTTTTCAACAAGCGGGTTTGTTTATAGTTTTTCCGAAGAATTAATCTAAATTAAATTAAGATAAAACCAAATATATTAATCCAGTAGGAGTTTAAAAAATGTCATATAAACATGGTGATTTATTGCAATATCTGTAAGAGCCGTGGTAGCTAAACGCACACCGTAAAATTTGTACTCGAGCAACCCGGGATCGATTCCTTCCAGCATCGATGAAATTGTTAATTGCAGTTGTGAGTGCTGATTTACCACGTGCTTGGTAGTGAAGGAAAACTTCATAAGGAAACATTCGTGTCTGACGAATAAGAATTATGTCAGAGACATGCAGCAGCGCAGCGAACAAATTGCTTCATAACATATTAAACGTATTTGGGCTCATATTCAAAAGTTCAGTAAGTTCAAAATAAAGTTAAATCTAAGGTAGGTCATCATTATAGTTTTCTCTATTTTTTTAATCAGTATATTATATATCCTATATTATTTTTTTTCATTTCATCCTACAGAATATAATATTCCACTGCTGAACATAGGCTACCCTCTTGTATTGTGATGTTTTATTATGAAATGAAGTGAAAGTATATATTACTTCGAAGCAAGAAAATAAATTACACAATTTACTACAAGCATAGAGCTGCAAGATTGTAAGACTGTAAGCTCGTTTTCCGTAGTCGGATCAAACATTAACATTCAAAAACTGAAGATAGCCGGACCAGCTGTGACATCGGAACGTCAAATATGTTAGTCCCTCCGTGACTATGGGTGCTGTAAAGCACCCGCAATGTCGGGAATTAAAAAAATAAGTAAATTAAACGCAATAAAATCCGTGTAAAGAGCCTTTTTCAATTTGTAGTATTCGCTTAAATATAAAAAATTAATTGGCTCTAACTTTTCCATTTCAAAACATTTGTCTCAACCAAAACCACTCTCGCAACAAAGACGATTTTAAAGGTTCTGCAAGAGTCGTATTTCATAGTTATAATAAGCTCTGTGAACGGCTGCGATTGATGCTTGCGAATGGGAAACTGAACCAACAACTCCACACAGCGACATATTATTACATATTGTTGTGAAATACGAAGCTGTTATTATATGTGTTCATCGATTAGATATGGCGGGATTCAGATTGAATGCCGTGTAGTGGCGGTCAAGAATATCCACTACCCCATATCCTCCCGTGGGTGTCGTAAAAGGCGACAAAGGGAAACAGGCAGGAGATGGGCAGCAGAATCTTCCTGGTAATGGCATAAATACAATAAAAAAAAAAACTGCGGTTGCCAACCCGCTCGCCAAGCGTGGCAACTATGGCAATATACCCCCCCATGAGCAATGACAATAATAAACGGCCCCCAGTCCCCGGCGGCCCCGCTATTCCTGGCTACGGTGGCGACCATGGTAACGGCGGGGCAGGGGGTGCTAAGAATCTCCGGTGGAGGTTCGGTTGCCACCTTAGACGACTCGACCTGGCAACGTACAACGCACGCACCCTGAGGACTGACGAGAAGATCGTGGAGCTGGAAGAAGAGATAGACAAGTTGCGCTGGCATATTATAGGATTATCCGAAGTCCGAAGAGAGGGGGAGGACACGGTAATCCTCGAATCCGGCAACTTGCTCTATCACCGGGAGGGCGACCATCTGTCCCAAGGAGGTGTCGGATTTATCGTCCACAAGTCTCTCGTTAACAACGTTGTAAATATCGGGAGTGTGTCGACGAGGGTTGCGTACCTTATACTCAGAATCACCAAACGGTATTCGCTGAAGGTCATACAGGTTTACGCACCAACCTCGGCACACCCCGATGAGGAGGTGGAGGAAATGTATGAGGATATCTCTAGAGCCATGCATTCCTCCAAAACCCAATATACGGTGTTAATGGGAGATTTCAATGCAAAACTAGGCACAAGAGAGAACGGTGAGCTGAAAGTAGGGAAATTTGGAATAGGGCAACGGAACCCAAGGGGCCAGAAGCTGGCCGACTTCATGGAGAAAGAGGGACTCTTTATGATGAACTCTTTCTTCAAGAAGCGGCCCCACAGGAAGTGGACTTGGTCGAGCCCCGACGGTTCGACAAAAAATGAGATTGACTTCATTATGACGACCAGACGACAACTGTTCAGTGATGTCTCAGTGATCGCGAGGGTGAAAACCGGCAGCGATCACCGAATGGTTAGAGGCATACTGAACCTAAATGTTAAGTTGGAGAGGTCTCGTCTGATGAAGTCAACGCTCCGTCCCCCTCGTGCTCTAATCCAAAGTCCCGAAACATTTCAGCTCGAGTTACAAAACCGTTTTCAGTGCCTAGAAGACTGCAATGAAGTGGACGATATGAATGACAAGCTCGTGGAAACTGTCCATGCGGTCGGAGCTAAGTTCTGCAAGACCCACCGCAGAAGAACACAAAAACTCTCCGATCACACTCTTAATCTCATGGCTGTTAGAAGGGAGATGAGGCTACATTCTTCAACAGATTTGACAGCATACAGGCAACTGAACAGACAGATCTCCAAATGCATGAGGCGAGACTTACGCAACTTCAATACAGCTCGTATTGAAGAAGCGATCGAGCAGAACCAAGGCTCCAAAGTCTTTGCCAGAGATCTGTCTGCCAGAAAGAGCCAACTGTCAAAGCTGAAGACCGAATGTGGCAGCATCGTTTCCGGGGCACCTGAGATTTTGAGTGAGATTGAGAGGTTCTATGGGCAGCTGTACACGTCATCGTTGGAGCCACACGCAAGTGTGAATAACGATCCAAGAGCGAGTCTTATTCGACACTATTCCGAAGATATCCCGGACGTCAGTCTGAGCGAGATTAGAATGGCTCTCCAGCACCTTAAAAACGGCAAGGCCCCAGGCGAGGATGGAATTACAGCGGAGCTTTTGAAAGCGGGTGGAATACCGGTACTTGAAGTCCTTCAGAAGCTCTTTAATTCCGTCCTCCATGGTGGCATTACACCGGAGGCGTGGAGCAGAAGTGCGGTGGTCTTGTTCTTCAAGAAAGGTGACAACGCTCTCTTGAAGAACTACAGACCGATTTCCCTTCTGAGCCGCGTCTACGTGCTGTTTTCGAGAGTCATTACGAATCGTCTCGCGCGCAGACTTGACGACTTCCAGCCTCCCGAACAAGCCGGTTTCCGAAAGGGCTTTAGCACCATAGACCACATACATACCCTACGGCAAATTGTACAGAAGTCCGAAGAGTACAATTTGCCACTATGTCTGGCGTATGTGGACTATGAGAAAGCCTTTGATTCCGTCGAAATTTGGGCGGTGCTGCAGTCCCTTCAGCGGTGCCAAGTTGACTGTCGGTATATCAAAGTGCTGAAGTGTTTGTACAGTAGAGCTACGATGGCTATCCGAGTACAGAACCAGAGTACGAAACCTATCCATTTGCAGAGAGGTGTAAAACAGGGTGACGTTATATCCCCGAAACTCTTCACCGCTGCATTGGAAGACGTTTTCAAGCTTCTGGACTGGAAAGGATACGGAATTAACATCAATGGCGAGTACATCACTCACCTTCGATTTGCCGACGATATAGTCCTCATGGCAGAATCGCTGGAGGAGCTAAGCACTATGCTCAATGACCTAAAAAGTGTCTCCCAACGGATAGGTCTTAAGATGAACATGGACAAAACAAAGATTATGTTTAATGTCCATGTCACACCTATGCCGGTAGTTGTTGGGAGCACTAAGCTCGAAGTTGTTGACGAGTATGTTTACCTGGGACAAATAGTCCGACTAGGTAAGTCCAACTTCGACCAAGAGGTCAATCGACGGATTCAACTCGGCTGGGCAGCGTTCGGGAAGCTACGACACGTCTTCTCGTCAGAAATACCTCAAAACCTTAAAACAAAATTGTACAACCAGTGCGTGTTGCCAGTGATGACTTACGGAACTGAGACGTGGTCCTTCACTGCTGGCCGTATGAGGAAGCTCAAGGTCACTCAGCGAGCTATGGAGAGGGCTATGCTCGGAGTTTCTCTGCGTGATAAACTTAGGAATAAGGATATCCGCAGTAGAACCAGAGTAACCAACATAGCCCAACGGATTAGTAAGCTGAAGTGGCAGTGGGCCGGCCATATAGCTCGAAGAACCGACAACCGATGGGGAAGAAAGGTTCTCGAGTGGCAGCCTCGTACCGGTAGGCGAAGTGTAGGGCGTCCCCCCACAAGATGGAGTGACGACCTGGTAAGACATGCAGGAAGTCGATGGATGCAGGTGGCTCAGGACCGTGCTTTGTGGCATTCCTTGGGGGAGGCCTATGTTCAGCAGTGGACTTGTGAAGGGCTGTAATGATGATGATGATGAGTGGTAGAGCCATGCTGCAGCTATATTTCTGGTATGGTTGTTACACGAATGGGTCTGCTCGACCGGGGAAGGACCACGCTCTCACAGAATACCAGCGTAAAATAGCAGCTTAATGCTGCTGTGTTTCGTATGGTTAGTGTAGAGAACCGGAGACCCTTTATACTGGATACGAGGCATTCCATCTTAGTCCTCACGGGTGACAACGCATCTGCATTTTGATTCATAACCGAGGATAAATATAGATGTCTATGGGCCACAGCAACCACTTACCATCAGGTGGACTGTATGATCGTTTGTCACTCTTATCCTATAAAAAAAATCATCTTCAAAAACTACTAGCTATATTAAAAGACGAGCAATCCGATACTAAACCATAGCACGCTAAGTTACGGTCTATTTTCCGTAACTTTTTTAGTTTAGCTTGCGAGTGAACGACAAGACTGTTTCTTAATTTTGTGAACCGTAACCGTTGTTTTCGACAATTAAACGCAGATTTTATTTAATGCGAGTAAGAAAACTCTTGTCATTATTTATGTGCCCACTTTGTCAATAGCGTTGAGGTTCGGAGGTTATTCACAATAGAGTACACAATACAGTTTTTGTTCTGAATTGCCGTTCTACTAGTATACACAGAAGTCTTTATTCATCTCCATCTGTTAACAGATCCCCTGAGTCTGTCACGTGAAGGTTAAGGAAAGCGGAAATCGAGCACATCACAACACCAGTCTTACTTATATTTTCACGTAACACCTACTTTGGGTTTTATCTATCTGTGGAGGATTGCAACTGTGCCAGCACATGTGGCGGTGCCGTCGATATGCCACAAGTATAAATGCACCGAGAGCTAAATTACGTTATCAAAGTTCCGAAGTATATATAGAATGGGTATGTACTAACAATTTGCCCACCGAGAGATCTCCCCTTTCCTTTCAAGGCCAAATATGCATATATTGTAAAGAGACCATTTTTGTCTTCAGTTTAGTATGTTTTGTTATCTCGTGAACATCAACGTATATATATGAAAATCGATACCACATAGTCAATTAATATTGTAAAGTCTTTAAATAAACATATAAAGTATACACCCTAATCTAAGCCTAGCATTGTCATAGATAATGGAAATGTATTCAAATTGTGTCATCTGTATCCATAAAACGGCTTATAAATTTCTAGATCGTGTACTCGCATGTGATACTGTTCAACTCCCACCTGTTTCATATTATTCACAGTTTACGGAAACAAAGCACTGCACGCTAGAGACCTGAGAGAGGCTTGCTTCGAAATTGCAATCACAATGGAGCCGGGCTGCTTTATTGGTGCATTCGGAACGTCCGCTTGCTTTCATAATTGCTAAACGTTGCGTAGCTCCAGAATTATGCCGGGCATTTATAATTACAGCACCGGCTTTATTGCGCTATTCGCATAGTGCCGACCGAGGCCGTTGGTGAATATTAAACACGGGTATCGCTTGTTTCTTAATATACCTGTTATTATGGGCTACAGTTTAATATGAACGGAGGCTTTGCGCTCGGTGCCATTGCACAGCCTCTAAACTTTGTACAAAACATGAATGTAAATAATTTCCAACGATGTATTAATAACGTCCTTCAGACCGCATTCTGGTCACGGCGGCTAGTCTCAGCAGATACCAGCCATATGCGCAGGACAAGATTATGATGCCTGAGTGTATGTGCAAGCACGGGTGCACTCTCTGTTCTCTATATCTTTTATAGTCCGATGGAACGGTAATCCGACACGACCGGAGAGAGATCAGTCGCAAGATCAACAGCTTTATGTACTTTGCGAGGCACATAATCTTTTATTTTGATAGTATTTTACACATAATTTACCTAAATAAAGAAGTCAAACAAATAGAAAAATATTAACAAGATATCTGATAGCTCAGAGCTAAATCGCTCGCATTAATTTTCATTGTAACGGGCATCTCGCGTTCCATTCCCGTCTTTACCACTAAAATTGCTAAACATATTTCTAAGTGCCAATTTACTAAAAGGGGGAAAAAAGGAGGAAAGGGGATAAAGGGAAAAACTGTAACCATAAATTAGGTAATACACAAAATTTGTTACATGCTAAATTCAAAACCGCAGCAAATACGGAGCACACAGTCCACCTAATGGTATGTGGATACTGTGACACGTAGACATTATATTCTTCTTCTTTCTCCTCTATTAAAAATCTAAATATTTGGTGTGAGACCCTTAAGAACTAAGATATAATACCTTGATATCGGAAAATGGGGCGCCGGTACTCTACACTCTCTACACTTACCATATGAAAACACATCAGCTTTTATTTCACGCTGATATTCTGTGAGAGCGTGGTCCTTCCACGTTACAGCCAAGCTGTTCGTGCTTCAACCATAAAAAAACACGTAAATAAAAACCGCGTTTTTGACGCAGTTTGGTTTGAGTTTTTAAATTTATTTTAGTTTTTGTACGTTTTTTAACTACAGCAAAGAATTTCTATTGCTTTTAACAAACATGCGCGGCCATGTTCAGAATAAATTAAAAGAATAACAACATAGCCCGGTTTACAATTTTATGAACATTGCATACAAAATATTCTCACATTTGCTTTATAGCCAGATAAAATGTAAATTTTAGATATTTTGTGTTTGAAAATTTTGGCATAGCGAAATATTATTTATTAAAATTGTTCTGCTGTTTATTATAATTTAGTTAATATATATAATTTAGTTAATTGAGATTAGATGTAGATGTGTATGAACTGGGCCAAAGCATTCACTTTTTTATACGTGGTAGAGCCATGTTGCTGCTATATTGCCAGTCATCAAGTGATTTGCATGTATGTTTGCCGCCTTTTCTATAAAATAATAATAATAATATAGTTGCAACACGAATGGGCTGTTCGACTGGGAAAGGATCACTCTCACAGAATATCAGAGCTAAATAGTATAATATTGCTGATATGTTTCGTATGGTTATAATAGAGAAATGGAGACCCTTTTTATTAGAACTGAGGCATCCCATCTTAGTCCTCTGTGGTGAAAATGTATCTGCATTTTGATTCTTAATCTAGGATGAATATCTATGGTCCTCATTATCTATCTACTTACTATCAGGTGAATTGTGTGCTCGATTTTCACCCTTAGGTAATTCTATAAAGAAAATGACAAACCGGTATCGTAGAGGCACGCACGCCCTCTGACGTCTATTATTGACACTAACGCTTTTGCGCGAACAAACCCCCGTCCCGGACATAAGGATTTAGGTCCGCGAGCAAACCGGTCAGCGGGACAGGGTCGCGACGGCAAGTTGCAAGACCGAATCTACAACCAAACTAGGCCACCTTACGCACCCTATCAGATCTTGCAACCCTAACCAACGCCTCAAAATTACAGCCCCAACGTGGGCTATCCGGAGAGTTGAACTGGATGCCCTTTCTGGACATCGCAGCACATAAATAAGTCCTATTCCTAGACAGAAGTCCGACGACGTCCTTCAACACCTATCTGCGCTCTCCTATGATTAGTTCCGCAATCCGACCGGATCAGGTCTGCAAACAGCGACGCAACACGAAGCGGCCCAAAGGGACCTTCCAAGCTTCAGTGCAGAGAGCACCCCCAAATTCCCCATGAACGTCGTCTGTGGAGAGCTGAATGAAACGGACAGATAGTCCCTAGTATGAATTTTCAAACAAGTAGGCATAACCAAGCCTGCCTATGCCTATACAGATTCTGAATTAGACCCTAAGTCCCGGGATGAAGCTAACAAAACAGGAATGCTCGTTACAAGGTTCGCGCAAAAGCGTTAGTGTCAATAATAGACGTCAGAGGGCGTGCGTGCCTCTACGATACCGGTTTTGGACGTCCGGTCGTTTCGAGGGCAAGCTAGAACAAGGAGTCCAATTCTTCGCGTCGAAAGATAAACACGCGTTCTTTATCGGGAAATCGGCAGCGGAATATGATAGGCGCGTATAGTAAATATACCACTGGGAATTGTAACGCGCATTCCTGTTTTGTTAGCTTCATCCCGGGACTTAGTGTCTAATTCAGAATCTGTATAAGTGGATTCGACCGTATTAGTTACTAGTGCGGTATTTGATATTCTAGAAATAACGGTGACCTTTGATCCGTACGTTCTGTGTTCATTCGCGAGTCAAGCGTTATAACAAACGAGGGTTAGTGGCTTTTCTGTAAGGTAGTTAATCGTACGACAGAGTTAAATAACTGTTATCGTAGAGAACGAAAAAAGTGACTGCGGAAGGAGACCGTAGTTTGGAGAGGAGCTGAGCGCCGAACTGCGCAGAGGATAACGGTCTAACAAGGTCAATAACACTACCAGCCACACCCAAATACACGTCACTGACCCTTACTTTCCTAGCACTATACATCCACTCGCGACCTGACCGAATCCTGAGAGACCAGTCGCCTTAAATAGAGGTAAGTAAGCTCTGTTCAATAATTGTAACGCTCCCCCCTGATCGTTTAATGTAATTAGAAACTTAACCCTTGGCGTTAGGACGCCCGACCTGTACCTGCTTGTAGGTTCTTCCGTTCATGGGCCGCGGAGGATCCTACTCCTGGGATAGGGAGTTGCAGGCCGTAACATCCAAGAGTCAGTAGTAAAAAATTTTTGGACCTTATCTTTATATCATGCAAATGATGACGATATATCGATATTTATCATGCGATATATTTCTATACTGTTTAAAACTATCGATTCGATATATATCGATATATTTTTCCCTTGCCATCCCCTATTGTGTAGATATAAATTTCTTCAGTAAGTCTCAATACGATTCACCGGCGGAGAATCTCAACACCGCAATTCAGAAAAGGTGGTAATTTGTACAACTCAATCTATTACATCCTTTGTGTGAGAAAACATCCATTTTTTAATTTATGGAAACATCTCTTTTTGCGTTTTAAGTATAAATATATTAATTATCATAGAACGTTTTTTTACACACAAATATTTTATTACTATTTCTGAGATTTTATAGCGCCATTGAACAAATTCAAACCTGTAACTCGATGTAACTCGAATATACGCTTTATCATTTTGTTAACGATTTCTTTGCAACAAAAAAATGTTTACTTTAGACGTGATGCGTTCATAAACAAACAGACAAACAGACAGACAGACAATTCTAAAAATTATAAAATTGTACTTATTTCATTATTTTCAGTTCCCCATAATGATTTTAGCCACAAAAATATACCTACTATACAATGTACAGAAACGGACATGTTATCATTATTATATGTATATATTTAAAGAGAGATGGCGATGCTAACATCAATTCTAAAAATAAAAGAGATTAATTGACGCGATTGATTCATTATATAAAACGTAAAAGAACTTATAAATCAGTGCCTGCAAAGTAAGCAATTTTTAATAGCTCTTTTAAAATTTGATTTACCACATAGAGTAGGTACTCGGCGGTAAAGAATAAATTGAGTTTGTCAACACGCACTAGGGCAGCGAGTAACATAAAGATTAGCAGTAAATATGAAAACTCATCTACAGGAAAAAACCATAACCTGCCTTTTTGCATTAAATTTTCACAACACCACCATCTATCGAATAAACTGGTTAACTAATGTTCTTTAGATTTAGTTAATAAGGTTAATATAGATTTGTATAATATATTAAACACGTTCTTTAATACTTTTGTTTACTGCGTTTAAAATATACATAATTATATATTATAGAACATTATTTTACATAATTTAATTGTAATTGATGATATGATATTAGTTTAAAATGCACTTGATGACTCAACCAAAGCCATCGTTGAGCAAATTTGTATCTATACTTCGTACACATACTTCAGAATATTTATCATAACTTTTGATGGAACGAACTGATTTTAATGAAATAAAGACTAAATGTAACACGAAGATACACTTTATAATTTCTTTAACATTTCTAATGATAGAAATTAGTACTTTATACGTGATACGTTAACAAACAAACAAACATACAGGCATAAAATTCTAAAAATGGTAGAAATGTATTAAATTACTTATTTTTAGTATCCCACAATCACTTTTATTAAGAAAATATAAAATGTACAGACGTCTGCTATTTACATTTTTATTATATGTATAGATTATTATACTCTGTCTATGTCCAAGACATTCTTTACAACTTGTATAGTTCGGCCGTTTAGAGAATGCGTTCCTGACACCTATCAGTTGGTCACGACTAGTGATGGGCACAACATAACACTGAGTTCGTTACCGTTCCTCCAAAATGAATCGCCGCGTTATTTTTAAGATTATTTTCGTTTTAAATTGGCGGAATCATTTAAAATTTATATTTTAGTAATTTAAGTGGAAACCAAAAAAAGGTAATATTAATATAATAAAATTGTTTTATTTATTCTTTGTTACAAATTTACAATCTGTATTTCTATGCAATAAAGTACATTGAATTGAATGTGCGTACAGAATATTAATCAGACTGCGATTCGCTTGAGGAGGTGGTGTCTTCATCATCATCTTCGCCTACATGTATAATTATATTATTATCAATAACAGAATCAATCCTGACATCTCGGTTAAAATGTTCCACAATCAGGTTTTTAGTCTTCTCAACAACCTTTGCCCAGTCATCTCTTGTGACTTCCCCGCAGGCTTCTTTTAATAGGGTCATCATCTTTTTCGTGCTGAATGGCGGGGAAGTATTGTGGCGGGCGGCGTAACCTTTTATTTGAGCCCAGATTAGCTCAATTGCGTTATATTGGCAATGATACGGTGGAATTCTTAGAACGCGGTGACCGTACTCCAGAGCCAATACATCGATTTCGTATCGCACATTTGCCGCTTTATTTTCTTTAACTAATTTATTAGCTCTGGTTTTAGCATCTGCATATTTGCGTCAATGCCTTTTGCTTGTAACCAAGCCACCATTTCTTCTTTTTAATTAGCACTTTTTTATTAACAGTGGTAGAGCCACACGGCAGCTTTTGCTGTCTCACGGATGGGCCGGCTCGAACCGGGGTGGTACCACGACCTCACAGAAAACCAGCGTGAAGTAGAGGTTTACCTCTGCGTTTCGCTTGGTGAGTGCAGGTGGCCGGAGGCCCTTTTTACTGTAAATGAGGCATTCCATCTTAGTCCTCACGGGTGACAACGCATCTACATTTCGACTTGTAATTGAGGATAGATGAAGATGTCTATGGGCCGCAGCAACCACTTACCATCAGGTGGACTGAAAAAGCTTGGGTAGGTGGTTTCTGTATTTGAACCGAATGATCGGAGGCATTATCCATGAATATTACACAAAGCTCTGGTAAGCTGGGCAAAAGCACGTTCTGGAACCACTCTTTAAATGTAGTGGCATAAATTTCCTCGTGGTAGTCATTTGTGGTTTTTGATTGAAATGCCAGTAACGCGTTCTTCACAAAGCCGTATTTTGCAGAACCAGCGTGGCATATTATCAGACGGGCCCCCTTACCCATTGTTACTTTCGACGTCGACGCTTGTGTATCATCCATCCAAAAACGGGAAAGCGTGTGATTGGCGTTTAGCCATGTCTCGTCAATGAACACGACATTATCCCAGATATCAATATTTTTTGCATCTCTCAAAAAACTTATTCTTCTTAAAAAAACTTTTCTTTTGTCTGTTTTTTTATACGAAAAACCAATATCTTTTAAGATTTTGGTTAAAGCAGTTTTACCCCCCGCTAAACAGTCCAGCTTCTCTTAACGATGCCAAAAGCTTCTTCCTGTAGAGATATTCATTTCTGGAATAGTAACCATATATATGATTTCTGGTTGCATCGGCGTCAAAGGTGTAAATATCTGTCACGGGTTTAGTTCTACGTTTTTTCTTCGGAGTACGTAAAATATTATCTTCCGTGCCAGTAGAGCCGAACTTTTCTTTATTAATATTTGTTATCGTTCGTTTGCTAACCCCAAGCGCCTGAGAGACGCGTTCTTGTACTTGTTCGACAGGTAACAGGCGTCCGCCATTTTGCCGCTCTCGCTCAAAGTAACCTTGCAGCTTGATGATTAACTCACGGGCTCCACTTTTCAATGTTTGTCCACATTTAGGCATTATTATGCACCAAAAGTAAAACGAACATAATACAAAACACAATCGAAGTCCGATTTAGCGCCGATGTGTTTTAAAAGCAGAAACAGTCCATTAAACGAAAGCTGGGTAATCAAATAAAAACAGATCGAAAACATTTAAAGAACGTGGTCTATGCGCACTACACGACAACAGACGACTGTTTTAGCGTCACAAAATGGCGGCCAATAACGCCATTTGGGGTTACCATTTTCAACTTAAATATAAAAATGCTACTTTCTTTCGCGCGTTCGGTTTGGTCGTAGTTTTATTTTTATATTTAATAAAAGTTATCTTTTAGTCCATTATTTTCAAATTCTTAAAAAGAAAAATAAAACCTATTATTTTATAAAGTATAACTGTATAAGAACAGATTACGATACTGTTATTGCCTGTTATTGTTAGCACAGCACTACAAATATAAAGCGCTGACATAACCTTGTAATAGCGCATTATAGATTTATAAAAATATTGTTTACCAAGTTATTTGACACTCAGTTTGGCACAAAATTATAACATTCATTGATTATTGATATAACAATGTTGTTTTAATGCTCATCAATTGTTTAAAACGGTAAACAACCAGCAAAAATATTTTTATCGTAACTGCAACGCCATTACAAAGTTACGTCGTCAGTTCAATCGCGACGTGTCAGGAACGCATTCTCTGAACGGCCGAACTATAATTCACCGTATTTTACACCAGTACATCACAGTTACCCAAACTAAAAAAAAATTGGAACGGCGGAACATATGCACAACACAATATCCACCCGTCCGCCAAATGCAATGTCATTACGTTTTTTTGTGCCAGCCGTCACGGTGTGTTTTTATAAATTTTGTTATAAATATCAGATATGTTTCATCATCATCATCATCATCATTACAGCCATTTACATGTCCACTGCTGAACATAGGCCTCTCCCAAGGAATGCCACAGAACACGGTCCTGAGCCAATTGCATCCATCGACTTCTTGCATGTCTGACCAGGTCGTCACTCCATCTGGTGGGAGGACGCCCTACACTTTGTCCGCCGGTACGAGGCCGCCACTCCAGAACCTTTTTATGTTTAGTGTAATATTAAATGTTTTGTATCCCAAACCTATCACAACTGTATTTATTACACATACCTGCGTAGTAATATTAGATTATAATTTGGAAAAAGAAGATATTTAAAATGGAGCAAACCGATTAAAGGTAAACAAAAATCACCTTGTTTTCGAGGTTCGTGTAAAAATCTAAAAAAATCAATTATTAATTATATCAGATTCACTGTGTATCGAAACATTTAAAACAAGTATGATTAATTATGAATGAAAACTATTATTAAGTTTTAATATCATAACCTCGTCACTTGTATAATATAAAATAATATATAGGTTTTTTCAACCAATAATTGTAGGTCGAGATATATATGGAGATACGTTGAGAAATTGAAGTGAGATATTTAATATGTTTTTCTTACTTTCTTGTCCAATTCGTCCTTTGAGAATTTAGTTGGGCAGTCGCCATTCATCATAAGCATTGGGCAAAATTGTTCCCACCTTAGATAGCACGTGATTTTGGACAGTATTGAGAAAATAGAAAAAGGAATATTCTCAGGCTGATACATTATCACCATCTTGTTAGACAAGATATTATAAAATAATTTCTATAATAGTAATTTCGTCCAATATGTTCTTCGGTCATTGTTAACATAGTCATTGTTGTTTTCTATATTGACAAATTTATTTTTCAGACAGTAACAATACAATGGTTCAATCACCATACAGCCTAGTATAATAAGATATATTTACGACTTAAATGTTTGATGTTTTAATATGTCAGTAGTCGACTGCTTTAATCTTGTATTTGCCTTTTGTTATTTCTTTGTTTTTTTTTTCAAATACATTTTATTAACTTTTAAATTTAATTAAAATTTGAATGGAGGTTTTAATGTTCTGTAAACAGTTCACTAATGGGATGGTGTTGTTTGCATTGGATTGACAAATTTTACATAGTTTTTTTTTTATAAGGTTATTTTACTACATTATTGTCTTTTTTTTTAAATATTTTTATATATACATATTTTATTTGTATTTATTTATAAATTTAGTAAATTTGCTATTTTTATGTCTGATGTAGAATCTTTTTATTCTGCAGATGATTCGTTTCTTTCTTTTAATTCTTGTAATGATTATTTTAGTGACAGCGGGTCTAATCTACATGATCTACTGGAAGGGGTATTTTCAACTTGTGATAATTATTTTAACATATGTCACATTAACGCTCAAAGCATCCCTTGCCACTACTCTGAACTCGAATTGTCTTTCTCTTCTAATTACGTTCATGCAATTCTAGTGTCGGAGACCTGGCTAAAGCCATCTTTGCATTCAGCTTTATATCCCTTGCCATGTTATGTGCTTATAAGAAACGATCGCATTGATAAAGGAGGCGGTGGGATGGCTATCTATTTGCGTGCTTCGTTTCCGCATAAAATAGTATTAGCCTCTCCATCTTGCTATTCAGGCTCAGCGGAGTATTTGTTTTTGGAGCTTGACGTCAAAGGTGCAAAGATGCTTCTAGGAGTTGTGTATTGCTCGCCCTCCTCTGATTTTTTCGCCACTTTAGAAACGGCTCTTGATGACGTTTGTTCTGAGTACACACACTGTATAATCATGGGCGATTTTAATACCGATTTGTTGAAGATTTCTCTTCGTTCTCAAAAACTTCAATCAATCATGGAGTCAGTCAATCTTACCTTTCTCCCACTAGGGGCTACTCATCACAATGTCGATACCGATGACTCCTTAATTGATCTTATTCTTGCTGCTTCTCCTGAGTATGTTGTGTCACACGGACAGTTGCCTGCTTTGGGTTTTCCGCGTCACGACCTTTTATACGCTTCTTATAAGCTCAAACCCCCAAAGCGCTCTTGTCCCTTACTGCCTGTACGCAATTTCTCTAAAATTAACTACGATAAGCTAATGAGTGACGCTCGAAATCTCAATTTAACTTGTTTGGTAGCAGAACCTACAATTGACGGTAAAGTCTCTTTTCTTAATGATAAAGTTCTCAGGTTGTTTGATGTTTATGCTCCTGTTCATAACGTCAGGTTGAAGCGTCCTCCCGCCCCTTGGATGACTGAGGGCGTAAGAATGGCAGTGGTAAGACGGAATCGAGCCTTTCTTAAATTCAAGAGGGAACGATCTGAAGAATACTGGTCAATCTTTAAATCTGTCAGGAATAGGTGTAATCAGATGGTACGTGCTGCTAAACGCCGATATTTTCATAACTGTATAAATGATTCATCTCCTACCGAAGTGTGGAAATTTCTCAGAACTGTGGGTATTGGCAGGCCATTCATGCTGGACTGTGGTCCTTCAATATCTCTCGATTAATCAACATTTCGCTTCCTTCAAAGCAATGGATCCTTTACTCCGAACTAACACTTTAAATGCTATTGCATCAATGCAATCTCCTCACATTCCAGCATTCATGTTCTCTCCTGTCGATCAGGATGAAATCAAGAAGTTTATTTTAGCAATCAAGTCTAAGGCTCTGGGCTGCGATGAAATAAGCAGACAAATGGTCGTCACTATCTTAGATCCTCTTCTCCTGGCAATAACTCACATTATAAATTTTTCCCTTGACTCGGGGCAATACCCTAGTCATTGGAAAAAGGCTTATGTTAAGCCCCTTCCTAAGATACCTGCTCCTATCCTTCCCAGCCATTTTCGTCCTATATCAATTCTGCCGTTCCTCTCTAAAGTTTTAGAAGTCTGTGTCCATAAGCAAATCACTACATTCATCTTGAAACATAACCTACTGAGTCCATTTCAGTCCGGGTTTCGTTCAGGTCACAGCACTACCACTGCTTTAATAAAAATCACTGATGATATTAGAAAAGCTATGGACGAAAAAAAGATAGCAGTGCTAGTTCTAGTAGACTTTTCTAATGCTTTTAACACAGTTGATTATGATATCCTTCTTTCCATCCTATCCCATCTTAATTTTAAGCCCACTGTCTTAGATTGGTTTGCATCATATCTTCGCGGGCGTCAGCAGTCAGTTCACGTAGGTCATATGACCTCAGCTTGGGCTGAAGTTGAATGTGGCATACCGCAAGGCGGTATACTCTCTCCTATCATCTTCTCAGTTTTTATAAAACTTGATCACTCATAATCTTGATTGCTCGTATCATCTGTACGCCGATGATCTGCAGCTATATGTGCATTGTGGCATTGAAGAACTACATAATGGTATACACAAATTAAACCAGAATTTAAATACAATTAAAGATTGGTCCTCGCGCTACGGAGTCTGTGTGAATCCAGAAAAATGCCAAGCGATTTTAGTGGGAAGTAAAAAGCTGCTGGCCAGGGTTAATCAAGCAGACTTACCTCCTGTTCGTTATGATAATATCATTATTCCATTTAGTGAGTCTGTTAAAAACCTTGGCCTGTATATTGATAGCTCTCTGAACTGGAAAGTGCACGTTACCGATTTAAGTCGGAAAGTCATTGCCACCTTACGTTCCCTTTATCGTCTCAAATACTTCCTCCCTATTAAGTCTAAGCTCATGCTTGTCCAAACTCTTATTTTACCTATCTTTGATTATGCAGATGTGTGCTACCCAGACCTGTCCCAAGAACTTCTTAACAAACTGGAGCGCCTGCTAAACAACTGTATTAGATTTATTTTTGGTCTGCGTAAGTATGACCATATCTCTCATTATAGATCTCAGCTTAAGTAGCTTACCATAAAGCAAAGGCGCAACTCCAGAATATTACTTGTTCTTTTCTCAATTCTTAATGATCCGTATTCACCTTCTTACCTCAAAGAACGATTTCAATATCTTTCTTCTTGCCATGATAGGGTTCTTCGATCTTCCTCTAATAACAAGATTTATATTCCTACTCATCTCACCGGGTTCTATTGTAACTCCTTCACTGTACAGGCTGCACGTCTTTGGAATTCCTTGCCTGATGATATCAGAAAAGCACCTTACAAATACTCCTTTAAAAAGAAGGTACGCAAGCATTTACTGAATAATCATTAGAGTTACAAAATTGTTAATTAATCATTTTTATATGTATGTATTAACTTTGTATTTATGTATATTTATATCCATATATATGTATTTATTTATGTTTATATTTGTTTATTGGCATATAAATATATTTATATTATGAATATGTGTTAATATAATATGGAAATATGCAAATAGATTTATATATATATATATGCATTTACTTATAATACTATATTATAATCTGTTATTACATATAATGTGTATTAATTTTAGTTTGACTTTTTTTTCTTTTTATTGCTACGCCTACGACAAACTCTCACCACTCCATGGGTTGACTGGTAGAGAATGCCTTGAGGCATTATGTCCGCCCTTTGTATCCTTTTTTTTTCTTAAGGGACGCAATAAAGTTTTTAAATAGAAAAAAATAATAATACTGAGATACAAAAATAATCATTAGGGACTTAAAACTGCTGGGAAAAATATCTAACATGAGTTCTATGGATATGCTACAAACAGACCATTAGAACTATTACTTCGAATATTATGGATTCATATATATATATATATATATATATATATATATATATATATATATATATATATATATATATATATATATATATATATATCTATATATATATATATATATATATATATATAATATAATATATAATAAGAAATAAAATACTCTGGCTGAAATTCAAATCACACCTCATGATCATTGCGTATTGCTTAATTTTTTTAAGCTAATGTTATTTAATTTAGTGATGAATAAATGTCTTAAATAAAAAAAAATATTAATAATCATTATTATTTTATATTTTACGAATTAAAATAAAAAGTATAATTTACCAAATTATACACACAAAACCAAAAATCTTGTTTTAAGTGCAAAATACTCGGTATGCCGCCGCTGTTTGTTGGTACTCTGTCTAGAGAGTGGATTGAATTTCCTGGTTGTTGTGGAGGCTGTTCCATTGAATGAAGTATCTATCAGCTTTTAGGTCACAAGAGATATTGAAGAGGCGTGACGAAATATCTCCGTACAAACGTCATGTTTTTTTTTTTAATTTTAAAATTGCAACAATTTGAAACCATAATGTTTTATGTTTACACTAACACTAATATTACATTTTAATGAGAACAACAAAAAATAAAATTTAAATGAAACTAATTTGATGAAATTTATAACGAATATTAACTTATTTTAACTACTATATACGTTTGCTTCTAAACGTCGGTAGCAACCTTTATATTGCCAACAATTGTGTGTAATTGTGTGCAAATACACTGTCAATGTCATATGTCAACGAAATAGGTAACTGTCTGAAATACAGTTCCTGTTACCAATTTGCATACGATACGTGTATTCTCGTATCGAATAAGGATATCTCAAATGCGTGTAATGCTCTTCAGGCCGATTTGAATACATTGATACAATGGTGCCATGACGTTGGCCAAGTGTTAAATGCCGATAAAACCAAAGTCATGATCATCAAATCCCCATACATGAGGTATCCTACTCCAAACCCATTAATAGTTCATAATCACGACTGCCTATATCAAATAGGAATTTGCCAATATCCTGCAATCGGAGTTCTGACCACACAAAAATACCTCGGTCTTATAATTGACTCAAAGTTTAACTGGAGCTACCACATTGAACATGAGTGTAATAAGTTACGTTAGTTTCTAGCCAATATAAAAATCTTAAAAAATCGCATACCATTCAAAGTAAGACTGATGATTTTCAACTCTCTGGCTGAATCCTATATTTAAAATGGCTTGTCAAGCTATGGTCGGACGTACGAATCATATTTAAAACAGATCTATGATCTTCAACTTAGAATTCTTAAAAATATTGTATTTCCAAATATGCGTGTCCTAATTGATGACGGTGAAAATGAGATTTTTAAACATTGTAAAATTTTACCAGTGTATGACCAAATTAAATTCATGTTATAGCAACATTTCTTTTGCGATAATATAAAGTAATACATTGATCAACCTGTACATACGCGCGCTAAGACACAAAACCGGCTCCGGTACATCACTGCTAGTAATGAGTACGGGCAGCGGACGGCCGCTTATCAGGTACCGCATTTAATAAATAACTTACCTTTCGATTTACGCGAAAAAATATCACAAAAAACATTAAAACCAAACTCAAAAGCTTTTTCATATCTAATTTATAATTACCTATTATATCTACTTACTTAACAATAACATACCTACCTGCCTAGTTCTTACTTTTACCTTGCTACTACTGACTTTAAATAAGTTGTTAACTTACCTTTTTAGTCCTTATATTCTTACTATACCTACTACCTACTCACATACCTAATTACTTAGACTGTGTCTTGCACATAATATGCTGACTTAAACTTAATAATTTAGCATCAAGTCAAACCTCCGTGGTCTTTAGATTTTAATTAGACCTATATTTGTATTCTTTTCTATTGATCTGATAAGTAAATAAAAAAAAAGATATTAAGAACATGATTAGTGAGGATTCGCAAAGTAGTGTCTGAATCTACTTTCGGTCTTTCCCCTTCAGTAGTGCAGCAGGACACTACGAAGGGGGAATACTTTTTCGGAAACCACCACGGCCATTGGGTAAATTGAGATGTTTACCTTTCTGCACACTAATTATTGCACTTCAGCAGCATTTCATTTTTTTCTTTTACTTATAGTAACTTCAGTAAAAAGTAATATGAAAATAATGAAATGCTTTAAAATAAGTATGAATATGCAAAAGGTTGGTTTTTAGAATTATGTTATACTATAACGCAGACACCAGCAAATAACACAAAACAAATCTCAGTACAATCAGCGACGGAATTAACTGCCTGCCCCGTTTGCAACACAATCAGCGAAATTCAACATAAATTCGTTTTATTTAGGTCGAATCTGTATTGATTCGTATTATAATAGATATTTTAGGTTTCTGTCGTGTAGCGACGGCTTAAGACAGTCGCTTCGCATCGCTCCGTTTCATTATTTGGGTATTGGAAGGTTCGACTAATGAATATGCTAGAAAGATTTTGTGGCTTAAGACAGAAGGCGGTATAATCAGCTCTTTTACGCTAGGCTTAAAACGCCTCACATTAGAGTCATACTGACGTGTAAGGGCCACGCTGCAGCTTTTAACAGTGGTAGAGCCACGCGGCAGCTTTTGCTGTTGCACGGATGGCCCGGCTCGAACCGGGGTGGTACCACGACCTCACAGAATACCAGCGTGAAGTAGAGGTTTACTTCTGCGTTTCGCTTGATGAGTGCAGGTGGCCGGAGGCCCTTTTTACTGGAAATAAGTCATTCCATCTTAGTCCTCACGGGTGACAACGCATCTGCATTTTGATTTGCAAACGAGGATAGATGTAGATGTCTATGGGCCGCAGCAAACACTTACCATCAGGTGGACTGTGTGCTCGTTTGTCACCCTTATCCTATAAAAAAATATGTTATGGTTGTAGCATGATGAAACTGTTGTACAGAACACCACCGTAACATAGTAGCTTAACGTTGCTGTATATTGTATGGTGAGTGTAGAGAACTGATGACGCTTTTTATTGGAAACAAGACATATCTTAGTCCTCAGGGGTGACAATGCAACTGTATTTTGATTCTTAATCAAATACATGTCTATGGGCCAAAGCATCCACTTATCATCGGGCGAACTGTGTGCTCGTTTGTCAACCTTATACTATAAAAATACACAATTTTTATATTTATAGTATAGTTGTAGCACGAATGGGTCAGCTCGACTGGGGAAGGACCACGCTCTCACAGAATACCAGCGTAAAATAGCAGCTTAATGCTGATGTGTTTCGTATGGTGAGTGTAAAAAACCGGAGACCCGTTTTACCGGAAAAGAGCCATTCTATATTAGTCATCACGGCTGACAACTCATCTGAATTTTGATTTGCAAACGAAAATAGATGAAGAAGTCTATGGGCCACAGCAACCAATTACCATCAGGTGGACTATGTGCTCATTTGTCACCCTTATTCTATAAAAAATAGAAACACCGGTGACGTGCAGTGTCAGAGGCCTTGTCGTGGCTGTCGGGGCTTAGTAGCTGTAGCTTGGTCACCCACAGTGTACAAAGAGGAATTCACTTGGTTGGTCCAAGGTGAAGGGCTGACCTGGGGTGGCCTCTCAGAGTGTGCTTGCCTAGCCAACTCTGGATACGTTTTTGTGGAATGTGGTTTGATGGTAGTCAGCCGAGTTGTGACGATGTGGCACTCGCACATATTTTACACATCTTTTTCCTTAATTCGCGTTCAGATACACCGATCTTATATACATATTTTAACATTTCACACCGAGGGATTTGATTACGTGACATGAAATGTAAACACCTATCGTTTAAATATTTAATATTACGCTGATCAACAAAGTTGTTAACGTATTCCTGTATGGTAAATAAGTTACCATTTTATCAATTTGACATTACGCACTCAGAACGGTATGACCCAAATGGATGGCGCCCGTTTCGCAAACCTCATGAAATCGCATTACCGTGTCAACTTAAACTTGAAGGCAATAAACTTGTTACTCTCCGTGTTCGTAAACGGGTTGAGCGCTATATCTTTCCGGGAAGTATTTTTGGCTTATTTAAGAGTGAGAAGTTGATGCATTTCAAAAATGTCGATTATTGGCACATGGACTATTTATGTACGTTTTTAAACATCATCATCAGGGTTAATTCTTTATAAAAGCCTATAAGTATTAAATAAATATCAGAGAACAAAATACTACGTGAAATATTTTTTTAGAACCATTTAATGTAAGCATTAGAGTTTGAAAAAAATTATTATAATTTGTTAATTTGGATTTGTATATATCTAAAACTGATTGGTGTCAAAAGGCCCTCAGTTTAACTTTTTTGAAAAAAAAAAACACGGTCGCAGACCTATTAATTTGTCTGCAATTGCGAAGTTCAGGCTAAAATCTGATTAAGAAAAAAATTTTTGCAAAGTCCAAATAACTTTGGAAGGACTGAATATCGCATAACTTACAAGGGGGTTAAATAGATAGGCACTGAGGTCCTCTATCCCCCAGCCACCGATGAGTTACCCCTCTTGGTACATCATCATCATCATCATCATTACAGCCCTTCACAAGTCCACTGCTGAACATAGGCCTCCCCCAAAGAATGCCACAAAGCACGGTCCTGAGCCACCTGCATCCATCGACTTCCTGCATATCTTACCAGGTTGTTACTCCATCTAGTGGGGGGTCGCCCTACACTTCGCCTGCCGGTACGAGGCTGCCACTCGAGAACCTTTCTTCCCCATCGGTTGTCGGTTTTTTGAGCTATATGGCCGGCTCATTGCCACTTCAGCTTACTAATCCGTTGGGCTATGTCGGTCACTCTGGTTCTACTGCGGATATCCTCATTTCTGAGTCTATCACGCAGAGAAACTCCGAACATAGCCCTCTCCATGGCTCGCTGAGCGACCTTGAGCTTCCTCATCCGACCAGCAGTGAAGGACCATGTCTCAGTTCCGTATGTTATCACTGGAAATACGCACTGGGTGTACAGTCTCGTTTTCAAGTTTTGAGGTATACCTGACGAGAAGATGTGCCGTAATTTCCCGAACGCTGCCCAACCGAGTTGAATCCGTCGATTGACCTCACGGTCGAAGTTGGACTTACCTAGTCGGACTATTTGTCCCAGGTAAACATACTCGTCAACAACTTCGAGCTTAGTGTTCCCAACAACTACCGGCATAGGTGTGACATGGACATTAAACATGATCTTTGTTTTGTCCATGTTCATCTTAAGACCTATCCATTGGAAAACACTATTCAGGTCATTGAGCATAGTGCTTAGGTACTTCAGCGATTCTGTCATAAGGACTATATCGTCGGCATATCGAAGGTGAGTGATGTACTCGCCATTGATGTTGATACCGTATCCTTTCCAGTCCAGAAGCTTGAAAACGTCTTCCAATGCAGCGGTGAAGAGTTTCTGGGATATGATGTCACCTTGTCGTACACCTCTCTGCAATTGGATAGGTTTCGTACTCTGTTTCTGTACTCGGATAGCCATCGTAGCCCTACTGTATAAGTACATCAGCACTTCTAAATACCGACAGTCAACTTGGCATCCCTAAAGGGACTGCAGCACCGCCCAAATTTCGACGGAATCAAAGGCTTTCTCATAGTCCACATACGCCAGACATAGTGGCAAATTGTACTCCTCGGACTTCTGTACAATTTGCCGAAGGGTCTATGGTGCTAAAGCCTTTTCGGAAACCGGCTTGTTCGGAAGGCTGGAAGTCGACAAGTGTGCGCGCGAGACGATTCGTTATGGCTCTCGAAAACAGCACGTAGACGCGGCTCAGAATGGAAATCGGTTTGTAGTTCTTCAAGAGAGCGTTGTCGCCTTTCTTGAAGACCACCGCACTTTTGCTCCACGCCTCCGGTGTAATGCCATCATGGAGGCCGGAATTAAAGAGCTTCTGAAGGACTTCAAATACCGGTTTTCCACCTGCTTTCAGATTCTCCGCTGTGATTCCATCCTCGCCTGGGGCTTTGCCGTTTTTAAGGTGCTGGAGAGCCATTCTAATCTCGCTCAGACTAACGTCCGGAATATCATCGGAATAATGTCGGTTAAGACTCGCTCTTGGATCGTTACTCACACTTGCGTGCGGCTCCAACGATGACGTGTTCAGCTTTAATAGTTGGTTCTTGCTGGCAGACAGATCTCTGGCAATGGCTTTGGAGCATTGGTTCCGCTCGATCGCTTCTTAAATACGAGCTGTTTTGAAAATGCGTAAGTCCCGCCGCATGCATTTGGAGATATATCTGTTCATTGGCTTGTATTCTGTCAAATCTGTTAAAGAATGTAGCTTCATCTCCCGTCTAAAAGCCATGAGATTAAGAGTGTGATCGGAGAGTTTTTGTGTTCTTCTGCAGTGGGTCTTGCAGAACTTAGCTCCGACGGCATGGACAGTTTCCACGAGCTTGTCATTCATGGTACATGATGTATATATTTGTTTGTGAAACTAAGAAATTTTGATGTAAAGTCCTACGACTGACATTTTTTTTATTTTTATGTGTGCGCGCACGCTCGTCTGTATGCGTCTGTATATGTGTGTGTGTGCCGTAAAGTATTTGGTATTATTAGTTAGTACGTATAAAAATAAGTATGTAGTTTATATTTAATATTTTATTAAACAATTTGACATACCTAATTAAATTGCACTTTTTATTGATTCTTGCCACACTCATGATTGACTGGTAGAAAATACAAATAGGTATTATTAAATATTGTATTGGTATACCTTGGTTTTTTATTAAATAAGATTTTCGTAGAAACATGATGTAGCTTTCTTAACTTTTAATAAGTACTTTGTAGATGCCAAGTTAAAATAATAATATTTTGACTTAGACTTTATTGAATAAAAAAAGAATAAAAAAATGAACTTTATACAATGTAGAGACACACTGCAGCGGTATTATCCACGCAGGGCGAACGGATTGCTACGAGCGGAGGAGAACCATCATAGAATACTAGTTTTAAATGGCACCTTAATACTACCTTGTGACCGATCTTTGCTCGGTGATAAAAAAATATATATAATTTTCTCAAGCATTATCTAAGTACAAAATATTTCCAAATCTTTCGAGCCGTTAACGAGAAAACAGCTTAGAAAATTATATAAACATCACATAATATAACATAAAGACGTTACACGTGGTAGAGCCATGCTGCAGCTATATTATTAGTATAGTTATAGCACGAATTTGATGGCTCGATCGAATTTGTCGAGGGGAAAACAACGCTCTCACAGAATACCAGCGTAAAATAGTAGCTTAACGCTGCTGTGTTTGTATAGCAAGTGTAGAGAAACGGAGACCCTTTTTACTGGAAAAGAAGCATTCCATCTTAGTCTTAACGGGTGACAACGAATCTGCATTTTGCTTCGTATTTGAGCATAGGTTTAGATGTCTATGGGCTACAACAACCACTTACCAGCAAGTGGACTGTGTACTCGTTCTTCACCATCATGCTATAAAAAACTCGCGCCTGTCACACAGTAGCGTAGGCAGAGACGGACTTTATTTGGCACGATCCTGGCCTTTTCACCTCCTCCACATCCATATATCTACGCATGTATGCTCGTCGCTTAAGGGTACCCTTAATTTGGCTCATTTTCAATATATCGCCAATTTGATCGATAAAATTTTGCCCTGGGCGTGGCTTAACGACTCTGCCGTTTACTTCTGCAACATAAATTTGCTTTGTCACTCTTTTCTCATTAATTTTTTCTACATGACCAAACCACCGAAGCATTTCTCTCTTTATCCTGGTCACAAAATCATCTTGCGAGCCACACTCTTCTCTTAACAAATAATTTATCACCTTATCTTTTAGATTCAGCTATAACATACTCCTTAATGATCGCATTTCTACAACATTCTTTCTACTGTCGTGCTTCTTATGCAACACCCAACTTTCACTACCATACATTAGAATAAGGACTAACACAGCATTGTGAATTGCCAGAAGTGCCTTTTTGACACATTCTGAATTTTCGCAATAGAGTGTAGAACCCCATTTACTTTATATCCTGCGTTCACTCATCATACTATAACCTTATCATGTCTACCATTCCTGCAAAACACACCCAAATACACAAACTCGTCTACTTACTTGACCGACTCCCATTTTATTCTTATTTCACTTATCGTTTTACGAGAGCACTGATAATTTCAGGAATCAAGAAAGTGATATAACATTACTATTTAAAAATGTATTTTTTGCTTTTCGAAGTATTTTCCGCGAAATTTGACACATTTTTCTATACGATGGAACCAATCATTGAAGCAACCATTCCATTCGGAAGTTGGGGTCTCCAAAATGGCCGTTTTGTAGGCGTCCACAGCTTCTTCAGGTGATGAAAATTTCTGTCCACGCAATTTATTCTTTATATAAGGGAAAGTATAGAAATCATTAGGGCTTAGGTCGGGGCTGTACGGCGGCTGGTCTAATAATTCTATGTTTTCTTGCTCTAATTTTTTTTTTTATTCTGTGTGCGGTGTGAGAACTCGCATTGTCGTTCGCATGTTTTTTTATAGGACAAGGGTGCCAAACGAGCACATAGTCCACCCGATGGCAAGTGGCTGCTGCGGCCCATAGACATCTACATCTATCCTCGTTTGCGAATCAAAATGCAGATGCGTTGTCACCCGTGAGGACTAAGATGTAATGCCTCATTTCCAGTAAAAAAGGCCTCCGGCCACCTGCACTCACCAAGCGAAACGCAGAAGTAAACCTCTACTTCACGCTGGTATTCTGTGAGGTCGTGGTACCACCCCGGTTCGAGCCGGCCCATCCGTGCGACAGCAAAAGCTGCCGCGTGGCTCTACCACTGTTTAATAGAATAAAAGACCACCTATTCTTAACACGCATTCTTCAACTTTCAAATTTTCCAAACAACTGTCCTTGAATAGGTTGAACAGCCACGGGGAAGCCACACAGCCCTGTCTGACACCTTTATGGATGCCAAACCAGTCCGAGTATGCCCGGTTGATCTTGACACAGGCACTAGAATCCCTATGTAGAGACTTAACCCAAATGAGTTCAGTGTTTGCTATAACACATCCCTGTACACAATATCCTATATATATAGGTATGTTG
Organism: Parnassius glacialis; assembly: GCA_033319125.1. Taxonomy (NCBI): domain Eukaryota; kingdom Metazoa; phylum Arthropoda; class Insecta; order Lepidoptera; family Papilionidae; genus Parnassius; species Parnassius glacialis. The sequence goes on from JAVANC010000006.1 coordinate 2,935,662, forward strand.
GTATAGTTATATTTTCTTTATTTTTTTTATTCAAAAAATTTTAATTAGTGTTCATTGTATATTGATATTGTCCGTAAAAATACTATAGTCAAACCTTTTTCGGAATATGATAATGTACTTAATTAGTAATATAGTACTTTTTGTTTTAGGAAATTTAATTTTCTGTTATAATATCTTCAACAAGGTACAGTAATACAGTTTTTTTATAAACACAATAAGGACGTTTGATATTCCATGGCCAGGCTAGAATAAAACGATAAACTAGTTTTACGACTGCGGCGAGAAGAATGTCTGCTCTGGAGTAATTTGTTAGTAAATTGTTAAGTATAGGTGTAAGACCGGGCCCTTACCGCTTGTCTCATTTTATAAGATTTTTTCAAAGTTCAGCGAACATCAAGATCTAAAAGAATGAAAACATGCTTTTATTGAAATATCAGTAAAGATCTTCAGTTAATACATTGAATATTTTATAACTATTGGGTGCAAGCGTCGAGAAAATAACTTCTATGCCCGCCGCGGTAATTAAAATTGCTTATTGAGATTTTCAGTAATGATTTGGCACGAGAGCTGCATGTCTAAATGATTTCATAACATTTTGGGAACATGTTTATCATCATCATTACAGGTTTTCACAAGCCCACTGCAAAACATAGGCCTACCCTAGGAATGCCACGAAGCACGGTCTTGAGCCAACTGCATCCATCGACTTCCTGCATGTCTTACCAGGTCGTCACTTCATCTAGTGGGAGGACGTCTTACACTTCGTCCGCCGATACGAGGCCGCCATTCGAGGATTTTTTCCCCATCGGTTGTCAGTTCTTCGAACTATATGGTCAGCCAATTGCCACTGCACCATAGTAATCCTTTGAGCTATGTCGGACGCTCTGGTTCTAATGCGGATATCCACATTTCTAAGTTTATCACGCAGAGAAACCCTGAGCATAGCCCACTTCGTAGCTCGCTTAGCGACATTAAGCTTCATAAGTCCTCACTGGCAAAACTCACTGGTTGTTTAACTTTGTTTTCAAGTTTTGAGCTACACCTGACGAGAACATGTGCCGTAATTTCCCGAACTCTGTCCAGCCGAGTTGAATCCGTCGATTGACCTCTCGGTCGAAGTTGAACTTACATGCGGGAGGCTGGAAGTTGTCAACTCGGCATGCGAAACGATTCGTTATAACTCTCGAAAACACCACGTAGACGCGGCTCAGAAGGAAAATCGGTCTGTAGTTCTTCAAGAGAGCGTTGTCAATAACCGAGAGCTTAATTACATTATCAAAGTACCGAAGTACTCCGGTATATATAGAATAGTAGATATGTACTACAATTTGCACTTCGACAGATCTCCCCTTTCCTTTCACGGCCAAATATGCATATATTGTACAGAGACTATTTTTGTCTTCAGGTTGGTATGTTTTGTTATCTCATTAACATCAACGTTTTTATGAAAATCGATCCCTCACAGCCAATTGATATTGTAAGAACTAAAGTCTTTAAATAAACATAAATAAGTAAACATTCTACATCTAAGCCTAGCATTGTTATAGATAATGAAAATGTATTCAAATTGTGTCATCTGTATCCATAAAACGGCTTATGAATTTCTAGATCGTGTACTCGCATGTGATACTGTTCAACTCCCACCTGTTTCATATTATTCACAGTTTAGAGAAACAAAGCACTGCACGCTAGAGACCTGAGAGAGGCTTGCTTTATTGGTGCATTCGGAACGTCCGCTTGCTTTCATAATAATTGCTAAACGTTGCGTAGCTCCAGAATTATGCCGGGCATTTATAACTACAGCACCGGCTTTATTGCGCTATTCGCATAGTGCCGACCGAGACCTTTGGTGAATATTAAACACGGGTATCGCTTGTTACTTTTTTCTTTTTATAAATTTTCTTTTTATAAGTTTTCTTAATATAAATACGGGTATACCTGTTATTGTGGGCTACAGTTTAATATGAACGGAGGCTTTGCGCTCGGTGCCATTGCACAGTCTCTAAACTTTGTACAAAACATGAATGTAAATTATTTCCAATGATGTATTAATAACGTCCTCCAGACCGCATTGTGGTTACGGCGGCTAGTCTCAACAGAGACCAGCCATATGCGCAGGACAAGATTATGATGCCTGAGTGTATGAGCAAGCACGGGTGCACTCTCTACTCTCTATATCTCTTATAGTCCGATGGGACGGTAATCCGACACGACCGGAGAGAGATCAGGCGCAAGATCAACAGCTTTATGTACTTTCTGAGGCACATAATCTTTTATTTTGATGGTATTTTACACACAATTTACCTAAATAAAGAAGTCAAACAAATAGAAAAATATTAACAAGATTTTTGATAGCTCAGAGCTTAGTCGCTCGCTTTAATATTCATTGTAACGGGCAGCTCGATTTCCATTCCCGTCTTTACCTTTCCCTATCATATATCTTACCTAACTTTTTAATCAAAGTTAAAAACAAATATCTTAATTCAGTAGGAGTTCTAAAAATGTCATATAAACATGGTGATTTATTGCAATATCTGTAAGAGCCGTGGTAGCTAAACGCACACCGTAAAATTTGTACTCGAGCAACCCGGGATCGATTCCTTCCAGCATCGATGAAATTGTTAATTGCAGTTTTGAGTGCTGATTTACCTCGTGCTTGGTGGTGAAGGAAAACTTCATAAGGAAACATTCGTGTCTGACGAATAAGAATTATGTCAGAGACATGCAGCAGCGCAGCGAACAAATTGCTCCATAACATATAAAACGTATTCGGGCTCATACTTAAAAGTTCAATAAGTTCAAAGTAATGTTACATCTAAGCTAAGTCATCATTATAGTTTTCTCTATTTTTTTTAATCTGTATATTATATATAATATTTTTTTTAAAACGTTACCCCCACACTAGGTTTTTCTTCGGTGTCGTGGAGGCAGTTTACAAACATAAATTGCACAAGGACAAACATCCAGACCCGGAACAATTATTTGTAGGCCATACATATACTTGTTCCGTGTGGGATTCGAACCCGCAGCCCCCAGCGCAACAACTGATTGCTAAACTACTGCGCCACGGAGCCTATTTTACGGATATATTTACGGAGATTATTTTTTTTCGTTTCATCCTATAGCATATAATATTCCACTGCTGAACATAGGCCACCCTCTTGTATTGTGATGTTTTATTATGAAATGTAATGAAAGTATATATTACTTCGAAGCAAGAAAATAATTAACACAATTTACTACAAGCATAGCACTGCAAGATTGAAAGACTTTAAGCTCGTTTTTCGTAGATCGGATCAAACATTAACATTCAAATACTGAAGATAGCCGGACTAGCTGTGACATCGGGACGTTCAATATCTTAGTCCCTTCGTAACCATGGGTGCTGTAAAGCACCCGCAACGTCGGGAATAAAAAAAAAAGTAAATTAAACGCAATAAAATCCGTGAAAAGAGCTTTTTTCAATTTGTAGTATTCGCGTTAATATAAACAATTATTAGGCCCTAAATTTTCCATTACAAAACATTTGTCTCAACCAAAATCACTCTCGCAACAAAGACGATTTTAAAGGTTCTGCAAGAGTCGTATTTCATAGTTATAATAAGCTCTGTGAACGGCTGCGATTGATGCTTGCGAATGGGAAACCGAACCAACAACTCCACACAGCGACATATTATAACATATTGTTGTGAAATACGAAGCTGTTATTATATGTGTTCATCGATTAGATATGGCGGAATTCAGATAACATCGGTATTTTGTGGTAATAAGTATAATGTTTCAATCAACAATGCACAGCACTAATAATTTTTTTAAACTACACCCTAGTGGTAGAGCCATGCTGCAGCTATATTTCTGGTATGTTTGTAACACGAATGGGTCTGCTCGACCGGGGTAGGACCACGCTCTCACAGAATACCAGCGTAAAATAGCAGCTTAATGCTGCTGTGTTTCGTATGGTGAGTGTAGAGAACCGGAGACCCGTTTTACTGGATACGAGGCATTCCATCTTAGTCCTCACGGGTGACAATGCATCTGCATTTTAATTCATAACCGAGGATAAATATAGATGTCTATGGGCCACAGCAACCACTTACCATCAGGTGGACTTTATGATCGTTTGTCACTCTTATCCTATAAAAAAAAATATTTTTCTATCATCTCCAAAAACTACTAGCTATATTAAAATACGAGCAATCCAATACTTAACCATAGCACGCTAAGTTACGGTCTATTTTCCGTAACTTTTTTAGTTTAGTTTGCGAGCGAACGACAAAACTGTTTCTTAATTTTGTGAACCGTAACCGTTGTTTTCGACAATTTAACGCAGATTTTATTTAATGCGAGTAAGAAAACTCTTGTCATTATTTATGTGCCCACTTTGTCAATAGCGTTGAGGTTCGGAGGTTATTCACAGTAGTGATACAGTTTTTGTTCTGAATTTTCGTTCTACTAGTATACACAGAAGTCTTTATTCATCTCCACCTGTTACCAGATCCCTGGAGTCCGTCACGTGGAGGCCAAGGGAATCGGAAATCGACACATCACAACACCAGTCTTCCTTATAGTTTCATGGAACACCTACTTCAGGTTTTATCTATCTGTGGAGGATGGCACCTGTGCCAGCGCATGTGACAGTGCCGTCGATGTACCACAAGCATGAATGCACCAAGAGGTAAATTAAATTATCAAAGTTCCGAAGTACTCCGGTATATATATAGAATATATATGTACTACAATTTTCCCCCTGAGAGATCTCCCCTTTCCTTTCAAGGCCAAATATGTATATATTGTAAAGAGACCATTTTTGTCTTCAGTTTAGTATGTTTTGTTATCTCATTAACATCAACGTGTACATATGAAAATCGATCGCACATAGTCAATTAATATTGTAAGTACTAAAGTCTTAAAATAAACATATAAAGTATACACCCTAATCTAAGCCTAGCATTGTCATAGATAATGGAAATGTATTCAAATTGTGTCATCTGTATCCATAAAACGGCTTATAAATTTCTAGATCGTGTACTCGCATGTGATACTGTTCAACTCCCACCTGTTTCATATTATTCACAGTTTACGGAAACAAAGCACTGCACGCTAGAGACCTGAGAGAGGCTTGCTTCGAAATTGCAATCACAATGGAGCCGGGCTGCTTTATTGGTGCATTCGGAACGTCCGCTTGCTTTCATAATTGCTAAACGTTGCGTAGCTCCAGAATTATGCCGGGCATTTATAATTACAGCACCGGCTTTATTGCGCTATTCGCATAGTGCCGACCGAGGCCGTTGGTGAATATTAAACACGGGTATCGCTTGTTTCTTAATATACCTGTTATTATGGGCTACAGTTTAATATGAAAGGAGGCTTTGCGCTCGGTGACATTGCACAGCCTCTAAACTTTGTACAAAACATGAATGTAAATAATTTCCAATGATGTATTAATAACGTCCTCCAGACCGCATTCTGGTCACGGCGGCTAGTCTCAACAGAGACCAGCCATATGTGCAGAACATGATTATTATACCTGAGTGTATGTGCAAGCACGGGTGCACTTTCTATTCTCTATATCTCTTATAGTCCGATGGGACGGTAATCTGACACGACCGGAGAGAGATCAGGCGCAAGACCAACAGCTTTATGTACTTTCCGAGGCATATAATCTTTTATGTTGATAGTATTTTACACATAATTTACCTAAATAAAGAAGTCAAATAAATAGAAAAAGATTAACAAGATCTTTGTTAGCTCAGAGCTTAGTCGCTTGCTTTAATATTCATAGTAACGGGCACCTTGAGTTCCACTAAAATTGCTAAACTCATTTCTAAGTGCCGGTTTACTAAAATGGAAGAAAAAAGGAGGATAGGGGGTAAATGGAAACACTGTAATAGACATGGGACGAGTACTCGGTTTGGATTTGGTACTCGGACATATTTTAGGGTTTGGCCGAGCACCGAGTATTAACGCCCGAGTACTCGGTACTCGGCCTTAATTATATTCTAGAGAAAAATAAAGACAAAAAGCCAGTTTTTATCATTATTATTATATAAGACACATTAAAACAACAGAAACATGAGAAGCAGCAGAAATATTTAGATCGTACATAAGCATCTATAATAGAAATTATTATTACTAATATTTATATTTTATGAGAGGAAGATTGAGATACAAAAGCACTAGTTTTTAGACCTTTTATTTGGGTCTAGTTTGTAAGAGAAATAACCGCACGCCGCCCGCTACCACGTTTTTTTAAAAACTGAGTATTCGGCAGCGTACTCGGCCCAATCTAGACCGAGTACCCGGTGGCCGAGTACTCGGCGAATCACTACTCGTTCCATGTTTACACTTTAACCTTAAATTAGGTAATACACAAAAAAATGTTCCATGCAGGATTCAAACCCGCGGCAAATACGGAGCACACAGTCTACCTAATGGTATGTGGATGATATGACACGTAAACATTATATTTCCTTTATTAAAATCTAATTATTTGGCGTGACACCCTTAAGGACTAAGATGGAATGCCTCGATATCAGAAAATGGGTCTCCGGTTCTCTACAATCTCTACACTTACCATACGAAACACATCAGCTTTTATTTCACGCTAGTATTCTGTGAGAGCGTGGTCCTTCCACGTTACAGCCGAGCTATTCGTGCTGCAACCATAAAAAAGCCACGTAAAATAACCGCGTTTTTGACGCAGTTTGGTTTAAGTTTTTAAATTTATTTTAGTTTTTTTACGTTATTTAAACTACAGCTACGAATTTCTTTTACTTATTACAAACATGCGCGGCCATGTTCAGAATAAATTAAAAGAATAACAACATAGCCCGTTTACAATTTTATGAACACTGCATACAAAATATTCTCACATTTGCTTTATAGCCAGTTCAAATGTACATTTTAGATATTTTGTGTTTGAAAATTTTGGCATAGCGAAATATTATTTATTAAAATTGTTCTGCTATTTATGTATAACTGAGTTTATTGAGATTAGATGTAGATGTGTATGAACTGGGCTAAAGCATTCACATTTTTATACGTGGTAGAGCCATGCTGCTGCTATATTGCCACTCATCAAGTGATTTGCATGTTTGTTTGCCGCCTTCTCTGTAAAAAAAAATAATTGCAATAGGAATGGGCTGCTCGACTGGGAAAGGATCACTCTCACAGAATATCAGAGTTAAATAGTATAATAATGCTGATGTGTTTCGTATGGTTAATATAGAGAAATGGAGACCCTTTTTATTAGAACTGAGGCATCCTATCTAAGTTCTCTGGTGTAACAATGCATCTGCATTTTGATTCTTAATCTAGGATAAATATCTATGGGCCACATTATCTAGCTACTTACTATCAGGTGGCCTGTGTGCTCCATTTTCACCCTTAGGTAATTCTATAAAGGAAATGATAAACTCTTTATAAATACTCGTATTTCTGAAATAATAGTTTTTATTACAGCGTCATTGTCATATGCGTGTATTAAATAAACAGTAATCCACTAGTCACTATTGTATGTAGAAGAGTTTATTTCAGGTATAGGTATACATAAGAAATAATAATATGAGCTTAAACATGTGTACACCGTACAAGGATCGTGTTATTGTTATAAGAATCCTGTAATACAAACCTAAAACATTTAACTATTTTTATTGTCATTATTTATAGTAAGAATGTATCGTGAAACTAATCCTAATATAAACATTGTAATCTTATTTAACTACTAGCTGTGCCCGCGGCGTAGCTCGCGTATACAACCGACGTTTTGGTAAGAGAATATTAAACGATATATACCATTACTGTATTAATAATTGGTAACAAAATAAATCATTATCATCAAACTTCTAAGTCGTTTATAATAGAGCTTCTGTGTAAACGACGTTAGAAGTAGAATTAGCCGGGGTGTACACAAACAGGTTACGGGGGCTACTAATACTAACGAGGGAAAAAGCAACATAGAGTTGGCCATGTGCAAAACAGTTAGTACTGAGGCGCACTTCTACAACGCGTAAAGTTTGACCTTGCGCTTTATTAACGGCCATCGCATAATACACGCTCACTGGGAACTGAACGCGCTTAAAACTGAAAGGGAAGGTCTTTGTTAATAGATGGATTTTTGGCAGTGTTGCCAGATCAAAAAACTCATTCAGCGCTAAGAAAACACAAAAAGCGCTAGATTACATGTAAACTTTCGATTTCGCGCTAAAGTCACTACAAACAAAGTTTGTGTTTTTTATTATAATTTATAATTCAAGCAAATATAATCATAATAAAGAAAACAACATTAATTTTTTCTCTGGCAATATTCTTTTGATGTATCGATATTTCGCAGGACATCTACTTATAATTATAGCAACTGCTGTCAACAATAGTTAGTACTGTACGAACAATTAAAATGTCATTAATTGTTTTAAAGTGCAATGTATTTTGCAACTTAGTTTCAGATGTCAGCATCTGATTGCGGTGGCTATACAGTTTCTTTGTGTTGTAATTTTTAACTTAGCTGTGCTCTAAACAACTGACTGAAATTGAATAAAGCAAAATAAATGCGTTGTCCAAACCATGAACCAAAACTTTAATAAAGGGGATTTCCCCGCTTATAGTCGCCGGTAAAAAAAGTCAAGTTGATCATCCTAAAGGGGGAGCCGTGATATCCATAGCACAGGGTATCCTGGTTTGGACTCCAGTCTCCCATGCTCTTTGATTTGTGAAAAAAATATGTTTGAAAAAGATAAACTGCAATTTACTATTTGTGGGAAAAAATAATAAAGGTCATTATTACCCACTAGACGCTACAATTTTAAAAAAGTGTGCTAAATACACCAAAAAGCGCTATGCACACTAAACATTCCTAAAAAGCGCTAAAATGGCATCACTAATTTTGGGTATATATACACACACATATATATATATATATATATATATATATATATATATATATATATATATATATATAGTCAGGTCATAAGTATTGTCACACAGTAAAAAGTTTGTTTTTAGATTGCTGGCCACAAAAGTTTTTTGAATTCGAATTTCGAATTGTTCATGAAAATAAAACTGTATACTTTTTTAGAATTTTACTCATTTTTAAATATAGAGTGGACGCTTAAAGAAGACCGTGTTGCAGTTATTGCGTTGCATCGTTGCGGTTACGTGCCAATTCAAATTTTTGACATACCAAAAAATTTGAATATAACCAAAAGATTCGTTTATCGTACCATCAAACGATACAATGAAGACTCTAGTGTAGATGACAGGTCAAGAAGTGGTCGCCCTCGGTCTGTTAGGCCTCCACCAGTGATACAAGCTGTGAAGGCGCGAATTCAAAGAAATCCCAAACGTAAGCAGAAACTGTTTGCCTTCAGATGGGGTTAAGCAGAACCACGGTGAAAAGGGTGTTAAATGAAGACTTAGGGCTTCGGGCATATCGAAAAAAAACAGGATATCGTTTGAATGCTTGTCTAATGGACCTGAGACTGAAGAGATGCCGCGCTTTGTTAAAGCGGTACGCGGGAAAAAAATATCGGGAAATTCTTTTATCGGATGAAAAAATTTTGCCGTAGAAGAGAGCTACAACAAACAAAATGATAAGGTGTACGAGGCTGCCACTCGAGAACCTTTCTTCCCCATCGGTTGTCGGTTCTTCGAATTATATGGCCGGCCCATTGCCACTTCAGCTTACTAATCCGTTGGGCTATGTCAGTCACTCTGGTTCTACTGCGGATATCTTCATTTCTGAGTTTATCACGCAGAGAAACTCCGAGCATAGCCCTCTCCATAGCTCGCTGAGCAACCTTGAGTTTCCTCATCCGGCCAGCAGTGAAGGAACACGTCTTAGTTCCGTATGTCATCACTGGCAACACGCACTGGGTGTACAGTCTCGTTTTCAAGTTTTGAGGTATACCTGACGAGAAGATGTGCCGTAATTTCCCGAACGCTGCCCAACCGAGTTGAATCCGTCGATTGACCTCTCGGTCGAAGTTGGACTTACCTAGTGGGACTATTTGTCCCAGGTAAACATACTCGTCAACAACTTCGAGCTTAGTGTTTCCAACAACTACCGGCATAGGTGTGACTTACCTTTTTTTTACGGGGGGAAATCCTCATGGACTACCTCCGCCTGGGGAAAGGCGGAGGGGAGTGCCGGATTCTTACCGGCTAAAACCACCGTGGTGTCTCTTCGCACGTGCGCGTGGGGCCACAGGAATCCAAATTCTTCCGCAGCCCCACACTAGTGCTGGCCCGGTCAGTCCGGGCCTCGTCTCCTGCACGGGGTAGTGAGGTGTTCAACTACCCCGTGTATCGCCTCAGGGGCGCGCGCAGACACCCACGCGCGCCTTCGCCTCGGGTCCATAGAAAAGGGGTGGCGGGGGCTTCCCCAAGTCACTCGCCCCTGGACCCATTCAGGGGGGCCGGAAAAGGGCGTTGTCCGCCCTTCTCCTGCGCACGGTGCGCCTTCTGCGGCCGGGGAAGGGATTTGAGATCTCCCTTTCCCGTTCCGCAGTTCCCTACTGCGACATCACGTCCTCGCAGAAGGACACCACCGCGTCCCACGACTCTGCGCTACCGACCATCTTCCGCACTAAGGCCGGCAGCGACAGATCGCCTCCTACTTTATTTGTGAGGATACGGCGCTGCTCCTCCCAAGCTACACACTCGGCGAGCGTGTGTTGCGCCGTGTCCTCACCGCAATGGACGCAGTGGTGGCACCGAGCGTCCGGCTCCCTGTCTATGCGGCACAGGTACTTGCCGAAGCAGCCATGTCCCAACAGCACTTGCGTCACCCTAAACAACAGGGAGCCGTGCCTTCTCCCGAGCCAGTCGTCGAGTACTGGCCGGATCGCCTCGACGGTAGCGAGGCCGTACGTAGGGCGCAGAAGCCTTTGCCGCCATTCCGCCACCAAGACCTGACGGAGCTTCTCTCGGCGCAGTGCGATCTGCCGCTGCACCGGCTTCAAACCCCGTGCCCGTTCTTCCTTGCGCTATCGATATAATGACGCGAGTACTTTCGTCTCTAGGTCCCAGGGCGGGGATCCGGCCAGCATGCAAGTCGCCTCGTAGGAAATCGTGCGATACCCGCGGACGACTCTGACGGCCATCGCCTACACAGGGGCCCCATACAGGGCCATGGACCGCACGATTCCCACGTACAACCGCATACAGGCGGCGCTCGGGCCCCCCAAGATGGGAAGCAACGTTAATAGCGCGCCCGCTGCACCCATCAGCTTGGGCGCCAGCCACCGGAAGTGGGGTCCGAATTCCCATTGGCTGTCGAGCACCAATCCCAGATACTTCATGGTAGACTCGACAGCTATCCGGGCCCCGCTGACCACGATGTGTGATCCCGGCGGCGGCGCGCTTCGAAGGCCATGGAAAACCATGGCCTCCGACTTGTTTAGGGCCACCTTCAGGCCCAGGTGCCGGATGCGGTTCACCACTTGTGACACCGCAGCCGTGGCAACCAACGCTGATTCCCTGTGCGAGCTCCCCCGGGCAGTGACGAGCGTGTCGTCCGCATAACACTTCAAGTCGGCACCCGACGGGAGTTCACCTCTCAGCACCTAGTCGTAGCCGATGTTCCACAGGAGCGGTCCCAAGACGGATCCCTGCGGAACACCGCACGACATGACGCGCCGACCTGTGCCGTCACGTCCCCGATACGTAACGCATCTCTCCTCAAGGTAAGCCCCCATTGTGCGGCGGAAGTAGGGAGGCACGCGATGGTAATTCAGCGCCTCCCGGATACAACTCCAGGGTAGGGTGTTGAAGGCGTTGGAGATGTCTAAAGACACCGCCAGCACCACCCCACCCCGGGACACTGTCTCCTCCGCCAGGGCCCTCACGTGCGTAATAGCGTCTATGGTGGAGCGCCCGCGACGAAAACCAAACTGGTTCTCGTCCAGATCCGGCCCCTCTCTGCACAAGTGGCTGACGAGGCGATCTGCGTTGATACGCTCAAAAAGTTTGCCCGCCTCGTCAAGCAGCACTATGGTTCGGTATGCGGACGGTGAGTCCGCGGGGCGCCCCTCCTTCCTGAGCAGGACCAGCCTCCCCTCCTTTCACACACTGGGAAACTGACCCTGCTCGAGACATGCCGTGAAGAGCCCCCTCAGCTGGGGCTCTAGCTCCTTCAGAGCCCGGACGATAGCTCGACCAGTAACTCCGTCGGGTCCGGGCGCTGTGTTCTTAGCCCGGAGTCGCGACACGGCCGCTCTCGTCTCTGCTAGCGTTACTTCGGGGACTTCGGTGCTCTCCTCTTCTGGGGAGTCTGTGGCTGAGGGCGAAGCCATCGCCGGGGGAACGTGTCCCACTCGCTCAGGGAAGAGAGCCGATACCACCGCCTCTAGCAACTGGGGTTGCATCGTTTGTGTTAGTGGAGGCGCTCAGGGACGCAACTTGCCCCGTACCCAACAGAAGGGGCGCCCCCACGGATCCCGATCTAGGGACCCCAGCAGCTCCTCCCTGGCACGCGACTTTGAGTCGCCAATGGCCAGCCACAGAGTCTCCTTAGACGCGCGGTACGCCTCATACAGCGCGTCCTCCTCAGCGGAATCCCGTCGATGCCGCCTCCGTTATCGGGTGTACCGGCGACGAGCCGCAACGCACGCTATGCGCAATTGCGCGATCTCGGAGGTCCACCAGTACGCCTGGCGCTTTGCGGACCGTTGGCGGACAAGGGGCATGGACGCGTCGCAGATCTGCGTCATCGCCCCGCGAAACCATAGCGCCACCGCTTCGATGTCGACGGGGCCGTCCGTCGTCGACTCCCAGATCCAGGACTGGACTTAGGCAGCTTCCTCGAGTAGTTCCCTGTCGATGCGTTTAAGCGCCCAACGCGGGCCGTCGTTAATCGGGGTTGTTGGATGGCGGCCACTCGCAGTCTGGGCAGAGACGTCAAACCGGATATATCGATGGTCCGACAGCGTCTCCACCTCTGCGGAGACACGCCAGTCGCGGACTCGGCTGGCGACAGAGGGGCTAGCGAACGAGACGTCCACTATCGACCCACCCCGCTGCTGCACGCACGTGTATTCCGAACCCCGATTCAGGACGACCAGACCAGTCGTCACCGTCAAGTTGGACTTACCTATTCGGACTATTTGTCCCAGGTAAACATACTCGTCAACAACTTCGAGCTTAGTGTTCCAAACAACTACCGGCATAGGTGTGACATGGACATTAAACATGATCTTTGTTTTGTCCATGTTCTTCTTAAGACCTATCCGTTGGGAAACACTATTGAGGTCATTGAGCATAGTGCTTAGGTCCCCCAGCGATTCTGCCATAAGGACTATATCGTCGGCAAATCGAAGGTGAGTGATGTACTCGCCATTGATGTTAATTCCGTATCCTTTCCAGTCCAGAAGCTTGAAAACGTCTTCTAATGCAGCGGTGAAGAGTTTCGGAGATATAATATCACCCTGTCTTACACCACTCTGCAATTGGATAGGTTGTGTACTCTGGTTCTGTACTCGGATAGCCATCGAAGCTCTACTGTACAAACACTTCAGCACTTAGATATACCGACAGTCAACTTGGCACCGCTGAAGGGACTGCAGCACCGCCCAAATTTCGACGGAATCAAAGGCTTTCTCATAGTCCACATACGCCAGACATAGTTGCAAATTGTACTCCTCGGACTTCTGTACAATTTGCGGAAGGATATGTATGTGGTCTATGGTGCTAAAGCTCTTTCGGAAACCGGCTTGTATTCGGGAGGCTGGTAGTCGTCAAGTCTGCGCGCGAGACGATTCGTAATGGCTCTAGAAAACAGCACGTACACGCGGCTCAGAGGGGAAATCGGTCTGTAGTTCTTCAAGAGAGCGTTGTCACCTTTCTTGAAGAACAAGACCACCGCAATTCTGCTCCACGCCTCCGGTGTAATGCCACCATGGAGGACGGAATTAAAGAGCTTCTGAAGGACTTCAAGTACCGGTTTTCCACCCGCTTTCAGAACCTCTGCTGTAATTCTATCCTCGCCTGGGGCCTTACCGTTTTTAAGGTGCTGAAGAGCCATTCTAATCTCGCTCAGACTAACGTCCGGGATATCTTCGGAATAATGTCGGATGAGACTCGCTCTTGGATCGTTACTCACACTTGCGTGTGGCTCCAACGATGACGTGTACAGCTGCCCATAGTACCTCTCAATCTCACTCAAAATCTCAGGTGTCCCGGAAAAGATGCTGCCACACTCTGTCTTTAGCTTTGATAGTTGGCTCTTTCTGGCAGACAGATCTCTGGCAAAGACTTTGGAGCCTTGGTTCCGCTCGATCGCTTCTTCAATACGAGCTGTATTGAAATTGCGTAAGTCCCGCCATATGCATTTGGAGATCTGTCTGTTCAGTTGCCTGTATGCTGTCAAGTCTGTTGAAGAATGTAGCTTCATCTCCCGTCTAACAGCCATGAGATAAAGAGTGTGATCGGAGAGTTTTTGTGTTCTTCTGCGGCGGGTCTTGCAGCATTTAGCTCGACACCCACGGGAGGATATGGGGTAGAAGATATTCTTGACCGCCACTACACGTCAAATGGTATGGTTGGGAGTTTCTTATTGGGGCTTAACAGAGGTACATTTTTGTGAGAAAGGTGTAAAAAAGAATGCAGTTGTGTATCAAAATACAGTCCTGACGAACCTTGTGGAACCTCTTTCTCATACCATGTTCAATAACAGGTACTAGGTATTCCAACAAGATTCGGCGCCAGCTGATAGAGCGAAGAGCACACAAGACTGGCTGGCGGCGCGTAAAATCGACTTCATCCTGCACGAAGTCTGGCCTCCTACAGTTAGATTTTAATCCGTTAGATTACAAGATATGGCAACACTTGGAGGAAAAGGCGTGCTCAAAGCCTCATCCCAGTTTGGAGTCACTCAAGACATCCTTGATTAAGGCAGCCGCCGATATTGACATGGACCTCGTTCGTGCTGCGATAGACGACTGGCCGCGCAGATTGAAGGCCTGTATTCAAAATCACGGAGGTCATTTTGAATAAACTTTAGTGTCATAAGAATCTATGTTTTGTAAAATTCATTTTGGTATATAAATGGTTACATAATGAATAAACTTGTTTCAATTATTTTATATTAAACATGTGACAGAATTTATGACTTGACTAGGTATATATATATAATTTTGTTACTTTTGGTGGGGTTCCGTTGTATGGCTTGGGTAGTAGGGTTAAGCAAGAAATATCAATATATAGATATATATCGTCGATATTTTAAACCGATTTATCGGTATTTATGTTTAAGTATCGAATCCGTATCAATTTCGATATATTTTAAAATGTTGTATTAATGACAAAACATGTCACAACAAAAGGTGGTAGAAAAGTATTCACGTGTGGGTGGTTGTCGTTTTTTTTTCGTCGTCCAACAGTCAGTAGTAAAAAATTTTTGGACCTTATCTTTATATCATGCAAATGATGACGATATTATCCTAAAATGTTTAAAAGTGTTTGCTCCACAGCCAAATCGTTACATATAATCAACAAAATTAAGACGGCTAAGAATAAAATTAAAATGACGTGGAGTATAATTAACAGCGAAACCGGTAAAGAGAAACCTCGTAACTCAAACTATAAATTAAAAATTAATAATGAATTGACTTAATCAAATCAAGAATTCGCAGCGGTGTTTCATAAATACTTCACTGATATTCCTATCTTGACAACAGAGTCATTGAATACTTCTCCAACTGTCGCCGAGTCATTAGAATAGAATAGAATAGAATAATTTTTTATTCAATATTAATTATTACATAATTCTTATTAAAAGTCATTTTTTATTTACCACTGGTTCGGAAAATACCTCTGTCCTGGGAAGAACCAGCAAGAAACCCAGCGGGACTTTTTTTTCAAACATATTTCACTTAACAATAATTTCATTTATACAATTTTTAAATGATTTTTAATAGAACCAGCATGGTGGCGATCACCTTATTCCCAGGGGTTATTTTCATTCATGTATTCCTTGATATTATAATAACCCTTTTTGTACAGTTTTTCTTTA
The DNA here is from genome assembly GCA_033319125.1 of Parnassius glacialis. Taxonomy (NCBI): domain Eukaryota; kingdom Metazoa; phylum Arthropoda; class Insecta; order Lepidoptera; family Papilionidae; genus Parnassius; species Parnassius glacialis. Next base: position 2,951,668 of record JAVANC010000006.1, read on the forward strand.
ATAAAACTTTTAAACTTGTTTATTGATAAACTTTGAATATGTTCTGGGATTTTGTTGTAAAAGCGTATACATTGCCCCATAAATGAATTACTGATTCTGTGGAGTCTAGTAACTGGTATTACAAGCTTATGTTTGTTCCTAGTGTTTACAGAATGCACATCTTTATTCTTATTAAAGCTATTTATGTTTTTATGTACATACATTAGATTTTGATAAATATATTGCGATGCCAAAGTTAATATGTTTATTTCTTTAAATTTTTGTCTGAGGGACTCTTTACAATTTAGGTTATAAATCGCCCGAACGGCTCTCTTTTGCAAAACAAATATAGCTTCAATATCAGTCGCATTACCCCATAGCAAAATTCCATAAGACATTACGCTATGAAAGTAACTAAAATACACTAACCTAGCTGTCTCAACATCTGTGAGACTTCTAATCTTTCTTACAGCATATGCTGCAGAACTAAGTCTGCTTGCTAATTTAGATATATGGGGGCCCCATTGAAGTTTCGCGTCAATAGTAATACCGAGAAAAACAGTGGTATCCACAAGACTCAACTCCTCCCCATTTAATAGCACATTGGTATTCGAATGTTTTACATTAGGTATTGTAAATTTAATACACTTTGTCTTATTGCCGTTCAAGAGCATATTGTTGGCGTTAAATCAATGTACTAATTTCGATAGAGCATTATTTACATCTATATAATTAATTAACTGCCGTTTGAGTTTGAAAATTAAAGAGGTATCGTCAGCAAATAATACTATATCGTGATTGTCCCCTACAAGATAAGGTAAGTCATTAATATAGATTAAAAACAGGAATGGGCCAAGAATCGAGCCCTGAGGAACGCCCATTGATACTACCGATCCGGAGGAACCTTTACCATTTATCACGACTTTTTGAGTTCTGTTACTTAAATATGAAGTAATAAGTCTAAGCGCCAAATTTTTTACACCGTAATGTTGTAGTTTCCTGATTAATGTTTCATGATGAACACAATCGAAAGCCTTGGAAAGATCACAGAAAACACCTAAGGCATCCTGTGAATTCTTCCAGACATTAAAAATATATTTCATAAGCTCAACGCCGGCGTCAGACGTCGAGCGACCCCTTGTAAATCCAAATTGGTTTTTATGAAGTAATTTATTTGTATTAAAAAAAATTAACAATTGATCCAAAATAATTTTTTCAAAAATTTTACTAAGAGTTGGTAGTACAGAAATAGGTCTAAAATTAGCGGGTTCCAATGTACTACCAGATTTATATAAAGGTATTACTTTACTATACTTCATTAAATCAGGAAACACACCAGAATTGATACAAGTATTAAAAATAATAGCAAGATGAGGTGCAATTAAATCTATTATGGACGCAATAACTGTCACGGAAATCCCCCACAAATCTGCGGTTTTCTTTACATCAATGGTTTTGAAGTATTTTACAATATCTTGCGGTAATACTTATTCAAATATAAATTCTTTTAAACAGATATTAACATTCTGTTTGAGTAATGACTCGGCGACAGTTGGAGAAGAATTCAAAGAATTTCATTACTCCAACTATTACTATATAATACTATAGATATTGTAAAATACTTCAAAACCATTGATGTTAAGAAGATCGCAGATTTGTGGGGGATTTTCGTTACAGTTATTGCGTCCATAATAGATTTAATTGCACCTCATCTTGCTATTATTTTTAATACTTGTATCGATTCTGGTGTGTTTCCTGATTTAATGAAGTATAGTAAAGTAATACCTTTATTTAAATCTGTTAGTACATTGGACCCCGCTAATATTAGACCTATTTCTGTACTATCAACACTCAGTAAAATTTTTGAAAAAACTAATTTTGGATCATTTGTTAATTTTTTAAAATACAAATAAATTAATTCATAAAAACCAATTTGGTTTTACAAGGGGTCGCTCGACGTCGGACGCCGGTGTTGAGCTTATGAAATATATTTTTAATGCCTGGGAGAATTCACAAGATGCCGTAGGTATTTTCTGTGATCTTTTCAAGGCTTTCGATTTTGTTCATCATGAGACATTAATGAGGAAACTACAACATTACGGTGTAAAATATCGGCGCTTAGACTTATTACTTCATATTTAAGTAACAGAACTCAAAAAGTTGTGATCAATGGTAAAGGTTCCTGCGGATCGGTAGTATCAATGGGCGTTCCTCAGGGCTCGATTCTAGTCCCATTCCTGTTTTTAATCTATATTAATGACTTACCTTATCTTGTAGGGAACAATCACTATACAGTATTATTTGCTGACGATACCTCTTTAATTTTCAAACTCAAACGGCAGTTAATTAATTATGAGGATGTAAATAATGCTCTATCGAAATTAGTACATTGGTTTAACGCCAACAATATGCTCTTAAACGGCAATAAGACAAAGTTTATTAAATTTACAATACCTAATGTAAAACATTCGAATACCAATGTGCTGTTAAATGGGGAGGAGTTGAGTCTTGTGGATACCACTGTTTTTCTTGGTATTACTATTGACGCGAAACTTCAATGGGGCCCCCATATATCTAAATTAGCAAGCAGACTTAGTTCTGCAGCATATGCTGTAAGAAAGATTAGAAGTCTCACAGATGTTGAGACAGCTAGATTAGTGTATTTTAGTTACTTTCATAGCGTAATGTCTTATGGAATTTTGCTATGGGGTAATGAGATTGATATTGAAGCTATATTTGTTTTGCAAAAGAGAGCCGTTCGGGCGATTTATAATCTAAATTGTAAAGAGTCCCTCACACAAAAATTTAAAGAAATAAACATATTAACTTTGGCATCGCAATATATTTATGAAAATGTAATGTATGTACATAAAAACATATATAGCTTTAATAAGAATAAGGATGTGCATACTTTAAACACTAGGAACAAACATAAGCTTGTAATAGCAGTTACTAGACTCCACAAAATCAGTAATTCATTTATGGGGCATTGTATATGCTTTTACAACATAATCCCAGAACACATTCAAAGTTTGTCAATAAACAAGTTAAAAAGTTTAATTAAGAGGAACTGTACAAAAAGGGTTATTATAATATCAAGGAATACTCGTACATGAATGAAAATAACCCCTGGGAATAAGGTGATCGCCACCACGCTGGTTCTATGAAAAATCATTTAAAATTGTATAAACGAAATTATTGTTAAATGATGTTTGAAAAAAAATCCCGCTGGGTTTCTTGCTGGTTCTTCCCAGGACAGAGGTATTTTTCGAATCAGTGGTAAATAAAAAAATGACTTTCAATAAGAATTATGTAATAATCAATACTGAAAAAAAAATTATTCTATTCTATTCTATTCTATTCGATATATCGATATTTATCATGCGATATATTTCTATACTATTTAAAACTATCGTTTTGATTTATATTGATACATTTTTCCCTTGCCAACCCCTATTGTGTAGATATAAATTTCTTCAGTAAGTCTTAATACGATTCACCGGCGGAGAATCTCAACACCGCAATTCAGAAAAGGTGGTAATTTGTACAACTCCATCTATTACGTCCTTTGTGTGAGAAAACATCTTTTTTTTAATTTAAGGAAACATCTCTTTTTGCGTTTTAAGTATAAATATATTAATTATCATAGAACTTTTTTTTACACACAAATCTTTTAATGACTATTTCTGAGATTTTTAGCGCCATTGAACAAACTCGAACCTGTAACTCGATGTAACTCGAATATACGCTTTATCATTTTTTTAACGATTTCTTTGAAATAAAAAGATGTTTACTTTAGACGTGATGCGTTCATAAACAAACAAACAAACAGACAGACAGACAATTCTAAAAATTATAAAATTGTACTTATTTGATTATTTTCAGTTCCCCATAATGATTTCAGCCACAAAAATATACCTACTATACAATGTACAGAAACAGACAAGTTGTCATTATTATATGTATATATTTAAAGAGAGATGGCGATGCTAACGTCAATTCTAAAAATAAAAGAGATTAATTGACGCGATTGATACATTATATAAAACGTAAAAGAACTTATAAATCAGTGCCTGCAAAGTAAGCAATTTTTAATAGCTCTTTTAAAATTTGATTTGCCACATAGAGTAGGTACTCGGCGGTAAAGAATAAATTGAGTTTGTCAACACGCACTAGGGCAGCGAGTAACATAAAGATTAGCAGTAAATATTAAAACTCATCTACAGGAAAAAACCATAACCGGCCTCTTTGCATTAAATTTGGACAACAACACATCTATCGAAGAAATTGGTTAACTAATGTTCTTGAGATTTAGTTAATAAGGTTAATATAGATTTGTATAATATATTAAACACGTTCTTTAATACTTTTGTTTACTGCGTTTTAGATATACATAATTATATCATTATAGAACATTATTTTACATAATTTAATTGTAATTTATGATATGATATTAGTTTAAAATGCACTCGATGACTCAACCAAAGCCATCGTTGAGCAAATTCGTATCTATACTTCACACATACTTCAGAATATTTATCATAACTTTTGATGGAACGAACTGATTTTAATGAAATAAAGACTAAATGTAACACGAAGATACACTTTATAATTTCCTTAACGATTCTTCTGATAGAAATTAGTACTTTATACGTGATACGTTAACAAACAAACAAACATACAGACAGAAAATTCGAAAAATGGTAGAAATGTATTCAATTACTCATTTTTAGTATCCCACAATCACTTTTATTACGAAAATATAAAATGTACAGACGTCTGCTATTTACATTTTTATTATATGTATAGATTATTATGCTATGTCCATGTCCGAGACATTCTTTACAACTTGTAGTTCACAGTATTTTACACCAGTACATCACAGTTAACCAAACTAAAAAAAAAAATTAGGAACGGCAGAACATATTCACAACACAATATCCACCCGTCCGCCAAATGCAGTCATTACTTTTTTTGTACCAGCCGTCACGGTGTGTTTTTATAAATTTTGTTATTAATATCAAATATGTTTCATCATCATCATCATCATCATCATCATTATCATCATCATCATTACAGCCATTTACAAGTCCACTGCTGAACATAGGCCTCCCCCAAGGAATGCCACAGAACACGGTCCTGAGCCAATTGCATCCATCGACTTCTTGCATGTCTGACCAGGTCGTCACTCCATATGGTGGGGGGACGCCCTACACTTCGTCCGCCGATACGAGGCCGCCACTCCAGAACCTTTTTATGTTTAGTGTAATATTAAATGTTCTGTATCCCAAACCTATCACAACTGTATTTATTACACATGCCTGCGTAGTAATATTAGGTTATAATTTGGAAAAAGAAGATATTTAAAATGGAGCAAACCGATTAAAGGTAAACAAAAATCACCTTATTTTGGAGGTTCGTGTAAAAATCTAAAAAATCAATTATTAATAATATCAGATTCACTGTGTATCGAAACATTTAAAACAAGTATGATTAATTATCAGTGAAAATCTATTATTAAGTTTTAATATCATAACCTCGTCACTTGTATAATATAAAATAATAAATAGGTTTTTTTAACCAATAATTGTAGATCGAGATATATATGGAGATACATTGAGAAATTGAAGTGAGATATTTAATATGTTTTTCTTACTTTCTTGTCCAATTCGTCTTTTGATAATTTAGTTGGGCAGTCGCCATTCATCATAAGCATTGGGCAAAATTGTTCCCACCTTAGATATGCACGTGATTTTGGACAGTAATGAGCAAATAGGAAAAGGAAAATTCTCAGGCTGATACACTTTCACTATCTTGTTAGACAAGATAAAATAATCATTAGGGGCTTAAAACTGCTGGGAAAAATATCTGAGTTCTATGGATATGCTACAAACAGACCATTAGAATATATATATATATATATATATATATATATATATATATATATATATATATATATATATATATAATAAGAAATAAAATACTCTGGCTGAAATTCAAATCACACCTCATGATCATTGCGTATTTCTTAATAAGTTAGCTTAAGTTAGTTTAAGCTTAAGTTAGTTAGCGTAAGCTAATGTTATTTAATTAAGTGATGAATAAATGTCTTAAATAAAAAAATATATTAACAATAATAATAATTATTATTATATTTTACGAATTAAAATAAAAAAATATAATTTACCAAATTATACACACAAAACCAAAAATCTTGTTTTAAGTGCAAAATACTCGGTATGCCGCCGCTGTTTGTTAGTACTCTGTCTAAGAGAGTGGATTGAATTTCCTGGTAGTATTGGGAGGCTGTTCAATTAAATTAAGTACCTTTCAGTTTTTAGGTCACAAGAGCCATTGAAGAGGCGTGACGAAATATCTCCGTACAAACGTCATGTTTTTGTTTTAATTTTAAAATTGCAACAATTTGAAACCATAATGTTTTATGTTTACACTAACACTAAAATTACATTTTAATCAGAACAACAAAAAATAACATTTAAATGAAACTAATTTCATGAAATTTATAGCGTATATTAACTTATTTTAACTACTAAATACGTTTGCTTCTAAACGTCGGTAGCAACCATTATATTGCCAACAATTGTGTGTAATTGTGTGCAAATTCACTGTCAATGTCTTATGTCAACGAAATAGGTAACTGTCTGAAATACAGTTCCTGTTACCAGTTTGCAGACGATACGTGTATTCTCGTATCGAATAAGGATATCTCAAATGCGTGTAATGCTCTTCAGGCCGATTTGGATACATTGATACAATGGTGCCATGACGTTGGCCAAGTGTTAAATGCCGATAAAACCAAAGTCATGATCATCAAATCCCCATACATGAGGTATCCTACTCAAAACCCATTAATAAATCATAATCACGACTGCCTATATCAAATAGCAATTTGCCAATATCCTACAATCGGAGTTGTGACCACACAAAAATACCTCGGTCTTATAATTGACTCAAACTTTAACTGGAGCTACCACATTGAACATGAGTGTAATAAGTTACGTGAGTTTCTAGCCAATATAAAAATATTAAAAAATCGCATACCATTCAAAGTAAGACTGATGATTTACAACTCTCTGGCTGAATCCTATATTCAATATGGCTTGTCAAGCTATGGTCGGACGTACGAATCATATTTAAAACAGATCTATGATCTTCAACTTAGAATTCTTAAAAATATTGTATTTCCAAATATGCGTGTCCTAATTGATGACGGTGAAAATGAGATTTTTAAACATTGTAAAATTTTACCAGTGTATGACCAAATTAAATTCATGTTATAGCAACATTTCTTTTGCGATTATATAAAGTAATACATTGATCAACTTGTACATACGCGCGCTATGACACAAAACCGGCTCCGGTACATCACTGCTAATAATGAGTACGGACAGCGGACGGCCGCTTATCAGGTACCGCATTTAATAAATAACTTACCTTTCGATTTACGCGAAAAAAATATCACAAAAACATTAAAACCAAACTCAAAAGCTTTTTCATATCTAATTTATAATTACCTACTATATCTACTTACTTAACAATAACATACCTACCTCCCTAGTTCTTACTTTTACCTTGCTACTACTGACTTTAACTAAGTTGTTAACTTACCTTTTTAGTCCTTATATTCTTACTATACCTACTACCTACTCACATACCTAATTACTTAGACTGTGTCTTGCACATAATATGCTGACTTAAACTTAATTATTTAGCATCAAGTCAAACCTCCGTGGTTTTTAGACTTTAATTAGACCTATATTTGTATTTTCTGGTAGTACATTGGACCCCGCTAATTTTAGACCTATTTCTGTACTACCAACTCTTAGTAAAATTTTTGAAAAAATTATTTTGGATCAATTGTTAATTTTTTTTAATACAAATAAATTACTTCATAAAAACCAATTTGGATTTACAAGGGGTCGCTCGACGTCTGACGCCGGCGTTGAGCTTATGAAATATATTTTTAATGCCTGGGAGAATTCACAGGATGCCTTAGGTGTTTTCTGTGATCTTTCCAAAGCTTTCGATTGTGTTCATCATGAAACATTAATCAGGAAACTACAACATTACGGTGTAAAAAATTTGGCGCTTAGACTTATTACTTCATATTTAAGTAACAGAACTCAAAAAGTCGTGATAAATGGTAAAGGTTCCTCCGGATCGGTAGTATCAATGGGCGTTCCTCAGGGCTCGATTCTTGGCCCATTCCTGTTTTTAATCTATATTAATGACTTACCTTATCTTGTAGGGGACAATCACGATATAGTATTATTTGCTGACGATACCTCTTTAATTTTCAAACTCAAACGGCAGTTAATTAATTATGACGATGTAAATAATGCTCTATCGAAATTAGTACATTGGTTTAACGCCAACAATATGCTCTTGAACGGCAATAAGACAAAGTTTATTAAATTTACAATACCTAATGTAAAACATTCGAATACCAATGTGCTATTAAATGGGGAGGAGTTGAGTCTTGTGGATACCACTGTTTTTCTCGGTATTACTATTGACGCGAAACTTCAATGGGGCCCCCATATATCTAAATTAGCAAGCAGACTTAGTTCTGCAGCATATGCTGTAAGAAAGATTAGAAGTCTCACAGATGTTGAGACAGCTAGGTTAGTGTATTTTAGTTACTTTCATAGCGTAATGTCTTATGGAATTTTGCTATGGGGTAATGCGACTGATATTGAAGCTATATTTGTTTTGCAAAAGAGAGCCGTTCGGGCGATTTATAACCTAAATTGTAAAGAGTCCCTCAGACAAAAATTTAAAGAAATAAACATATTAACTTTGGCATCGCAATATATTTATCAAAATCTAATGTATGTACATAAAAACATAAATAGCTTTAATAAGAATAAAGATGTGCATTCTTTAAACACTAGGAACAAACATAAGCTTGTAATACCAGTTACTAGACTCCACAGAATCAGTAATTCATTTATGGGGCAATGTATACGCTTTTACAACAAAATCCCAGAACATATTCAAAGTTTATCAATAAACAAGTTTAAAATTTTTATTAAAGAAAAACTGTACAAAAAGGGTTATTATAATATCAAGGAATACATGAATGAAAATAACCCCTGGGAATAAGGTGATCGCCACCATGCTGGTTCTATTAAAAATCATTTAAAAATTGTATAAATGAAATTATTGTTAAGTGAAATATGTTTGAAAAAAAAGTCCCGCTGGGTTTCTTGCTGGTTCTTCCCAGGACAGAGGTATTTTCCGAACCAGTGGTAAATAAAAAATGACTTTCAATAAGAATTATGTAATAATCAACATTGAATAAAAATATATTCTATTCTATTCTATTCTATTCTATTCTTTTCTTTTGATCTGATAAGTAAATAAAAAAAAAGATATTAAGAACATGATTAGTGAGGATTCGCAAAGTAGTGTCTGAATCTACTTTCGGTCTTTCCCCTTCAGAAGTGCAGCAGGACACTACGAAGGGGGAATACTTTTTCGGAAACCACCACGGCCATTGGGTAAATTGAGATGTTTACCTTTCTGCACACTAATTATTGCACTTCAGCAGCATTTCATTTTTTTCTTTTACTTATAGTAACTTCAGTAAAAAGTAATATGAAAATAATGAAATGCTTTAAAATAAGTATGAATATGCAAAAGGTTGGTTTTTAGAATTATTTTATACTATAACGCAGACACCAGCAAATAACACAAAACAAATCTCAGTACAATCAGCGACGGAATTAACTGCCTGCCCCGTTTGCAACACAATCAGCGAAATTCAACATATATTCGTTTTATTTAGGTCGAATCTGTATTGATTCGTATTATAATAGATATTTTAGGTTTCTGTCGTGTAGCGACGGCTTAAGACAGTCGCTTCGCATCGCTCCGTTTCATTATTTGGGTATTGGAAGGTTCGACTAATGAATATGCTAGAAAGATTTTGTGGCTTAAGACAGAAGGCGGTATAATCAGCTCTTTTACGCTAGGCTTAAAACGCCTCACATTAGAGTCATACTGAAGTGTAAGGGCCACGCTGCAGCTTTTAACAGTGGTAGAGCCACGCGGCAGCTTTTGCTGTCGCACGGATGGCCCGGCTCAAACCGGGGTGGTACCACGACCTTACAGAATACCAGCGTGAAGTAGAGGTTAACTTCTGCGTTTCGCTTGATGAGTGCAGGTGGCCGGAGGCCCTTTTTACTGGAAATAAGTCATTCCATCTTAGTCCTCACTGGTGACAACGCATCTGCATTTTGATTTGCAAACGAGGATAGATGTAGATGTCTATGGGCCGCAGCAACCACTTACCATCAGGTGGACTGTGTGCTCGTTTGTCACCCTTATCCTATAAAAAAATATGTTATGGTTGTAGCATGATGAAACTGTTGTACAGAACTCCACCGTAACATAGTAGCTTAACGTTGCTGTATATTGTTTGGTGAGTGTAGAGAACTGATGACGCTTTTTATTGGAAACAAGACATATCTTAGTCCTCAGGGGTGACAATGCAACTGTATTTTGATTCTTAATCAAATACATGTCTATGGGCCAAAGCATCCACTTATCATCGGGCGAACTGTGTGCTCGTTTGTCAACCTTATACTATCAAAAATACACAATTTTTTTACGTGGTAGAGCCATGCTGCAACTATATTTATAGTATAGTTGTAGCACGAATGGGTCAGCTCGACTGGGGAAGGACCACGCTCTCACAGAATACCAGCGTATAATAGCAGCTTAATGCTGATGTGTTTCGTATGGTGAGTGTAAAAAACCGGAGACCCGTTTTACCGGAAAAGAGGCATTCTATATTAGTCATCACGGCTGACAACTCATCTGAATTTTGATTTGCAAACGAAAATAGATGAAGAAGTCTATGGGCCACAGCAACCAATTACCATCAGGTGGACTATGTGCTCATTTGTCAGCCTTATTCTTTAAAAAATAGAAACACCGGTGACGTGCAGTGTCAGAGGCCTTGTCGTGGCTGTCGGGGCTTAGTAGCTGTAGCTTGGTCACCCACAGTGTACAAAGAGGAACTCACTTGGTTGGTCCAAGGTGAAGGGCTGACCTGGGGTGGCCTCTCAGAGTGTGCTTGCCTAGCCAACTCTGGAAACGCTTTTGTGGAATGTGGTTTGATGGTAGTCAGCCGAGTTGTGACGATGTGGCACACGCACATATTTTACACATCTTTTTCCTTAATTCGCGTTCAGATACACCGATCTTATATACATATTTTAACATTTCACACCGAGGGATTTGATTACGTGACATGAAATGTAAACACCTATCGTTTAAATATTTAATATAACGCTGATCAACAATTTTGAGTGAGATTGAGAGGTTCTATGGGCAGTTGTACACGTCATCGTTGGAGCCACACGCAAGTGTGAGTAACGATCCAAGAGCGAGTCTTATTCGACACTATTCCGAAGATATCCCGGACGTCAGTCTGAGCGAGATTAGAATGGCTCTCCAGCACCTTAAAAACGGCAAGGCCCCAGGCGAGGATGGAATTACAGCGGAGCTTCTGAAAGCGGGTGGAAGACCGGTACTTGAAGTCCTTCAGAAGCTCTTTAATTCCGTCCTCCATGGTGGCATTACACCGGAGGCGTGGAGCAGAAGTGCGGTGGTCTTGTTCTTCAAGAAAGGTGACAACGCTCTCTTGAAGAACTACAGACCGATTTCCCTTCTGAGCCGCGTCTACGTGCTGTTTTCGAGAGTCATTACGAATCGTCTCGCGCGCAGACTTGACGACTTCCAGCCTCCCGAACAAGCCGGTTTCCGAAAGGGCTTTAGCACCATAGACCACATACATACCCTACGGCAAATTGTACAGAAGTCCGAAGAGTACAATTTGCCACTATGTCTGGCGTATGTGGACTATGAGAAAGCCTTTGATTCCGTCGAAATTTGGGCGGTGCTGCAGTCCCTTCAGCGGTGCCAAGTTGACTGTCGGTATATCGAAGTGCTGAAGTGTTTGTACAGTAGAGCTACGATGGCTATCCGAGTACAGAACCAGAGTACGAAACCTATCCAATTGCAGAGAGGTGTAAGACAGGGTGATGTTATATCCCCGAAACTCTTCACCGCTGCATTGGAAGACGTTTTCAAGCTTCTGGACTGGAAAGGATACGGAATTAACATCAATGGCGAGTACATCACTCACCTTCGATTTGCCGACGATATAGTCCTCATGGCAGAATCGCTGGAGGAGCTAAGCACTATGCTCAATGACCTCAATAGTGTCTCCCAACGGATAGGTCTTAAGATGAACATGGACAAAACAAAGATTATGTTTAATGTCCATGTCACACCTATGCCGGTAGTTGTTGGGAGCACTAAGCTCGAAGTTGTTGACGAGTATGTTTACCTGGGACAAATAGTCCGACTAGGTAAGTCCAACTTCGACCGAGAGGTCAATCGACGGATTCAACTCGGCTGGGCAGCGTTCGGGAAGCTACGACACATCTTCTCGTCAGAAATACCTCAAAACCTTAAAACAAAATTGTACAACCAGTGCGTGTTGCCAGTGATGACTTACGGAACTGAGACGTGGTCCTTCACTGCTGGCCGTATGAGGAAGCTCAAGGTCGCTCAGCGAGCTATGGAGAGGGCTATGCTCGGAGTTTCTCTGCGTGATAAACTTAGGAATAAGGATATCCGCAGTAGAACCAGAGTAACCGACATAGCCCAACGGATTAGTAAGCTGAAGTGGCAGTGGGCCGGCCATATAGCTCGAAGAACCGACAACCGATGGGGAAGAAAGGTTCTCGAGTGGCAGCCTCGTACCGGTAGGCGAAGTGTAGGGCGTCCCCCCACAAGATGGAGTGACGACCTGGTAAGACATGCAGGAAGTCGATGGATGCAGGTGGCTCAGGACCGTGCTTTGTGGCATTCCTTGGGGGAGGCCTATGTTCAGCAGTGGACTTGTGAAGGGCTGTAATGAAAAAAATGATGAATGATGATCAACAAAGTTGTTTACGTATTCCTGTACGGTAAATAAGTTACCATTACATCAATTTGACATTAAGCATTCGGAACGGTATGACGCAAATGGATGGCGCCCGTTTCGCAAACCTCATGAAATCGCATTACCGTGTCAACTTAAACTTGAAGGCAATAAACTTGTTACTCTCCGTGTTCGTAAACGGGTTGAGCGCTATATCTTTCCGGGAAGTATTTTTGGCTTATTTAAGAGTGAGAAGTTGATGCATTTCAAAAATGTCGATTATTGGCACATGGACTATTTATGTACGTTTTTAAACATCATCATCAGGGTTTATTCTTTATAAAAGCCTATAAGTATTAAATAAATATCAGAGAACAAAATACTACGTGAAATATTTTTTTAGAACCATTTAATGTAAGCATTAGAGTTTGAAAAAAATTATCATAATTTGTTAATTTGGATTTGTATATATCTAAAACTGATTGGTGTCAAAAGGCCCTCAGTTTAACTTATTTGAAAAAAAAAACACGGTCGCAGACCTATTAATTTGGCTGCAATTCCGAAGTTCAGGCTAAAATCTGATTAAGAATAAAATTTTTGCAAAGTCCAAATAACTTTGGAAGGACTGAATATCGCATAACTTACAAGGGGGTTAAATAGATAGGCACTGAGGTCCTCTATCTCCCAGCCACCGATGATTGACCCCTCTTGGTACATCATCATCATCATTACAGCCCTTCACAAGTTCACTGCTGAACATAGGCCTCCCCCAAAGAATGCCACAAAGCACGGTCCTGAGCCACCTGCATCCATCGACTTCCTGCATATCTTACTCGTTACTCCATCTAGTGGGGGGACGCCTTACACTTCGCCTGCCGGTACGAAGCTGCCACTCGAGAACCTTTCTTCCCCATCGGTTGTCGGTTCTTCGAGCTATATGGCCGGCCCATTGCCACTTCAGCTTACTAATCCGTTGGGCTATGTCGGTCACTCTGGTTCTACTGCGGATATTCTCATTTCTGAGTTTATCACACAGAGAAACTCCGAGCATAGCCCTCTCCATAGCCCGCTGAGCGACCTTGAGCTTCCTCATTTGGCCAGCAGTGAAGGACCACGTCTCAGTTCCGTATGTCATCACTGGCAACACGCACTGGGTGTACAGTCTCGTGTTCATGTTTTGAGGTATACCTGACGAGAAGATGTGCCGTAATTTCCCGAACGCTGCCCAACCGAGTTGAATCCGTCGATTGACCTCTCGGTCGAAGTTGGACTTACCTAGTCGGACTATTTGTCCCAGGTAAACATACTCGTCAACAACTTCGGGCTTAGTGTTCCCAACAACTACCGGCATAGGTTTGACATGGACATTAAACATGATCTTTGTTTTGTCCATGTTCATCTTAAGATCTATCCGTTGGAAAATACTATTGCGGTCATTGAGCATAGTGCTTAGGTTCTCCAGCGATTCTGCCATAAGGACTATATCGTCGGCAAATCGAAAGTGAGTAATGTACTCGCCATTGATGTTGATACCGTATCCTTTCCAGTCCAGAAGCTTTAAAACGTCTTCCAATGCAGCGGTGAAGAATTTCGGCGATATGACGTCACCCTGTCATACACCTCTCTGCAATTGAATAGGTTTCGTACTCTGTTTCTGTACTCGGATAGCCATCGTAGCCCTACTGTATAAGTACATCAGCACTTCTAAATACCGACAGTCAACTTTGCATCCCTGAAGGGACTGCAGCACTGCTCAAATTTCGAAGACTTTCTCATAGTCCACATACGCCAGACATAGTTACAAATTGCACTCCTCAGGCTTCTGTACAATTTGCCGAAGGGTATGTATGTGGTCTATGGTGCTAAAGCCTTTTCGGAAACCGGCTTGTTCGGGAGGCTGGAAGTCGTCAAGTCTGCGCGCGAGACGATTCGTAATGGCTCTCGAAACCAGCACGTAGACGCGTCTCAGAAGGGAAATCGGTCTGTAGTTCTTCAAGAGAGCGTTGTCGCCTTTCTTGAAGAACAAGACCACCGCACTTCTGCTCCACGCCTCCGGTGTCATGCCACCATGGAGGCTGGAATTAAAGAGCTTCTGAAAGACTTAAAGTTCCGGTTTTCCACCCGCTTTCAGATGCTCCGCTGTAATTCCATCCTCGCCTGGGGCTTTGCCGTTTTTAAGGTGCTGGAGAGCCATTCTTATCTCGCTCAGTCTGACGTCCGGAATATCATTGGAATAATGTCGGATAAGACTCGCTCTTGGATCGTTACTCACACTTGCGTGCGGCTCCAACGATGACGTGTTCAGCTTTTACAGTTGGCTCTTTTTGGCAGACAGATCCCTGGCAAAGGCTTTGGAGCCTTGGTTCCGCTCGATCGCTTTTTCAATACGAGCTGTATTGAAGTTGCGTAAGTCCCGCCGCATGCATTTGGAGATCTGTCTGTTCAGTTGCCTGTATGCTGTCAAATCTGTTGAAGAATGTAGCTTCATCTCCCGTCTAACAGCCATGAGATTAAGAGTGTGATCGGAGAGTTTTTGTGTTCTACTGCAATGGGTCTTGCAGAACTTAGCTCCGACGGCATGGACAATTTCCACGAGCTTGTCATTCATAGTACATGGTGTATATATTTGTTTGTGAAACTAAGAAATTTTGACGTGTAGTCCTACGACTGACATTTTTTTTTATTTTTAAGTGTGCGCGCATGCTCGTCTGTATGCGTCTGTATATGTGTGTGTGTGCCGTAAAGTTTTTGGTATTATTAGTTAGTGCGTATAAAAATAAGTATGTAGTTTATATTTAATAGTTTATTAAACAATTTGACATACCTTATTTAATTGCACTTTTTATTGATTCTTGCCACACCCATGATTGACTGGTAGAGAATACAAATAGGTATGATTAAATATTGTATTGGTATACCTTGGTTTTTTATTAAATAAGATTTGCGTAGAAACATGACGTAGCTTTCTTAACTTTCAATAAGTTTTTTGTAGATTCCAAGTTAAAATAAAAATATTTTGACATAGAATTTAATGAATAAATAAATAAATAAAAAAATGAACGTTATACAATGTAGAGACACGCTGCAGCGGTATTATCGACGCAGGGCGAACGGATTGCTACGAGCGGAGGAGAAGCATCACAGAATACTAGCTTAAAATGGCACCTTAATACCTGTGTGTGTTGTGACCGATCTTTGCTCGGTGATAATAAAAATATATATAATTTTCTCAAGCATTATCTACGTACAAAATTTTTCTGAATCTTTCGAGCCGTTAACGAGAAAACAGCTTAGAAAATTATATAAACATAACATAATATAACATAAAGACGTTATACGTGGTAAAGCCATGCTGCAGCTTTTTTTTATAGGATATGGGTGACAAACGAGCACACAGTCCACCTGATGGTAAGTGGTTACTGCGGCCCATAGACATCTACAACTATCCTCTATTACAAATCAAAATGTAGATGCGTTGTCACCCGTGAGGACTAAGATGGTATGCCTCATTTCCGCCTCCAGCCACCTGCACTCACCAAGCGAAACGCAGAGGTGAACCTCTACTTCACGCTGGTTTTCTGTGAGGTCGTGGTACCACCCCGGTTCGAGCCAGCCCATCCGTGTGACAACAAAAGCTGCCGCGTGGCTCTACCACTGCTATATTATTAGTATAGTTAGAGCACGAATTTGATGGCTCGATCGAATTTGTCGGGGGAAAATCAACGCTCTCATGGAATACCAGCGTAAAATAGTAGCTTAACGCTGCTGTGTTTGTATAGCAAGTGTAGAGTACCGGAGACCCTTTTTACTGAAAAAGAAGCATTCTATCTTAGTCTTAAAGGGTGACAACGAATCTGCATTTTGCTTCGTAATTGAGGATAGATGTTGATGTCTATGGGCTACAACAACAACTTACCAGCAAGTGGACTGTGTACTCGTTTTTCACCATCATGCTATAAAAAACTCGCGCCTGTCACACAGTAGCGTAGGCAGAGACGGACTTTATTTGGCACGATCCTGGCCTTTTCACCTCATCCACATCCATATAACTACGCATGTATGCTCGTCGCTTAACGGTACTCTTAATTTGGCCCATTTTCAATATATCGCCAATTTGATCGATAAAATTTTGCCCTGGGCGTTCCTTACCGACTCTGCCGTTTACTTCTGCAACATAAATATGCTTTGTCACTCTTTTCTCATTAATTTTGTCTACATGACCAAACCACCGAAGCATTTCTCTCTTTATCCTGGTCACAACATCATCTTGCGAACCACACTCTTCTCTTAACAAACAATTTCTCACCTTATCTTTTAGATTCAGCCATAACATACTCCTTAATGATCGCATTTCTACAGCATTCTTTCTACTGTCGTGCTTCTTATGCAACACCCAACTTTCACTACCGTACATTAGAATAAGGACTAACACAGCATTGTGAATTGCCAGAAGTGCCTTTTTGACACATTCTGAATTTTCGCAATAGATTGTTGAGCCCCATTTACTCTATATCCTGCGTTCACTCATCATACTATAACCTTATCATATCTATCATTCCTGCAAAACACACATCCCAAATACACAAACTCATCTACTTACTTGACCGACTCTGCTTCGATTCTTATTTCACATATCGTTTTTCTTTCTTTTCTTTCAAAAACCATAACTTTCGTCTTACTTGCGTTCGCTTTGATTCCCCTTTCTTTTAACGACTTGTTCATTATGTAACCATAATTTGCAACTCGGCCGCCGACGACGCCAATATGACGTGATTATTGACGTTCAAAAGACATTTGACGGTTAACTCACCCATTCTTAACACGCATTCTTCAACTTTCAAATTTTTTAAACAAACGTCCATAAATAGGTTGAACAGCCACGGGGAAGCCACACAGCCCTGTCTGACACCTTTATGGATACCAAACCAGTCCGAGTATGCCCCGTTGATCTTGACACAGGCACTACAATCCCTATAAAGAGACATAACCCAAATGATTTTAGTGTTTGCTATAACACGTCCCTGTACACTCTATCCTATATATATGTTGGTATAGTTCTATTTTCTTTATTTTTCTTATTAAAAAATTTTTAATTAGTGTTCATTGTATACTGATATTATCCGTAAAAAAAATCTATAGTCAAACCTTTTTCGGTATATGATAATATACTTAATGCTGAATTTTTGTTTTAGGAAATTTAATTTTCTGTTATAACATCTTCAACAAGATGCACTAATGCGGTTTTCTTATAAACACAATAAGGACGTTTGATATTCCATGGCCAGGCTAGAATAAAACGATAAACTAGTTTTACGACTGCGGCGAGAGGAATGTCTGTTCTGGAGCAATATGTTAGTAACTTGTTAAGTATAGGTTTGGATCTTGGCGCATGTCTCAATTTTTAAAAGATTCTTTCGAAGTTCAGTGACCATCAAGATCAAAAAGAATGAAAAGATGCTTTTATTGACATATCAGTAAAGATCTTCAGTTATTACATTGAATATTTTATAATTATTGGGAGCAAGTGTCTAGAAAATAACTTCTATCCCCGCCGCGGTAATTAAAATTGTTTATGGAGATTTTCAGTAATGATTTGGCTCGTAAGTTGCATGTCTAAATGATTTTAAAACATTTTGTGAACAAGTTCATCATCATCATTACAGGTTTTCAAAAGGCCACTGCAAAACATAGGCCTACCCTAGGAATGCCACAAAGCACGGTCTTGAGCCACCTGCATACATCGACTTACTGCATGTCTTACCAGGTCGTCACTGCATCTAGTGGAAGGACGCCTTACACTTCGTCCGCCGGTACGAGGCCGCCATTCGAGAATTATTTCCCTATCGGTTGTCAGTTCTTCGAACTATATGGTCAGCCCATTGCCACTGAACCTTACTAATCCGTTGAGCTATGTCGGACACTTTGGATCTAATGCAGATATCCACATTTCTAAGTTTATCACGCAGAGAAACCCTGAACATAGCCCACTTCGTAGCTCGCTTAGCGACATTAAGCTTCATAAGTCCTCACTGACAACACGCACTGGTTGTTCAACTTTGTTTTCAAGTTTTGGGCTACACCTGACGAGAACATGTACCGTAATTACCCGAACTCTGCCCAGACGGTTTGAATCCGTCGATTGACCTCTCGGTCAAAGTTGGACTTACATGCGGGAGGCTTGAAGTTGTCAAATCGACATGCGAGACGATTCGTTATGACTCTCGAAAACACCACGTAGACGCGGCTCAGAAGGAAAATCGGTCTGTAGTTCTTTAAGAGAGCGTTGTCACTAAATGCACTAACTAACTACTTAATTTCCTAACACTAACTTAATTACATTATCAAAGTACCGAAGTACTCCGGTATATATAGAATAGATATATACTACAATTTGCACTCCGAGAGATCTCCCCTTTCCTTTCACGTCCACATACACGTATACATATATTGTAGAGAGACCATTTTTGTTTTCAGCTTGGTATGTTTTGTTGTCTCATTAACATCAACGTTTTTATGAAAATCGATCCCTTACAGTCAATTGATATTGTAAGAACTAAGTCTTTAAATAAACATAAACAAGTCAACATTCTATATCTAAGCCTAGCATTGTTATAGATAATGGAAATGTATTCAAATTGTGTCATCTGTATCCATAAAACGGCTTATAAATTTCTAGATCGTGTACTCGCATGTAATACTGTTCAACTCCCACCTGTTTCATATTATTCACAGTTTACAGAAATAAAGCACTGCACGCTAGAGACCTGAGAGAGGCTTGCTTCGAAATTGCAGTCACATTGGAGCCGGGCTGCTTTATTGGTGCATTCAGAACGTCCGCTTGCTTTCATAATTGCTAAACGTTACGTAGCTTCAGAATTATGCCGGGCATTTATAATTACAGCACCGGCTTTATTGCGCTATTCGCTTAGTGCCGACCGAGGCCGTTGGTGAATATTAAACACGGGTATCGCTTGTTTCTTAATATACCTGTTATTATGGGCTACAGTTTAATATGAAAGGAGGCTTTGCGCTTGGTGCCATTGCACAGCCTCTAAACTTTGTACAAAACATGAATGTAAATCATTTCCAATGATGTATTAATAACGTCCTCCAGACCGCATTCTGGTCACGGCGGCTATTCTCAACAGAGACCAGCCATATGCGCAGGACAAGATTATGATGCCTGAGTGTATGTGCAAGCACGGGTACACTCTCTATTCCCTATATCTCTTATAGTCCGATGGGACGGTAATCCGACACGACCGGAGGGAGATCAGGCGCAAGATGAACAGCTTTATGTACTTTCCGAGGCACATAATCTTTTATGTTGATAGTATTTTACATATAATTTACCTAAATAAAGAAGTCAAACTAATAGAAAAATATTAACAAGATCTTTGGTAGCTCAGAGCTTAGTCGCTTGCTTAAATATTCATAGTAACGAGCACCTTGAGTTTCACTAAAATTGCTAAACTCATTTCTAAGTGCCGTTTTACTAAAAGGAAAGAAAAAAAGAGGAAGGGGGTAAAAGGAAACACTGTAATAGACATGGGGCGATTATTCGGTTTGGATTCGGTACTCGGCGGATTCGGCCATTTTTAGGGTTCGGCCGAGCACCGAGTATTAACGGCCGAGTACCGAGTACTCGGCCTTAATTATATTCCAGAGAAAAATAAAGACAAAAAGCCAGTTTATATCATTATTATTATATAAGACACATTTAAACATCAGAAACATGAGAAGCAGCAGAAATATTAAGAACGTACATAAGCATCTATAATAGAAATTATTATTACTAATATTTTAAATTTAAGAGAGGAAGATTGTGATGCAAAAACATTAGTTTTTCGACCATATTGGAGTCTAGTTTGTAAGGGAAATAACCGCACGCTGCCCGCTATCGCGTTTTTTTTAAAACTGAGTATTCGGCAGAGTACTCGGCCCAATCTAGGCCAAGTACCCGGTGGCCGAGTACTCGGCGAATCACTACTCGTTCAATGTCTGTAACCTTAAATTAGGTAATACACAAAAATTTGTTCCATGCAGGATTCAAACCCGCGGCAAATACGGTGCACATAGTCCATCTAATGGTATGTGGATGCTGTGACACGTAGACATTATATTTTCTCTATTAAAAATCTAAATATTTGGCATGACATCCTTAAGGACTAAGATGGAATGCCTCGATATCAGAAAATGGGTCTCCGGTTCTCTACACTCTCTACACTTACTATACGAAACACATCAGCTTTTATTTCACGCTGGCATTCTGTGAGCCGAGCTATTCGTGCTGCATACATAAAAAAACCGCGTAAATAAAAACCGCGTTTTGACGCAGTTTGTTTTTATTTTTTAATTTATTTTAGTTATTTTACGTTTTTAAAACTACAGCAACGAATTTCTATTACTTATAACAAACATGCGCGGCCATGTTCAGAATAAATTAAAAGAATAACAACATAGCCCGGTTACAATGTTATGAACACTGCATACAAAATATTCTCACATTTGCTTTATATCCAGTTAAAATGTAAATTTTGTATATTTTTTGTTTGAAAATTTTGGCATAGTGAAATATTATTTATTAAAACTGTTCTGCTATTTATGTTTAACTTAGTTAATTAAGATTAGATGTAGATGTGTATGAACTGGGCTAAAGCATTCACATTTTTATACGTGGTAGAGCCATGCTGCTGCTATATTGCCACTCATCAAGTGATTTGCATGTTTGTTTGCCGCCTTCTCAATAAAAAAAAATAATTGCAATACGAATGGGCTGCTCGACTGGGAAAGGATAACTCTCACCGAATATCCGAGTTAAATAGTATAATAATCCTGATATGTTTCGTATGGTTAATATAGAGAAATGGAGACCCTTTTTATTAGAACTGAGGCATCCCATCTTAGTCCTCTGGGGTAACAATGCATCTGCATTTTGATTCTTAATCTAGGATGAATATCTCTGGTCCACATTATCTATCTACATACTATCAGGTGAATAGTGTGCTCGATTTTCACTCCATAGGTAATTCTATAAAGAAAATGACAAACTCTTTAAAAAGTTATATAATATATAACTTCTGAAATGATAGTTTTTATTACAGCGTCATTGTAATTAAATAAATAGTAATCCACTAGTCACTATTGTATGTAGAAGAGTTTATTTGAGATATTGGTATACATAAGAAATAAACAAAGTAATATAAGCTTAAACATGTGTATACCGTACAAGGACCGTGTTATTGTTATAAGAATCCTGTAATACAAACCTAAAACATATAACTATTTTTATGGTCATTGTTTATAGTAAGAATATATCGTAAAAATTAATCCTAATATAAACATTGTAGTCTTATTAAACTATTATTATACTCTTTCCATGTCCGAGACATTCTTTACAACTTGTAGTTCACCGTATTTTACACCAGTACATAATAGTTACACAAACTATAAAAAAAAAAATTGGAACGACGGAACATATGCACAACACAATATCCACCCGTCCGCCAAATGCAATGTCATTACGTTTTTTTGTGCCAGCCGTCACGGTGTGTTTTTATAAATTTTGTTATAAAAATCAAATATGTTTCATCATCATCATCATCATTACAGCCATTTACAAGTCCACTGATGAACATAAGCCTCCCCCAAGGAATGCCACAGAACACGGTCCTGAGCCACCTGCATCCATCGACTTCTTGCATGTCTGACCAGGTCGTCACTCCATCTAGTGGGGGGACGCCCTACACTTCGTTCGCCGGTACGAGGCCGCCACTCGAGAACCTTTTTATGTTTAGTGTAATATTAAATGTTTTGTATCCCAAAATTATCACAACTGTATTTATTACATGCTTGCGTATTAATATTAGGTTATATTTTGGAAAAAGAAGATATTCAAAATGGAGCAAACCGATTAAAGGTAAACAACAATCAACTTGTTTCGGAGGTTTGTGTAAAAATCTAGAAAATCACCTATTAATAAAATCAAATTCACTGTGTATCGAAACATTTAATAACAATTATGATTAATTATCAATGAAAATCCACTATTATGTTTTAATAATAATATAATAATAATAATAAATATTTATTTCATTTCCAATTACACATGTTTACATACAGGAACAGATTGGATTACAATTAAATAAAGTAACAATAAGTCTAACAAAAATAACATGCTATGATAAAATTAAAACTATGTGTAGCTTAATAATGTAGAATCTACAAAAGAAAAAGAAAAATGTCAAGTTTATAATATTAGCTACCTGCCTGAACTAGGTTGAGTACCTGTGTGTTAAACATCACTTACACAATGGGTTTAATAATGTAGGACACTAGATATTTATATAATTAAACTATATTATATAATAAATAAAATAACTAAATAATAATTTGTTACCTACAATTAATACAAACTATTTTAGAAATTCTTACAACTTCTCTGTGTCTTCGTAATTTAATTTATTTAGAAATTCCCTTACACTTATATTACAGTTCTTATAACTTAGACTATATAGCTTTAGTGACTTGTTGAGCTTGTTATATAGAAAGGGTCCTAAAAATATGTAAAATTTGTTTACAAATCCGTGTTTTGTTTGAGGGTTTACACAAAATAAGTCTATTCTTCTCCTGTCTATGGATTTTAAGTTAAATGGAAGTTCGGTATGCAGTTTTAATATGAATTTCAGGATAAACAACTGACAGACAGTTAGTATACTACATACCAAGTAAAGTTGATGTGTAGGAAACATGAATGGACGGAAATTGGCTACCTTTAGAACTGCTCTCTGAGCATGTTCTAATGGGAGCAATATTGTTTTAGAAGCAACACCCCAGGAAGTAATGCCATAAGTGAGTATGGATTGACACAAAGCTAAATAGACCTGTCTTATCAATTTGAAGTCAGCGATGTTACGAAGATATTTAAAAATATATATTAATTTACGAACTATAGCACAAAGTAAATCGATGTGCTTGCGGAAATTTAAATTTGTGTCAAGCGTGATACCTTGATATTTTATACTGTCTGTTTTTGTTAATGTGGAACATGCACATGCAGTGTCATTATACGAGTTACAATGATGAGCGGAAATATTAAGGTGAGTAGGTATGTTATTATTACTCATTAAAAATGGCATACAATGTGTTTTATCAGCGTTTAAACGTAGGAGATTATTAAGAAGCCAATTTAAAAATAAAATGTTAAAAATATTATGTTAAAGCCTTGCTGAGCGTATTGATAAACCTCATCTCGTGATTTAGCTGAGAATAACAGGGCTGTGTCATCCGCATACGACATAATGACACCATTTTGAAGTTGAAGATTGCATAAGTCATTTATATAAATTAGGAACAATGTAGGCCTCAGGATACTGCCCTGTGGGATTCCATAAGAGCTGTTTTGTAATACAGTACTTGTATACTCACCGATTTTTACACATTGAAAGCGATCACTGAGGTAATCGGAAAAAAATTGTAGTTAAGTTCCCCTTATGCTAAGTCTTTCAAGCTTTTGGAATAGTATAGAGCAAGAGATAGTATCAAATGCTTTGGCAAGGTCTAAAAAGATCCCAGTTGATTGCAAACCATTGTCAAGATTACTTGTGACGTAATCTGTCAATTGGTGCAAGGCATCATTACATGATGTCTTAGGCCTAAAACCAAATTGTCTGTCTGAGAGCAAGTTGTTAGTTTTCAGATATTTTATTAATCTGGTATTTATGATCTTCTTCAAAATTTTAGATAAACCAAATAAAACTGAAATTGGCCTATAGTTACTAAATTTTTAACACCAGATTTGTAAATAGGCGAAACCACTGCTTTTTTAAGCTTGCGGGAAAATACCATTTGATAGGCATTATTGATAGATATGTGTTTACGGGGCGGCCAGTAAATGTTTAAATCTTTTAATTATGCGATTTGGTATATTGTCCCATCCAACTGCACAATCTTATTTTAAGCCAGATATTATACTTCAAATCACATCAATATAGGTATTTAACAAAACAATAGAATTTAACTTAGAAAAGGATGTGGGAAAAAAATTGGATTACGAGTTTTGCTCAATTTTAAAGTTGTCTCTGCTATTTTTTTGCCAACATTAATAAAATAATTATTTACTTTATTAGTTGCTTCATTTGGGCTTTTGTCTAATGACAGTAGATCAAGTGGGGGTCCAAGATTTTTTGAGCTTAAGGTATTATTTTTAATGAACTTCCATACAAGTTTACTGCTTTTACCGGCCTTTTGTAAAACATTTTTATCATATTGTATTTTGAGGTTTTTTAATAGTTTATTGCACAAACTCCTATATCTTTTATAAGTAGCAGAAAGTATTAAATTATCAGAAGAGAGTTTAGATTTTAAATGAAGTTTGTCTCTTTTTCTTATACAGCGGACGAGACCAGGTGTTATCCAAGGTTTAATTTAATAATACTTACGTGACAGTTTTATTGTTGATGTATTATTCATTATTGCGTATTGTAAAGAATTTATAAAGTAACACAAGGACGTATTTGCATCGTCAGAGCAATAAACAAAGTCAAAATTAATGCTACGAATGTCATTTTCAAGGTTCATCATGTGGACATTAGTGTAGTTGCGTATGCAGTTTTTCCTAGGTAAAGCTAATTGTAATGTTAGTAAAATTGCTTGATGATCAGTAAGCGAGGAATTAGTAACTAATGTTAAAGAACGTTTATTTGATTTAATCACAAAATGGTCAAAACAAGAGCCGCTTTGATGTGAAGGGTGGTAATGTGTTGGTAATAGCCCATGAAAAGAGCAAATATTTAAGTAGTTATGTGCATGGTTATCTGTTTACCCAGGGGTAATGTTAATATTTATGTCACCGGTTAGGATTATATTTTTATATGTGCTAAGTTTGTTTAAGATAATATCAAGGGACTCTAGAAATCTATCAATTTTTTGTGAGGAAGGTCTGTAAATTGCGATAGCAATCGTCTGGGAATTAATTCGAATGATTAAGCAATTACTATTCTGGAATGTATGTTCTGTGACAGTTACTTTTAAATTATTTTTAACATAGATTTTTTTAGATTTTAACATTAATAAATCGTCATTTTGATTAATGTTTTTCTCAAACATAACCTAAATAACATAAATAAACCTAAATGACATAACCTCGTCACTCATATAATAATAAATAATAAATAGGTGTTTCCAGTCAATAATTGTAGGTTGAGATATATATGGAGATACATTGAGAAATTGAAGTGAGATATTTAATATGTTTTTCTTACTATCGTGTGCAATTCTTCTTTTGAGCATTTAGTTGGGCAGTCGCCATTTATCATAAGCATTGGGCAAAATTGTTCCCACCTTAGATATGGTCGTGATTTTGGACAGTATTGGGAAAATAGGAAGAGCAAAATACTCAGGCTGATACACTATCGCCATCTTGTTAGACAAGATATTATAAAATACTGAGATACAAAAATAATCACTAGGGGCTTAAAACTACTAGTAAAAATATCTAACATGAGTTCTATGGATATGCTACAAACAGACCATTAGAACTATTACTTCGAATATATATGGATTCATAGAACATAGAACTTTTAATAACCAATTTAATGTTACTGACATTTTTCATAGTAGTAGGCATGTGTTTAAGAAGGAAGTTCTTGAAGTACTTGAAGGAAATGGTTAATATGTATATTGAACACACACACAAACACACACACAAACACACAAACACACACATACACACACACACAACACAAGCGCGCGCGTACACGAACATCACAGATCAGAGAGAAAGATAGACGCGCTGTTTTTAATTGTTAATTCTAAAATTGTATGTTTTTGTGGCTCAAACTTATTGATTGTCGGTCGATTAATTTAAGTTAAAAAATGTATAAAGTAGATCCGTTATTGGCTGTAAGTTTATTTCTTAAGTTCATTTACATTGTAATTAGGGCTGTGGATCTTGTAATAAATAAATAAATAAATAAATGTATAAATAATAAAATAAGAAATAAAATAGTCAGGCTGAAATACCAATCACACCTCATGATCATTGCGTATTGCTTATGTTTTTTTAAACTAAAGTTACTTAATTTAGTGATGAATAAATTTCTTAATTTTTTTCTTTTGATATTTTTAATAATCGTTATTATTTTATCATTTGCGAATTAAAATAAAAAAAATTCACCAAATTATACACACAAAACCAAAAATCTTGTTTTCAGTGCAAAATACTCGGTATCCTACCGCTGTTTGTTGGAACTCTGTCTAGAGTGTGGATTAAATTTCCTGGTTGTATTTGGAGGCTATTCCATTGAATGAAGTATCTATCAGCTTTTAGGTCACAAGAGACATTGAAGAGGCGTGACGAAATATCTCCGTACAAACGTCATGTTTTTTTTAATTTTAAATTTGCAACATTTTGAAATCATAATGATTCTATTTTCGATTATTTTTCAGTGTTAAGGAGATTAAAAAAATGCGTACATATCTAAAAAATAAAAATAAAAAATACAAAATATCAACATTCCTACAAGTAACAGTTACAATATCAATTCAAGTAATCGATCACAGATCGATATCCTTAATATTCACTTCACTTAGTTGTTGTTGTTTTAACTTTCGTTAATCGTTTCACCATTTCGTTTCATTATAAACCACAGCTTTTTTGGTGATTTTATACTGATCTTGCTTTTATATGTTTAAGTAATCATAGTAAAAAATTGCCTGTTGCAGTGTAATAACAGTGAAAATTCACCTGTTATATTGTAGGTAATATATAATCTCACTTTTACTTATTCTACAATAACTCAGCTTCTATATTGACAAATCTTGCTAGATTTTCAGCTATGAATTGTTTATATATACGCTTTCAAATGGTCCTACTTTTATCTTGTTAACAGTTGTGCCCAAGAATGTATGGCGCCGTACTCTTCTCCTTTATAGCATATATTAACTTACTTATACTTATAATACCTACTTTTTACTAGAAATGAGGCATTCCATCTTAGTCCTCACGGGTGGCTACGCATCTGCATTTTGATTCGCAAACGAGGATAGATGCAGATGTCTATGGGCCGCAGCAACAACTTACCATCAGGTGGACTGTGTGCTCGTTTGTCACCCTTACGCTATAAAAAAAACCTACTATATATGTTTGTTTCTAAACGTCGGTAGCAACCTTCATATTGCCTACAATTGTATGTTATTGTGTGTAAATACGCTGCAATTAAATAAATTTAAAATGAAAGATATTAAAAAATGATTAGCTATGATTCGTAAAGTAATACCTGAATCTATTTTAGGTCTTTTCCCCTTGAGAAGTGCAGCAGGACACAACGAAGGGGGAAGACTTACGGAAATCACCACGGCCAGTGGATTAATTGAGATTGAATTGGGTTATTGCACTTCAGCTGCATTTCAATATTTTATTTAACCTCTAGTTACAGTTACTTCTAGTTAAAGAAAATAATGAAATGCTTTAAAATAAGTTGGAATATGCAAAAGGATGGTTTTTAGAATTGTGTAATACTATAACGCAAACGCCAGCAAATAACACAAAACGAAGTTCAGTACAATCAGCGACGGAATTAACTGTCTCCCCGTTTGCAACACTGTCAGCGAAATTCAACATAAATTCGTTTTATTTAGGACGAAACTATAATGATTTGTATTAGAGTAGATATTTTAGATTTCTGCTGTGTAGTGACGTCATAAGAGAATATATCGCTCCGTTTTATTATTTTTGGGTATTGGAAGGTTCGACTAATGGATATCCTAGAATGATCTTGTGGCTTAAGACAGAAGGCGGTATAATCAGCTTTTTACGCCAGGCTTGCCTAGTCTACTCCGGATACACGTTTCTGGAATGTAGCGTGATGGTAGTCAGCTGAGTTGTGACGATGCGTCACTCGCACCTATCTTCAACATAATGGATTCATAATATATCTTTTTCCTTAATGCGCGTTCAGATACACAGATGTTATATACATAATTTTAACATTTATGCCAAGGGATTTGATTACGTGACACGAAATGTAAACACCTATCGTTTAAATATTTAATATTACGCTGAGCAACAAAGTTGTTTACGTATTCCTGTACGGTAAATAAGTTATCATTACATCAATTTGACATTACACACTCGGAACTGTATGACGCAAATGGATGGCGCCCGTTTCGCGAACCTCATGAAATCGCATTACCGTGTCAACTTAAACTTGAAGGCAATAAACTTGTCACTCTCCGTGTTCGTAAACGGGTTGAGCGCTATATCTTTCCGGAAAGTATTTTTGGCTTATTTAAGAGTTAGAAGTTGATGCATTTCAAAAAGGTCGATTATTGGCACATTGACTATTTATGTACGTTTTTAAACATGATGCCCTAGTACTAGCAAATATACCGGCGTGAAGTAGAAGCTCTGATTCTGCGTTTCGTCTAGTTAGTGCAGGTAGCCGGAGGCCCAATCCCCCCCCCCCCATCCCCCCCTCCTTAAAAATGGTAGCGGAATTACCATCAAAGACTACCCTAGGAGGGTACCAGCACCCCAGGATTTCCTTCGCTAAGCATCCACGACCATGATATTTCACTCCTGAGCGTGGGTGCTCAGGCTGACCCGCGTATTCTGGGGGAAGGGGGGCAAAATTCCTCTTAAAAGCAATAACTGCTCGGGGCAAACTGAGCAACAATACCAAGGCGACCCCTGCCACGCTACCATCTCGAGACGGCGAAGCCGGTCTTGCTCTTTCTGACCGAAACGCAGGTGTCCTCCCCGGCTGATACTTCGTATCTCTCCTACCCGGGGTACAAATTGGAGCAGTCCCTTGTGCCTAAGGCTAGAGTTTGCATATACGTCAGAGAGGACTTCTGTTTTCGACGCCTCGGCAGTCTTAAAGGTTCGGACCTGTCTATCCTTTGGATGACCATCCACGCGTCTACGGGTGCTTCTATAGGTCCTATAGCGGTAATTCCGAAACAGAAGGACTCATCGACCACATCCAAATGCCTACATATTCCTTGCTACAGGTCCCATTCGCAGAGATCGTGATCCTTGGCGATTTTAACGCTTACCACGCCGAATGGCTCGGTTCAAGTTTAACCAATCATGCGGAGAGATCTGTTTATGATTTTCCCTTTACATATGGTCTAACACAACTGGTTACTTCACCTACGCGTATTCCAGATATGGAGGATCATACACCTTGCCTGTTGGACCTTCTGCTGACTTCTCATCCGGACGGATATCAGGTTTCCTTCTAAGCCCCTCTCGGCTCTTCGGACCACTGTCTGATCCGGAGTGTGGTGCCACTCACGCTCCCCTCGCGGTTGCGTTCTGCAGGTTGCCGCCGTGTTTGGCATTACAGGTCGGCGGATTGGGATGGAATGCGGTCTTTTATGCATCCTTCCCATGGGGGCGGGTTTGCTTCTCTTCGAATGATTCCAGCGCTGTTGCTGACTCTGTCAATGATGTGGTGCTACAGGGAATGGAACTATTTATTCCATCATCTGTGGTACCAATCGGAGGCAGATCTCAGCCTTGATTTGGTCGCTCCTGTAAGACTGCATTACGCAGTAAGCAGGAGTGTTATCAAGCCTGGGCTGCGGCTTCAGCGACTCGGGATGTAAAAACCAGCATACCTAAAAAGAGGTATAACTTCGTTTTCAGGTCCTACAAAAAAGTTATTGCCAAGGCAATGTCAGAGCACATAGACAGAATTGGCGAGAAACTAGTTCACCTTCCTTCGGGAGCAGCTGGAATCGTTGACGACCGAGTCCCTTCCGATCGGTTCGATTCATTGGTACTGCAAAGATATGTTGTATCCCTTTGCATTTTCTTTCGCATTTACCACGAGGAGTGCTCTGAAGAATTGTTCTGATTAATCCCAGCCGTCAAATTTTACGAACGCACATCGCGGCAGAACTATCGATACCATCCACACCATCTGGATGATTGGCGGTCCACCACTGTGCGATTTAGAAGATGTTTTGTTCCTCGCATGACTTACTTGTGGAATCGATTACCATCAGCGATTTTTCCGGACCGATACGACTTAGGGACCTTCAAGAAAAAAAGAGCCTACTCCTTTTTAAAAGGCCGGCAACGCATCTGCAATTCTCCTGGTTCCCCTAGTGTTGCAGTTGTTCATGGGCGGCGGTAGTCACTTACCATCAGATGAGCCGCATGCTCGTTTGCCCCCTCTACTATAATAAAATAAAAAAAACATCCTGTGTTCTCTCAATTCACTATAACTTTATCATATCTGCCATTCCTGCAAAACAAACTCAAATACACAAACTCATCTTCACTTACTTGACTGATTCCCATTTTATTCTCCTTTTGCATATCGTTTTACTTTCTTTTCTTTCAAAAACCATAACTTTCGTCTTACTTGCGTTCGCTTTCATTCGCCTTTCTTTTAATGACTTGTTCATTATGTAACCATAATTTCAACTCGGTTGCCGACGACGCCAATATGACGTGATTATCGACGTACAAAAGACATTTGACGGTTAACTCACCCATTCTTAACACGCATTCTTTAACTTTCAAATTTTCCAAACAACTGTCCATAAATAGGTTGAACAGCCACGGAGAAGCCACACAGCCCTGTCTGACACCTTTATGTATGCCAAACCATTCAGAGTATGCCCCGTCGATCTTGACACAGGCACTATAATCCCTAGGAAATTTAATTTTCTGTTATAATATCTTCAACAAGGTACAGTAATACAGTTTTTTTATAAACGCAATAAGGACGTTTGATATTCCATGGCCAGGCTAGAATAAAACGATAAACTAGTTTTACGACTGCGACGACAAGAATGTCTGCTCTGGAGAAATTTGTTAAGTATAGGTGCAAGCTTGGGACCTTGGCGTTTGTTTCATTTTATAAGATTCTTTTGATGATCCTGAAATTCAAAAATAATAAAAAGATGTTTTTATTAAAATATCAGTAAAGATCTTTAGTTAATACATTGCAGATATCATAATTAGAGGGTGCAAGAGTCGAGAAAATAACTTCTATCCCCGGGGTATTTAATTGCTTATTGAGATTTTCAGTAATGATTTGGCACGTAAGCTGCATTTCTAAATGATTTGAAAACATTTTGAGAACATGTTCATCATCACCATAACAACCCTTCACAAGCCCACTGCAAAATATAGTCCTGCCCCTAGGAATGCCACAAAGCACGGTCTTGAGCCACCTGTATCCAACGACTTTCTGCATGTCTTACCAGGTCGTCACTTCATCTAGTGGGAGGACGCCTTACATTTCGTCCGCCGGTACGAGGCCGCCATTCGAGAATTTTTTCCCCATTGGTTGTCAGTTCTTCGAACTATATGGTCAGCCCATTGCCACTTCGGCTTACTAATCCGTTGGGTTTTGTCAGACACTCTGGTTCTAATGCGGATATTCTCATTTCTAAGTTTATCACGCAGAGAAACCCTGAGCATAGCCCACTTCATAGCTCGCTTAGCGACATTAAGCTTCATAAGTCCTCACTGACAACACGCACTGGTTGTTTAACCTAGTTTTCAAGTTTTGAGCTACACCTAACGAGAACATGTGCAGTAATTTCCCGAACTCTGCCCAGCCGAGTTGAATTCAGCGATTGACCTCTCGGTCGAAGTTGGACTTACATGCGGGAAGCTGGAAGTTGTCAACTCTGCATGCGAGGCGATTCATTATGACTCTCGAATACAGCACGTAGACGTGGCTCAGGAGGAAAATCGGTCTGTAGTTATTCAAGAGAGCGTTGTCCCCTTTCTTGAAGAACAAGACCACCGCACTTCTGCTCCACGCCTCCGGTGTAGTGCTACTATGGAGGACGGAATTAAAGAGCTTTTGAAGGACTTTAAGTACCAATTTTCCACGCGCTTTCAGAAACTCAGCTGTAATTCCATCTTCGCCTGGGGCCCTGCCGTTTTAAGGTTCTGGAGAGCCATTCTGAGCTCTGTCAGACTGACGTCGGGAATATCATCGGAATAGTGTCGGATAAGACTTACTCTTGGATCGTTACTCACACTTGCGTGTAGTCCCAACGATGATGTGTACAACTGCTCATAGAACCTCTCAATCTTACTCAAAATCTCAGGTGCCCCGGAAAAGATGGTGTCACACTCAGTGTTCAGCTTCGAAAGTTGGCTCTTTCTGGCAGACAGATTTCTAGCAAATACTTTGGAGCACTGCTTCCGCTCGATCGCTTCTTCAATACGAGCTGTATTGAAGCTGCGTAAGTCTCGCCGCATGCATTTGGAGATATGTCAGTTCAGTTGCATTTACGCTCTCAAATGTACAGAAACCTGCAGCTTAATTTCCCGTTTAACCCGGCGGGTCTTGCAGAACTTAGCTCCGACCGCATGGACAGTTTCCACGAGTTTGTCATTCATATCGCCCACTGCATTGCTATTTTCTAGGCACTGAAAACGGTTTTGTAGCTCGAGTTGAAAGGTTTCCGGACTTTGGATTAGATCACGAGGGGTACGGAGCGTTGACTTTATTAGACGACACCTCCTCAACTTAACGCTTAGGTTCAGTATACTTCTAACCATTCGGTGGTCGCTACCAGGTTTTACTTTCGCAATCACTGAGATATAACCGAAGAGTTGCCGCCTAGGTGTCATAATGAAGTCAATCCGTTCGTTCGTTACGTTCTCGTCGATCCGTTGGGGTTCGACTAGATCCATCTCCTGTGGGACCCCCTCTGGAAGAAAGAGTTTACTATAAAGAGTCCCTCTTTATCCATGAAGTCGGCCAGCTGCTGGCCCTATGGGTTCCGTTGCCATATTTCAAATTTCCCTACCTTCAGCTCACTGTTCTCTCTCGTGCCTAGTTTTGCGTTGAAGTATCCCATATATGGTATTGATCATCATCATTACAGCCCTTCACAAGTCTACTGCTGAACATAGGCCTCCCCCAAGGAATGCCACAAAGCACGGTCCTGAGCCACCTGCATCCATCGACTTCTGGCATGTTTTACCAGGTCGTCACTCAATCTAGTGGGGAGACGCCCTACACTTCGTCCGCCCAATCTAGTGGGGGGGCACCCTACACTTCATCCGCCGGTACAAGGCCGCCACTCAAGAACCTTTTTTTCCATCGGTTGTTGGTTCTTCGAGCTATATCGTCGGCCCATTGCCACTTCAGCTTACTAATCCGTTGGGCTTTGTCTGTTACTCTGGTTCTACTTCGGACTTTTTTTAAATAAACGTCACCCCTACTCTAGGATTGTCTCCTGTATCGAGGAGGGAGTTTAAATACATAAACTTCACAAAGACATTTATCCAGACCCGGAAAAACTTGTATATTATCTATTTGTAGGCCATACAAAAAATAGTTCCGCGCGTGATTTACACCAACGGAGGCGTCTGTTTGCTTTCCATGCGTATCGAAAAAGACGAGTATTGAAAGAAGTAAAACCATCTAGTATTCGTCGTAGTAGTCGTTTTTTATTATTGTTTTACTTCAGTATTGATCCGGTGGATAAGTGTGTTACAGTAAAAAATTAAATAATACAATATTCTTGAGTGCCACCATAGCAATACTAGTTACCTCTAGTGCCCTCTAGTGTCGGGTAGTAGAACTAAGAGAATCAAGATCCTTCTAGAGTTTTCCATGGAAGAACTACCTAGAACTATCGACACCTAGTCAGTTGGTACCGGTATGTACTCGAATATTCTAGATGTTTCTACAGTAAAATTATCTGAGGCCTTATGTAAGGCCGGTATAGACCGCGACCCAGTCAGACATTCCGCTTACATTTCGGAGTCCGCTAGCTGACCGAGCACCCGTCCCCGTACGGGTATTCCTCAGTCAGTTCAGTCGAGGAACAAAACGTCAGTCCCGTCTCGTCCCGCCTCAGCTAGCGCCGCCGCCCCCGTGCGGTCGTGTTAGCTGTCTGCACTCACCGTCTCCGTACGGTGAGTGCCTTCCCGCCTCAGCTAGCGCTGCCGTCACTGTGCGGTAATGTAAGCTGTCCGAGCTCACCGTCCCCGTACGGTGAGTGCCTTCCCGTCTCCGCTAGTGCCGCCGCCCCCGTGCGGTTGTGTTAGGTGCCCGCGCTCACCCTCCCCGTACGGTGAGTTGCGTCCCGCCTCCGCTAGCGCCACCGCCCCCGTGCGGTTACGTTAGCTACCGTACAGGGACGGTGAGTGCCGTCCCACCGTCCCGCCTTCGCTAACGCCACCGCCCCCGTTCGGATATGTTAGCAGACCGTGCTCGTCGTCCCCGTCCGGTAAGTGCATTCTCGCTCATGCGACTCCCTCATCTTCACTCCTCTAGCACCGCTGCCCCGTGCGTTCCCCGTACGGTTGTGCCCCGCGTCCCCCTTCCCTAAAGTGGGTCGCTTCCGACGCGGCAAAGAGGCTATATAGGCCTAAGCCAGTCCCACAAGTGGTGTTTAGTGAGTAGGCACTTCATAGTGAGTCTCATATAACCGCGCAGCCGGCTGCGTTGTATGCTATGAGCATTCACCACCTTCCGCCTCCGCTTCCGGCAGGGTAGCCTTGTTTTGGGTGCAAAAAAAGCGACCCAGTCAGTGTTGAGTTGGCGATTCAAACGAATACTTCGAGGCGATACAACTGCGAACTAAAGTGATCACTATTACAATTGTGTATTGTTATTAATGTGGTTTTAAGTTGTAATTAGTGTTCTGTAATCAAAGTGTCAATTTTGGTAATTAACTTGGCAGTTTTTAATTCTCTCGAACCTTAAGCTGGTAACAATATGTTGTAGGTACTAAGCAATATAGTTTAATCTACATATGTGTTTCAATCTTATCAAAACACCAAATATTGTAAAAATCTAAGCGAAAACAAATAAATAAATATGGACTTGAATTTGGGATACTTACTAAGTGGCGCACTGGTTTGCAATATAATATTATCTGTCAAAATATTTTGTACATTGCGAGAGGTCAGCACTCGAGCTAGCATAATAACTCGGAGTATTAGCGACACACTTAGTCTAAGTGCGTCTCATTGTCTCTGAAATCGCTCTATATCCCAGCGGTTATCCACAAGCTAAGAGCAGAATGGATTTTATTTTAACATAATTTAAAATTAAAATTTTTGTACAGCCGACTTCAATATAAGTTATTAATAATAACTCAAAAACTGTCTGAGCTTAATCAAATTCATATGGAACCACACAAAAAGTACCAGTTGTCAAACAAAGAAGGAATCATCGAAATCGGTTCACCCAGTAAAAAGTTATGAGGTACACATCAGTACCGTCTAATTTTTGGAAGTCGGCAGAAAACTAAAAAATAACATACAAGCAAAATTTAACTGCTGCGATAGCATATATCGATCAAATTATTGAGGAGCAAAAAGTATAAAACCTCAAATCTGTAGCTTTAACATTAATATAATGTATTACGCTACAATGAAGAACAAATATATTTTTTACACGATTTAGAACGCTCATTGCAGGCAAGATAATTGAAAAATGAAACGAAAAATAAAATATAAAAAAATACAATATTAGTTTTATTTTATTTATTTTATTTATCGTCACGCACAATCCCTGACGGGGTAGCCAGAGAGAACAGATCGCCAAGTGTAACGATCCTTACATACCTCTTTCGCTTCTTTCAGATTCATTATCTTCTTCATACATGCACGTCTAGGTATCCGAGTACTCTTGACCCTCCCCTCTTCGAGCAATTTGCTCACATGGTCTTCGAAAGTTAGTCTCGGTCTACCTCGACACCTTTTAATATTAACTTTCGCGCTATATATTTTCTTCACCATTCGATCTTCACTCATTCTCTCAACGTGCCCAAACCATCGAAGCACGCCCTTATCAATTTTTGTGATAAGGTCATCTTTCAAACCTGCCATATTGCGAATCTCTTCGTTTCGCTTTCGGTCAGCCATGGTGACGCCGCACATTTTACGAAGAGATCGCATCTCCACTGCATTCAACTTGCTTTTATGCTTCTTCTGGCATACCCAGGTTTCGCTGCCATATAACAAAGTCGGTACCAACACTGCGTTATGTATTGCAAGGCGTGCACTCTTCACTACGCCTTGCCTTTTGACTAACGCAGTCAGGGCACCATTGACTTTGTTCCCGGCAGCGACACGCCTAAATCACATCTTCCATCCCGGCTAAAAGCACTCCCCAAGTATACAATTTCATTTACCTGTTCTAGACATTCCTGATTTACCCATATTTCACACTTGGCCCTTTTTACTGGAAATGAGGCATTCCAACTTAGTCCTCACGGGTGACAACGCATCTGCATTTTGATTCGCAAACGAGGATAGATGTAGATGTCTATGGGCCGCAGCAACCACTTACCATCAGGTGGACTGTGTGCTCGTTTGTCACCCTTATCCTATAAAAAAAAAAAAAAAAAAACATCGTTCTCTCTTCGTCCCTTTCAAATACCAGAACGTTAGTTTTATTAGAATTCAAGCGGAGACCTTTTATTTCACATTCCTCTTTCATACACGTGACTAATGCCTGCAGTTCTGCCTCTGATGGTGCAATAAGCACTGCATCATCAGCATACAGCAGACAATTTACTTTAATGTCACCCAATTTCACACCCAAACAGCTATCTTTCAGCTTCTGTAAACAGCTGTCGAGATACAGTATGAACAGCCAGGAAGACATGACACAACCCTGTTTTACGCCCGTTTGGACGCTAAACATGGGTGACAGGTCATGCCCTACCCGCACACAGGCTTTACAGTCACAGTAAAGTGACTGTACAGCCCTTATATTATATATATATTATAGCCCTTATATATAATATTAGTAATTTGAAAATACTCCAAGTTAACCTAACAGAACAGAAAATCGAAACATGAGATGGGAAGCACCATATAACGATCAAAACAATAATAGAAAACTGCAATTGCCAACCCGTCTGTTAGGCGTACAACTATGACAAATATTTACCATGAAATAGTAAAATTATTATCAAAACATTATTTCATATATATCTTGAGGTTTAAAAACATAATAAAACTAGTCAGTGTTCAGTCCTATATTGACAACAGGGATCTGCTTTAACATAAATGGCTATGATTCTTTCGGTGTGAAGTAAGTTATTTGATTCCTGATTTTTAACAGCCGTTCCATTGGACAAGTCTGTCATAGTAGGAAGATTTTTTTAGAATTACATTTAAAATAGGTTATATTTTACACGTGGCACAGCCACGCTACAGCTTTGTTATGGTGATAGCACGTACGAGTATGAGTCGGCTCGACCGGGAGAGAACCACTTTTTCACAGAATACGAGCGTAATTTTTTTTAATACGTTAACCCCACACTAGAATTTTTTCCTGTATCGTGGAGGCAGTGTTACAAACATAGATTGCACGAGGACAAACATCCAGACCCAAAACAGTTATATGTAGGCCATACAAATACTTGTTCCGTGCAGGATTCGAACCCGCGGCCCCCAGTGCAACAACTCGTTGTTAAGCCACTGCGCCACGGAACCAACAGACAGCTTGATTCTGCTGTATTTTATACGGTTAGTGTAAAGGATACGCCCCTACTGGATATGAGGCATTCCTCCATTTTGTCAGGGGTGACACAATGTCCACATTCTCAATGGCCGCAGCACCCGCTTACTGGACAATGTGCTCGTTCGTCATCCATATTCATTAAAAAAGATGACTTTTTTATTTGTTATCTAGTTATAAAATTGAAGGTACAGTCGAACCTACGGTCCACCTGATTGTTAGTGACTAAAGACATGGACGCCTGCAGCTAACTTCCAACCAAGAAGACTACAATTCACCTCACCTCTAAGAACACAAATGGAGTGACTCGTAGCCTGTTATTCTTATATTTAAGTACCTGGGCCACTG
The DNA here is from genome assembly GCA_033319125.1 of Parnassius glacialis. Taxonomy (NCBI): domain Eukaryota; kingdom Metazoa; phylum Arthropoda; class Insecta; order Lepidoptera; family Papilionidae; genus Parnassius; species Parnassius glacialis. The sequence goes on from JAVANC010000006.1 coordinate 2,990,431, forward strand.
GGTCACAGCTGTAGCCATAGGAAGGAAAAGGCGAGATCTCCCGCCGGGCAAGATGTTCTGCCCGGGGAGCGGCCAACGCTCCTTTTGGTAGTTCGGAGCTATTCTATATATTATGCTACTTAACAGCGGAACTTTGTAAGCGCGATTTAGACTTCGATGTGTTTCGCTTGTGACGCGACGACAGCGCCGCCACATCACCCCCTGCTCAGACAGGAGGTCGATAGTACAGTATAGATGTCGACGAATTTGCAAGTGCCAGGGAATTGCCTTGTAAGTCTGCGGTGAGTCGAGAAGAAGGCAAGTAATCTGCGAGAGTGCCGTGAAGCAGAGGCGAGCAGTAAGGCTCAGAGCCGTGCCGAACACTGTAGCGCAGAGAGTAGTTTGAAGAAACAGGAAGCATTATTATTCCAGTGCTGCGATGAACCTTTGTAAAGCTAGATGGCTTGCAGAATGTGAAGACTGCAGACAATATCTGCTCGGGAGCGAATGAATGGGGTACTTGAAGACGATGTCGAAAGCTTGAAGTTGTAGTTTTCTGAAGATTGTTGGTTGCGTGTTCATATCACGTCGGTGTCACCACTGTAGCCGTAGGAAGGAAAAGGGTAGATCTCCCGCCGGGCAAGGTGTTCTGCCCGGGGAGCGACCAACGCTCCAATTGGTAGTTCGGAGCTACTCTATTTATGCTGCTTTAACTTCGGAACTTTGTAAGCGCGATTTAGGCTTAGATGTGTTTCGCTTGTCACGCGACGACAGCGCCGCCACACAGTTAATTTGAAAGATGATATGGATATGGAGAGAGAGCGTAGATCGTTGGCGGTTCTTTGTAATATGCTGACTCACAAGTTTTGACTAGTAGGCAGGTTAATATAACGCTTTTTAAAGCTTTTTGTCAACCGTTTTACTGTTGCAGCCTGTAGGTTAGATGTACCCAGCGAGCAGGCAGCGATATACGTATCCAATACAACAATGCCTTGAGGCCCCTACAGGGGCTGCCATGGCGACGCAGCACCTCGGATGTGTTCGCTGAGGCTCGTATTTACGGCTTCGACGCGATAGTTAGGAGGCGCTGTGCCTCCGCGCTGACCCGTTTACGGAACATCACCAGTACCCTTGAGGTATTCGTTGATCAGTGAGACTTGCCACTTCTAAAAGCGTGGGTCCACACAGCATCATAACAGTATATATGTTGTTGTATGGATCTATCCCAAAATTGTATGAATTTTTCTTTTGTTTTTTATAGTGTTTTTATATATTTTTTTACTAATCCTAGATATAATTTAATTTTTTAATAACATATATCAGCTCTGTCTGAAATAAATAAATAAAAAATCAACTGGCTCGATATTCTTCAGATAAGACTGCAATACAGCAGTGCCTGCAGCATTTATCGGCAGAACTTGATAAGAGGGTGTTATCTAGCCTGACGGGCGTGTAGGTAGAAAGGGAAGCCTACCACCGAGTTACATTTGGATTAAGTACTGTATGGTAATACCGCTAGTTAGCAAAAGTCCAAATCTTTCGAGCATATTCGGAAGTAGCCCGTTTCGTAACCTACGGTAGAAGCGCCGAACGATATCCATAATATTTACGCATTTATTACATATTATTTTTCATCAACCCACAGAAGTTCACTGCTGGGCAAGAGCCTCTGCCACGGTGGGGACGAACATTATTAATTAAAATGAAAATTAATTATATTGTTGTTAAAATAGTTAAATTTTGTTATATTTAGTTTTTTGATAGGCATTTTTACGTAAATTACATTTTAACGTTTTACTTGTACTCGTAGATTGGTGGCCTAGGCTATAACCCGAGTTTAATATTGTTCGCAATGTGCAGAAACGTCGTCACAAGCTTGATCTCGAACAGTATTACTCGAACAATAGTATTACTATGACCTAAAGGTAATTATTATTCAACGTGGTAGAGTCACGCTGCGGCTATATTATGGGTGTAGTACAAATGGTCTTGCTTCACCGAGGAAGGAACATGCTCTCACAGAATACCTGCCTGAAATAACAGTTTAATTCTGCTAAGTTTTGTATGGTGAGTGTAGAGAATCGGAGACTCTTTTTATTGGAAACGAGGGATCTTAATCCCTGAGGACTAAGATGAAATCATGGCCTTTGTGCTCGTTTGTTACCACTATTCTATGCAAAATTGATTATTGACGTTTACCATTACCATTACAGCTTTTCAAAAGTCCACTGCTGAACATAGGCCTCCCCTATAGATTACCTCTGGGAGATATATTTACCATAGTTGTTACGTTTAGCAAGCGGGTTGACCACCACAGTCTTTTTTTTAATTTACCTGTTATCGCGAAGATGCTGCTACCCATCTCCTGGTTAATTTTCTACCTATCGCCTCTTACGGCGCTCGCTGGATGAAATGAGGTAGTGGATATTCTTACACCGCCACGACATGGTGTAAGTCGACATTTATTTATATGCGAATTGTGTGTGCAATATCAATTATATGTTGACAACTGGTAACATTCATTGCTTTGCAGACGACAGAGCTGGTGATGCCTTATATACCGGCTGTGCCAATATTTCTCGGGAAAACGTTACCGAGTACCAGGACAAACTTGTGTCTAAAGTCGAGGCTTTGCTGAACAAAGTCTCGGATTGGGGGCGACTAAATCTAGTCCAGTTCAATCCCCAGAAGACACAAGATTACGCGTTTACCACTAAAAACAACCCCTTTGTCGTATCTCCTCAGTTTCCTTGCTGCTTCAGCTAGCATTGGAATCCTCGGCGTCCACATATCGAATAGTGTGCAGTTTTTGAAAGGAATAAAAATACCCTAAAGATAAAAGAAAAAAATAAAACGAAAAAAAAAAACAAGGAAAAATGAAAAAAGTAAAGAAGAAATTTTATTTAAAAGTATTTAAATCTTCACTAACCGTTGTGATTGGTTCCAAGCAACCACTTAAAATCACACATACGAACAACAATGTTGCCCGAATTTTCTCCAAGTCTCATAAAAGCATTTGATCCGAAAATTACTGGCTTCCTTTACACATGTGGTTTCAAACTTTGGGGATTCGTACTGAGTTATTGTGTTGTGATTTGTTGGTGTGTAATTGATCCATCGATTGTTAAAATACGGTTCAAAGTGCTATCAAAGATCTTTGTTGTTACACCGCGTACTACTCTATAAGTATTTACGATATATTTCCGACTGCATCAATGGTCTAGTGGTCGTAACCTCGATTGCTGATCATGAGGTCCCGAGTTCAAATCCCGGGTGAAGCCAAAATTAGTTGGAAATTCTCGGTTAAGTAGAGTCAGGGACTTGGCGGTGTTTCTCAGCCGTGCCTCGAAAAGCACGTAAAGAATTTAGTCCTGCGACTAATCTCTCTCTAGTCGTGTCGGATTACTGTCCCATCGGACTAATAGAGTGAGGAAATAGAGAGTGCTCCTATACACACCAGGGGTCTATAATCTTGTCCAGCGTAGATGGCTAGTCTTGAGACTGGTTGTCGTGGTCGAAATTTGATCTGGAGAATATTTGATTATTATTATTACATTTTATATTTTTCAGTAGCACTGCATGCAATTAAAATATAAAGCATGTCTTATGATCTAGGCCGCATGACCTAGTCGTTGTAAGACCTGAAATTATAATCTTAGGTATTTTAACGGCTTATTAGCCACAGGTGTGTATTTGAAATCATAATTAGTTTAGTGTATCTGACACACACTCTTTCACTCCCTCCGACACTTAATGTGGTAAATGTTTTATTTTTATTTTTAATTATTTGTTACTAAACACGATTCTAGCAGCCGTGTTAGCTCAAATGGTTAGCGCTCTAAAAAGCAGAAATAAAATTTTTGCAATTACCAACATAAAAATGTTCTTTAAAAAGTGGCGAGCATTGAACAGACTTAACGAAGAACCCAATAACTCATTTGTACATCGCGTGCAAGTGTGGCTCAGTCCGCACGCCCTGCATGCTACTTGAGAAGTTTACAACTAACCTAGAATTTTGCAACGCTTTAAATTAATCCTGTCATTTAAAAAGTTTATAACATGTAACGTCGTAAATTATAGCTCATAATTTTATTTAATTTTAAAGTATTTCAAGCCGTACTCGTTTTGCCATGAACTCATAACAACAAAGAAAGATGACAGAACACTACGAACATTTAAGGTGACGCTAAAGCCATGTTCAAATTAGGCTAAGCAACAAAGTAACATTGTTTCATTGGAGGATCATCTTCAGCACAAATTTAACAATTTCTTACTGGCTGGCTGGATCAGTAAATTATGGATTTTCTACAAGTAGCATGTGTTTGTGTTTTTTTAATGTGTGTGTGAGAGCCACGCTGCAGCTATATGATGGTTGTGGCAGGAATGGTTTGGCTCAACCATGGTTGGATCACGCTCTCACAAAAACCCAGCGTAAAATAGCAGCTTAATGCTGCTGTGTTTCGTAAGATGAGAGTAGAAAACCGGATACCTTTATAACTGGTAACGAAGCATTAAGCCTTAGCCCTCAAAGATGAGAACGCATCTGCATGTTAATTCTTAATCTATATCTATACAAATAACTAAAATTGAAATGTCTGTTTGTAATGTCAAAAAACCAGCTTTTTGCTAAATGCATATGAAAGTATATACGGTACTTATAACAAAAATACAATTTTTAAAAAATTTGTCTGTCTTTCAGTCTGTCTATCTGTCTGTCTGTTTGTTCTGGCTAATCTCCGAAACGGCTGGACCGATTTCGACGAGACTTTCACTGGCAGATAGCTGATGTTATAAGGAGTAACTTAGGCTATTTTTAGTTTATAAAAAGAATTAGGAGTTCCGCGCAACATAATTAAAACCCTAAATTACACGCGGGCGAAGTCGCGGAGAACAGCTAGTTGAGAATAAATGTAGATGACTGTGGGCCATAGTTTCCACTTACCATCAGGTGGACTGTGTGTACGTTTGTCTTATATAGTCTTAATAAATATTGTGTGCAAGTTCAAGAATAGTTATGGGACAATTTGGCCGACTCTACAAAGATTTATGATCGCATCCTGAGCTTGCCGCAGAAGATTCGATCAAATAATTTTATCTTAATTCTAAACAATGAGGATCTTTTCCTTTTTGGTGTACAAGTGGTAAAATTTAAAATTTTGTACAACCGACTTCAATATAAATTATTAAGGAAAAATCAAAAACTACTGCTCGGACCTAGATCAAATTTTATAGGGTAAGTATTTATAAAAATATTTCTTTTATAAGTAATCAAATAAAAAAAATATCATCGAAATCGATTCACCGAGAATAAAGTTATGAGGTAATACACATAAAAAAGATATATGCAGCCGAATTGAGTACCTCCTCCTTTTTGAATTCGGTTGAAAATTAAAAGCATAGGGCAAACTTCAAGGCGATAAGCAGACTAACAACCGGGCCTATGTTGTACGGCCTCTCGTCTAATTGCGATCGGATCGGATTTTTGTATCTCATCACATACATAATTAAGGACCATATTGAAAAACCAAAATGATTACAGGTGCAAAATGATGATGCAGATGTTTGCGTGAGTGCTCGTTCTTACAATAAATTGAGCATAAGGTATCGGCTTAGTTTCGAAGACATTTGAAATATACGATGTGTTCTGGTCTAGATTTTTTTGTTAGTCTGAGGGCGTGAGGGGGAAATTGCAGAACATTTTATCCATTGTTTGTCCTCGTTTTTGATTGACGGCGTTTATTTCCATAATTATAAAGTGTTATAAAAAATTCCGTCTAAAGGAGAATATATTAAGCCATAAGTTTACCCGTTAGCTTCATTTCTGCATTCATATTATATGGGAACAATCTATCACTTTTGGTTCATAAAGTGAATGGACTTAGATCGATTACAAAGGGCCACTGTGTTAGACTTAATGCTACATTTTCATACTAAATAGCCAAATATTGTGTACAATTTGGAATTATGCGAGGTTGGAATTAAATTATAATACTTTTAATATTCATAGAAGAAATTTAATATGTTTAAGTACAACAATTTATATTTATAACTAAGCTAAATTTGTCCGTATATTATTACCTACACCATGTGTAACCGATGGTAATTTGCAGATAGCAGCCATACAGACTGAGATGGAATGCCTCGAAAATGTGAATAACAAAAACGGTCTCTGGTTCATAAAGGCTTTCCATATCGCTGCTTATTCTCGTAGAATTTTCCCTGATTTGCCTTATTTTAAAAACCTGATTTGATAAACGTGCACAGAGGGTGGACCCTATGGTAAGTGGATACAGTAGCCCATAGACTTCTAAGAGTACATCACTCGTTTAAGATTTTTTAAAAGGATAGGATGACAAACGAGCACACAGTCCACCTGATAGTAAGTGGTTGCTGTGATCCATAGACATCTACATGTATCCTCAATAAAGAATTAAAATGCAGATGCGTTGTCACCCGTAAGGACTAAGATAGAATACCTCTTTTCCATTTAAAAGGGTCTCTGGTTCTCTACACTCACCATACGAAACACAGCAGTGTTAAGCTATTTTACGCTGGTATTCTGTGAGATTGTGGCCCTTCCCCGTTCGAGCCGACCCAATCGTGTTACAATTATGCTACTTATTTAGCTGCAGCATGGCTCTACCACGTGCAAATGCGTTGCCACTCCTAAATACCAAGATGGAATGCCTTGTATTCAGTAAATGTGTATCCAGTTATCTGCACTCACCACTTGAAAGACAATAGCCTGGCTCTTTCACGTAAATGACAAATGTGAAAAATGTTTTTTAAGCTAAGTCAGTGCCAGCATACCAGCATCGTCTACAGTTTTCTTTTGGTTTTGCTTTTTATTAGGAAGATGCTGCTACCCCCTACATGATTCATTTCCCTCTGTTACCTTTTACGACACCCACAGGAAGGTATGGGGTAGTAAATTCTTACACTGCCACTACATTTACTTATCGCCACTACTTATCGCCTATAACATTTTTATTGTTCCTTAATGTCCTTTGTAATAAAACATTATGAGCGCTAAGTTCAAGAGCCATTAGTTATATTTTTACTCGTTAACAATGTTGCATCCAGGGTCCATTGGTCACCGGAACATAATTCGCCTCACATTACGACGTAGGGAAGGGACTGGTTTATTGCACGATTAAGTGTGTCCGTTGGCGTTGAAATTGCGGATTGCTTTATGATATTTGCGTAGCTTATATAGTGTACTTAGCGATAATTCAAAACATTAGTAACATTTATTTTTATTGATGACAACTTCCAATTATAATTTATTCTAATATTATAGTTGTAGCACGAATGGGTCGGCTTGACCGGGGAAAAACCATGCTCTCACAGAATACCAGCGTAAAATAGTAGCTTAATGCTGCTGTGTTTCGTATGGTGAGTGTAGAGAACCGGAGACCCTTTTTACTGGAAAAGAGGCATTCTTTCAAAGTCCTCACAGCTGACAACGCATCTGAATTTTAATTAGCAAACGAAGATAAATGTAGATATCTATGGGCCACAGCAACCACTTACCATTAGGTGTACTGTGTGCTCGTTTGTCACCCTTATTCTATAAATAAAAAAAATCAGAAGCTTTAAGACTGAGCAGCAAGATATTTGAAGAATAAGTTTTTAACGGAGCTAGATAACCGAGAGAGACAACTGCAGTTAGGACTGTTTATCATCATCGACATGATTACAGCCTATCCCTGACCTAATTCCACTGATGTCTTTAGGTCTCCCCCATAGATTGCCTCATAGCGAAAATATAAGCATTAGTTGTCACGCTTGGCAGGCGAATTGGCAACCGTAGTGTTTTTTGTTTTGAGATATTACTAGGAGAATGTTTCTACCCACCTTCAGTTTTAAATTTCCTCTCTCGCTTCTTACGACATCCACGGGATGATATAGACTGAAGGGCACTGATTACATATGAAGAATTAACAAAGGGTTCATTAAGCATTTCTCTGTTTCCTCCTTCAAAACTGGATCGCTAAAATATTTAAAAAAAAACAATATAAGAGAGTTTGTGGCCATGTCTGTACATTTTTTATTTTTATATTTGTTTGCTCAGTGCTTGATAACGGTGGTAAAACTTATCAGTTTAAGTAATTTTATAAGATACTTACTGATTTTTTTTATTTATTGGGATAAATAAACAATGGCTTGGTAAAATATTTGTACAACATGGATGATAAAAAAATCTTAATAATTGTGACACCGATAACATTTACCTAAGACTCGATGAAACAAAATAATAAAATTATTTAAAAAAACTCAAGATTATGGCAATTTTAAAATAGATTGTAACTTAAAAAAAATATTTGCTCTAGAGTTGTTATCTAAGAAGAAAAAAATATATATTTGTATGGACTAAGAGACTGATATTCTCTTATGAGTCATAATAATGAACAAGATCTCGTGAGTTCGCAGAATTTGTCGTAATCTCTACGCTTAGCAGCTGGATTGGAAATGTTGACGATGTACAGACACGCAAGTAATACATTAAGTTTAGTATAGGTATTGTTGCTGCAATACAACGTTTTCACATTCTTTCTAGGTTTTCAAAAAAAGTATGGCTTACAAAAAAGTACAGTTTAGGTAGTCTGTATTAATTTTACATAATGCTTAATGGCGACAGTTCTTACCAATGATCGATAAAAAGTGAAAGGCTATGAGAGCAAGTGCGCTTATAATTTAAAACTACTTACGATTTAATGACGGTTTCTTTCTTGATCGAGTTAATTTGAATACGCATTTAATTCAAACACACAAAAATCTCCAATATCGGCCCAACCATATAGAAGGAGTTCAGTCACAAAAACACGTAAAGAAGAATTGTACATTTAAGGATTATAGTCGTAATAAGTATTATCGTTGGAGCTTCGGTTAGTAAACATGCAACTTCTGAACATCTTGACCGACAGCTCCACCAAGCTAGTAGGAAAAGTCAGCAAAACCAATAAAAATTACACGGGCAGCAAAATCTATTGTGGCATCCTGTCTATAAAAATCGCGTGTGTTTGTAGCACTACGAACAACGTGTTAGCTGATATGCTGTTGGCTTTCTGAGAATACCTGACATTATTTCTTACCAGCAACAAAATCTGTGATTACACATCTCCTATAAAAAAGCACATAAATACCTACAACGTCTGCTGGGTCGGCTAGTCAATTTACATAATTTTAGAACAGAATAGAATAATTTTAAATCAATATAGTTTATACGAATAGTTATAGAGAATCACTTATGCTTTTACAACTGGTTCAGAAAGCGACGAACCCTGTCCTGGAAAAAACCAGCGATAAACTTAGCAGGACTATTATTTAACAATAATTTACAATATAACATGTTGCAAAATTAAATTTGAAGACATTTAAAAACAGCACGGTAACGATCACCTCATTCCCATTTACGGTGTCATCTCTGTGGGTTAAAGTTAATATATATTTAATAATTTATTTAACTGTATTGATTATTTTACACTCACTTACTTCCCCTCCTTCCTTACTCAGGTGAGCCGTATGCTCGTTTACCTTTCCTTTTCTGCCGACTTCCAAAAAGGTGACGGTACTCAATTCGACTGAATGTTTTTTTGTGTGCTACCTCATAACCTTGTACTGGGTGAACCGATTTCGATCATTCTTGTTTATATGAAAGCTGATACTTTTAGTGTGGTCCTGTATGAATTTAATCAAGGTTAGGCCAATAGTTTTAATAGTTTATAACTTATATTGAAGTCGGCAGTAAAAAAAAATTTAAATTATGGAAAAAAAATAATAATAGAATTGGACATGTACATTGCTATGATCCGATTTAAAACTAACCTAGATTCACTTTTAGATATTAAAGTAATCTTTTATTAACAAGTATAAGCCAGTTTTAAAGATCTTAAAATATTTAACGACTTCGGAAGCTATTATGTGAAAATACTTTAATCTTTTCAGTTCTTTGAAGCCGTCTCTTACTTTTTTTTAAAGAACAAGGGTGACAAACAAGCACGCAGTCCACCTGATGGTAAATGGATACTGTGGCCCATAGACATCTATATTTATCCTCGATTAAGAATCAATATAAGGATGCGTTATCACCCCTGAGGACTAACATGGAATGCCTCGTATCCAGTAAAAAGGGTCTCCGGTTCTCTACACTGATCATACAAAGAAAGCAGCATTAACCTGCTATTTTTCGCCGGTATTCTGTGAGAGCGTGGCCCTTTCCCGGTTGAGCCGACCCATTCGTGCTACAACCATATATATAGATATATCTGAAGCATGGCTCTACCACGTAAAGACTTTTAAAATATAGTTTTTTGACCCTATCAAATGTACTCGTACTAAGGAAAATCACAAACTCAATTTAACCTCTAGAATGTCCTCTAAATAGCAACATTAAAATTTCATCCACTATTTTTCCATCCATTAAGCGCCTTACTCAAAGTTCATCTTGCTGTACGTCTCGCCAAGATCATTTTGTAGGATAGGGTGATAAACGAGCATACAGTGCACCTGATGGTTAGTGGTTGCTGGACCCATAGACATCTCCATAAAGAATCAAAATGTAGATGCGTCGTCACCCATGAGGACTAAGATAGAATGCCTTTTGTCCAGTAAAATGGGTCTACAGTTCTTTGCACTCACCATACGGAACACAGCAGTGTCAAGCTGCCATTTTACGCTGGTATTCTGTAAGAGCGTGATCCTTCCCCGGTCGAGCCGACCCATTCTCGCTACAACTTTACTATTAATATAGCTGCAGCATGGCTCTACCACGCATAAAAATGCATGATGCACGTCAATAATTACGTACGTCAAGCCTACTCACGTACGTACGTAATTTTTGGCGTAAGGTTAAGCCTACTCATTGTCGTTTTTCATTGTGCATCGTGCATGATCTTGGCGAGGCGTACAGTAATTTGGATAATGAATAAGAAGCTTAAGGGTAAGAGAAAGGATTTTTTCCAAAATTACATGCGATTCTGATATATAAACAATTTCATTAAAAAATATGAAATTATTAAGATTCAATTGACAATTGATTAAGATATCACGTGAAAGTCATAAATCAAAATATTTACAGTCAAATTTAAAACCTCCCACTTTTTAATTCAGCTAAAAATAAACCTAATTTCTTAGTAAAAGGGTAATTTGAGTAGAAATTTTAACTATACTATCTTAATTTACGTCATGTTTATATGATAGGTATACACAAACAGAAATATATTTATTACTTTAATAATATAGGTTTTTTCACGATGTATTTCCTTCATCGCCGAGCACGTAACAAATCGGATCATAAAATTGCAAGGTGCAAGTAACCATTTCATAGATTTCGGTACGCATCAAAGCCTGGTTACTCACGTACAGTGAGTAAATTTACGATAGGCGTTTTGTCCTCTATACGGTAGTGTACCTCTATTACGTAGCGGCGTTGTAAGAATATCCACTACTCCATACCATCCTGTGAGTGTTGTGGGAGGCGACAGAGGGAAACAAATCAGGAGATGGGCAGCAGCGTCTAAAAACAACAAAAAAACTGCGGTTGCATAACCCGCTGGCTAAACGTGGCAATACTATGGCAAATATCTCGCCGATATGCAATCTATGGGGCAGGCCTGTGTTGACCAGTGGACTTTTATAGGCTGTAATAGCAACGGTACCGTCTTAACCTCTAAGATACCACGGGCCTGAATGTGTTAAAAATATTTAAATTTTCACCAAAGTAAAAAGATAGACCTTGTGTTATATATTTACAAACTTCAATACTTATGATATAAAATGTTGACAGAATTAGCAACAACGCGTAAATCATCTTGCGACAATCAAGCCCGCCCTCGTGGCTAGGATCCAAAAAAGACCGCATTCTATTCCAATCGGCCGAACTAGCGCCGTACACGGTGGCAGCCCGCAGAACGGTAACGGCAACTTGAGTAGCCCCGTACTTCAGATCAGACCTCGACAAAGGCCTGCTATCCATCCGCTTGAGAGCTCAGCAGAAGTTCCAATAGGGAACGTATACGAGCCTCCATATCTGGAATTCTGGAATCTTTATGTTACGCCCTTATGTTTCGAAAATTGTTAAAATATTAATTACGAAAGTCTTCGACAACAGTGGTTTATTCTGTTCTACGTTTCCTTTCGATAAATACCTTTTTTAAATAACTACATCCCAAAGCTAGTTATTAATGGGTTAGTAGCAATCAAACTATAAATTTACAAGCGATCATTTTACATAGGAAGGTATCGAGTAAAGACTGCGGTTTAAGGGTTAATTTAAGGGGTCAGTTAAACTCAGAACAATTCCACAAATAGTTTCTCGAATTAGGGAACATTCACTGGATTTCGGCTTTTCTAATTAATACAGGTATTATCTTTATGTTAAATTAAAATATGGATCCACTTAGATGAATTTAGATCTAACAGTTTGATATGTAGGCTAATATTAAAAATACTACTAAATAAAAACCTATTCTGAAGGCGAGATCATTGAGTATTGAACTATTTTTAACTTGCATATTATTTTTCGTACTTCAAATTTAATTGACGAAAATTCTTCCTCCGAATTTCAAGTACATCCGTTTTTTATATTATTTACATAGTAGAACCACTTTGCAGTCTATTACAGCTGCAGCACGAATAGTTTGGCTCGATCAGGGAAGGACCACACCCTCATAGTGTACCAACGTAAATTAGAAGTATAATGCTTATACAAATGTGTTTCGTATATTTTACATTACCCGTAAAAAGGCAGGTAATGTCATCTGCATTTTGCATTTTTTGGCGGGTAGTCTGCCATCATAATGCAGGTCTAGCTGTCACCTCTGAAGTCTAAAATGGAATACCTCACAGACTGTAACTATGCTGGCGCTCTATAACCTTCAGAACGAAATGCAGCAGTACAAGTACTGCAAACTACCCAGATGGACTTCTAGGCATAAAAAGAGTCCTACCACCTATGAACATATTTCTCTCGGTCGTTCCTTTCATCAGTAATTGAATTGATTTATGTTCTAATATAAGTAAAACCAATTTTAAGACCGATGACTTCAGTCGCTAATTCACCCGTCAAGAGAGGCGATTACGGCTAATCTTGTCGTAGTAAGGAGATTTTATCGTAATTCCATATCCATTGTCCAGCTCTGAACCAGTGTTGTCAGCCATACGAAATAAATCATATTTATACGATGTTTTTGGAGATGATACGATGTACAATATTACGATTGTATTCGGAATCGTACGAAAAATATACGATCTATCCAAATTTTTCAATCTTCATAACAAATTAGTAAAAGTACATAAAATTCATTTTGTCGATAAAAAAAGACTTGAATGAGCTATAAACTTTTACTGCTGCGCTCATTGACTCTGATAAATAAATAAATTGACCGGAGACCCTTTTTACTGGAAATGAGGCATTCCATATCAGTCCTAAGGGGTGAAAACGCGTCTGCATTTTTATTCTTAATTTAAGGTAAATATATGTGGACTGTGTGCTCGTTTATCACCGTTATTCTATAAAAACAAAAAAAAAATATAAATTTAGTGACTAATATTCAAATAATGCTTGCTACATGTAATATGTAATATGTCTTTCCGAAACTTTCATAAAAAAAGGTTTTGAGAGTTATGTAAGAATATGTGGGTATGACATGGCCGCCAACTTCTGCAGAGAAAAACAAAGAGGTGGAACATGTATTTTAGTTAAAAAGGATATAATGTTCAATGAATTATCGTTCATAAAAAAATATGCTACCCAGAATACGTTCGAGGCATGCGGCATAGAAATCATACATATTAAATTAATTACTATTTGTCTCTACAGAACTTCGCAATCCGACCCAACACAGTTCTTATTTAAGTTGAACACACTTTTGCATGACTTAACTGTAAAATACAAATCTAAAGTACATATAGTTATAACTGGAGATTTTAATATAAACACATTAAAAAAAGGAAAATCACAAACTATTTACAAGATTTGTCTTATAATTATAACTTGAAAATACATTTCAATGTTCCTACACGTAGGTCATCTTGTATCGATCATATATTAAGTAACATTCAAAATGCGACTGCAACATTGCTACCACTGTATCTTTCCGATCATGACACAGCACAGTTGTTAAGCTTTCCTATAAAATGTGAGCCACAAAAACATGCTATATATTATGTTTACAAGAGAATATAACTTAGATAACATTAGGAAGTTTAAAGAATGCCTGAAAAATTTGTCATGGTCGGAGGCATACATGGAAAATGATGCTAACACAGCATTCAGCCGATTTCATGAATTATTTTGCCTTTTCTACTATCTTTGTTTTCCAAAACAACGAATCAAAATAAATTTACAAAATAAAAAAACAAAATTGGATGAGCAAAGGCCTCAAAATAAGTTGTAAAGCAAAACGAATGTTAAGATTTAAATATTATAAAAATAAAAGTAATGCCAACAGAATACGTTACCTATCATATTCTAAGCTCTTAAAAAAATGTGTGTTTAACTTAAAAAAGAATGCTAATATTAAGTTTATAAATAAAAATGATAACAAATGTAAAGCAACATGGACCATTATCAAAAACGAAATATGTAACCCATATGACAAGAAAAATATAGAAAAAATTATAACTAATAATAAAGTTCTTACGAATCCTGTAGATATAGCTTCTGCTTTTAACAATCATTTTATTGATTTGACCTGTGAATCAACAACACACACTACAGCGAAAAATGTAACTATTAACAGAGCGAATATCAACTCTATGTTTCTTAGACCTATGTCTGAAAATGAGGTTACAATGGAAATAATGCTATTAAAAAATACTAGCTCTGAAGGCTACGATGACATAAACACAAAAATAATTAAAAAATGTATAATCGAATTAATTGAAATCTTGACATACTTAATTAATTTTTCATTTTCTTGTGGAATCTTTCCAGATGCATTGAAACTATCAATAGTTAAGCCACTGTTTAAAAAATGAGAGAAATGTGATATTAATAATTATCGACCTATAACCCTAATATCCGTTATATCAAAAATATATGAAAAATGCATGTATAAAAGACTTATTGAATTTTGTAATAAATATCACATTATATCAAACGAACAGTACGGCTTTCAAAAAGATAAATCTACAACTTTGGCAATTTTTTCACTCATAAAAATAGTACTTTCAAATATCAATAATAATAATTTTACCACGGGACTATTTTTTGACCTATCTAAAGCCTTTGACCTAGTTTCACATGACCTATTGTTACAGAAATTGGAAAAAATTGGAATTAGAGGACCACCACTTCAATGGATTACATCATATCTTTATAATAGGCAACAATGTGTTATTGTTACTAAAGCAGATGTAAATGGGGACATAATAACGTACTCGTCCGAATACCGAAACAATAAATATGGCGTTCCACAGGGAAGTGTTCTCGGTCCAATTCTGTTTTTATTGTACTTAAATGACATTGTCAATATGACGAAGCATAAATGTATTCTATTTGCTGATGACATTTCCATAATCGTGACTTCCAATAAAAAAATTAATAATATGAGTGACCACGAAGCTGACATAAATAATATAATAGATACTTTAATAAATTGGGTTGACATACATAATTTAAAAATTAATTTAGACAAATCTTTATATATACAATTTAATTAATGCACTAATAATAAACATAATCTTAAACTTAACATTCCAAAAATAAAAGCAGCTAGTCATACGAAATTTTTAGGTTTAATTATAGATGACGGTATAAATTGGAAACCACATGTAAACGATGTCTCTATCAAAATAAATAAATTCGTGTATGCACTTAAACAAATAAACAACATAACAAACATAAAAACCGCTGTCATGTCCTACCATGCATACGTAGAATCTTTACTGCGGTATGGTCTTATAATGTGGGGCAACAACACTGATCAAAATAAAGCATTTGTCGCGCAAAAAAAATGCATTAGAGCTATATGTGGGCTAAAACCGAATGAATCGTGTCGACCAGTGTTTAAAAAACTTGGCTTATTACCACTACCATCACTTTACATCTATGAAGTATGTATGTTTGTACAGAAGCACAAAACGTTGTTTACAACGATAGATGATGTAAATCCCCGCAGTCGTCGAGATCCATATAGACTTATACTAAACGATAATCCTAGAATAAGAAAATATAATAAAAGTTGTTTATTTATGTGTGTTCAGTTATATAATAAGATACCTAATTACTTAAAAATATTAAATACAAGATCATTTAAATTAAAACTATATCAGTGGCTAAATAATTGTAATTTCTATAGTGTTAAGGATTTTTGTAGCTAAAAATATTAATGTAAAAAAAAATTTGCATGCTATGAATAACCGTAGCAAAACATGCTGATCTGAAACGTTTTGTAAAATCTATTATATACCATTTTTTATGCAAATAAAATATTATTATTATTATAAAAGGGACTTTCAGGTCCACAATCTTCTAAAAAATCATACATGGCACTGTACAATGACTTATGGCAAATTTAAACTTCGTAGTTCTTAGTTGAATTTAGTCTGCAAATTAGTATCCAGTTTCTGGTAAGCGAGGTCCAGATAAGCACTCCTTGTTCGTAACTAAATACTAAATATAAAACGTTGCACCATAAATATTAAATATTCATTTGAAGTTATAATAATATTACATACTAGAGTTGCCGCGCCAAGTCGAGTAAAAAGCGGCACAGCCGTACCATTCTTTTCTCGAAGCAGTTCAGGCCATTTTCGAAACCCTATAACTTCGTTTTGGATAAAACTAGAAGCCTAAATTTTCAGTAACAAATGTTGGAAATCGCACTAAACAATCTAATTTAATATAATATGTATTACTTGCGAGATACATTGCGTTTTTATGCGATAGCCAACTCAATTTATTTATTTAAAACATAAAATATTTTTAATATTGATATGGTCACTATAAGATGTTGTTAGGTTAGCTTATTACGTAATAACTTAAAACAGAAGGACCCTTAAGTAGGGACTGAATAAAATATCCGACTTGGTATTACATGGATCTCACAACTTTTTACGGTAGAAGAACTATGTTGTGAGACTTGTTTTTTTTTACAAGTTATGTTTTTGATGACATAGGATTTTTCCTAGTGTACTACGATCCCCCAAAAATAAAGTTGTCAATATTGCTGTGAACAGTTTAACATATTTCGAAGGATGCTTATTTCTTTTAAAAATGTGGGAATTTATAGGTTTTTTTACTTTACTAAATTTATTGCCTGAAGCTTATTTTACGGATTTTAGAAAGAAAAATGAGACAATTATTTGGAACATACCAAGAAACAGCCGAATGAAAAAGCAAAACTGAAACACAAAAACTATTAAGTAATACGTAAAAGCGTTAATGAACAATGCAATTTAAGAAACAAAAATTCCTTGTTAAAGTTATCAAACAATACAAAAGAAAAGCAAAGCAAATTGTTTTTTCTCAATTCACTGAAAAATATATAATTTTATTTATTATATTAATTTGCTCTATAAATATTACCTCGGTTTTAGAGCGTAGTGGAATATTTAGAGACGATGGCAAGAGACCCGACGATATTACAATGACCCCTTGAGAGTGAGGTAAAACCCTAGTGTGAGATGCTTCTTGCGTAGACATTTTGGAAACCTCTCATCTCAGTGGTACGTCGTCTAGAGCCAGGGCAGCATCAAATGCAGCTGAACTAGGTTAGTAACGCAAGTATGAGTCTCTGAGAGATGACTACATATTTGTACCATTTGCTGTGGAGACTATCGGTCTGTGGGGTCCACTTGCGGTGAAGTTCCTAAACGAACTCTATCCGCGACTGGCGAAAGGCTAAGTATAGCAATTCAGCGAGGAAACGCAGCCAGCGTTCTTGGCACGATACTACGGGGAGTAGGACTGTATGATAATTTAAAATATAAATTATAGGTTTATTTTATTATAATTTCTTTAATATTGTATATTTTTCAATGTTTGTAACACTAATTAATAAAAAAAAATAGTTTTATTCGAGGTTGATTTAGGTATTTAAATAACAAAACAATAAGTTAATTAATTAAATTACGTTAAAACAGTAATTAAAAAAACGCCTACTGCGTAAAAAAGTTTACTGAAGGGAGACAAGTTTAAAATATCCTATGTCACAGTTGTAGAAATTACGACTAAGTAAATTTTAACGACACATCATATTTATGTTCAGAACCATTTAGGCTCCAGAGTGTACCAAAAAATAGAGATGCATACATACAAACACTCGAAAAACATTACCCTACTATAGGGCTGTCGAGTAAAAAGTGAATAATATATTTTTCAGAAAACGCGTTATCTAGTATATCGGAGAGGGTATCAGAGGCAGAGGCCGCTAAATGAAAAAATGGGATGACGAATTAAGTTTGAATCTGTGACCGTTTTCGGCAAAAGTGGGAGCTGACAGAGATATAATATAGTAACTCTTAAAAATCTAAATGTTATTCGGAAGTAAAGGTTATTTTAAATTTTTATTTTATTTACTAATTATAATAACAGTATTTATGAGAGAAAACTCTAAAATACAGGAATAATAATCCATACACAGCTATGAAACCTCCGGGGCGGGAGGTATTTGTGCTTTTAGCGACTGATATAAACGAAGCAAAAGCTTTGGTTCAATTAGCAAACTTGATTACCTGTCTCGTTAGGCACGTAATCCGCAGTGGGACGGACATAATGAATTAGATAGTTATATTGGTGTACGCAAAGATGTTTTGACCTATAAAACATCTTTGGGTGTACGATTTAACGGTAAGATTTGCCTTAAAGCCGTATCAGTCATTCTAATGTAATAGAATTATTCTACTGATAGAAAGAGGACAGTACAAAATAATTTTGAAGTTGTTAAAATTCAATTAACTTTTATTTCTTATATTTACGCGAACACTACACATTAAATTAAACTAATTTTTACGGATTATTCCCCGCGACTATGGGTTGCTGCAAAGCACCCGAATCGGGAATTAAGTAATTAAATTAAACGCGGTAGAATCCGTAAAAATTAGTTTCAATTAATTTTACCAAAATTATTATTAAAGTAAACGGTTTGTAATTTCAGTTGTGTCAATTAGCTAGCATAATTTTTGTGATTCGTTATTATCATCAACATTATCACAGCCTATCGAATTCATATTGACTATCAAACAAACTGACTATCAAAGTCATGCTGACATAGGCGTTACTAACAGCTTGCCCCATAGGGGAGATATGAATCACACAGACACGTCTAATATTATTATTTTGGGTTGCTATCAGGAAAACGCTGCTACTTATCTCCTATTTTATCTTCCTCTGCCGTCTCTCACTCGTACGACACCCACGGGACGTAGGATAGTGGATTCTCTTACGCCACCACTACACGTCAAAAACTATTAATAACGATAATTTAAATGATTTATTTTTTTCAATAAATGTTAAATCGGGTAATATTATAACTATGTTCATTATTTAAAAAAAACATGCGTGAGTGTCGTGGAACACTCGGTTGGAACGAAGTTCATTTCGTAGTATATTATTTTTGATGAACGTATTACATTATTGATTAACAAATACAGATAAATGAATTACAAGCGTCTATTAAATGAAGCGTCATTTAAAATAATATTTCTTTCATGGCATAACAAGAAAACGTGCGAGGGATATGGATATTATTCCATCTCGCTTCCTTATAGCCCCCAAGGCTACACTATAGAAAGGATCGTGATGGCAAATTCTTACACTTTTTTCACCCAGCTTTTAGCTCCCAATGTGCAATATGGAACTTCGTTCCAAAAACGATCTCAGCATATTTATTTTCCTTATCTTGGAGTTTTATATAAATAGCATTTGGGCAAACATTCAGATCCGGAACAATTACTTGTAGTTCATGTGTTTGTGAATGTAGTTCATAATTATGAACAGGTGCGTGCGCGATTCGAACACGCGGCGCTGCAATGTGACGCATCAATATATTGTGAAGCAGTGTACTATAAAGGATTATTAACACTTGATCCTGAGATAAATGAAGACATGGCTTAAAGGACAAGCATCCAAGCCAAAAATCTTAGTAAAAAAATTATACTTTGGCCAAATTACTTACTGTTACTGCTACTGTTCGTTTTTTGTCAGTGTGCAGTTGTAGATAAAAATTAATATGCACAACTTAAGAAGTCACTGGTATCTAGATTATCTATAGAATAATGCTTACATTAATTAGTGGCTTAGCCACTACACTACCGAGCTGTTGAGTTTTCGGTAGGTCTTCTATTTGCGTATTTATTATTAGGAAATTTCAAGGTGCGGTTGGTTATTTGTATTTACTTGATAAGCTTCCGGCCTCAAATGGTAAGTAAACATAAAAATTAATAAACCAACGCGAGCAAGCTGAGTGCAAGGACCCGGCGCCGATATCGAACAAATAATCGATTGATAATGATTTCTTCAATCGATATCATACAAGCATGATCGATAGATGTACGTGTATTTAGTGTATACTACGATAACCAAATTATATATCAGGTTTTTACCTTTGAAATCACCGTTTTTTATAGGATAATAGAAATTATAGGGTTCATGATTCAGGGATTTAAATTATGCTTAAGACACTCCAATGAAAAGAGTTATAAATGATAGATCTGCTTTCACAATTGCCTCAAGTTCATCTCCTACGGGTGGCCAAGAGGTCCATTTCTGAGGCCTGAATTATCCAAACGAAAACAATTGAACCAATAACGCACAGTTTGTTCGTTAATAGGGCTAGGTCCGTACAGGTCACGGATATTACGTGACGTTTTTCCACCTTGGAATTCATATTAAAAAATAACAAGAAATTTCTTAGGATCCATGGTTATAAATAGCACTATAACAAAAAATTCAAAAAAAAAACAATAAAAACTAGTTTTAAAAAAGGAATACACACTTTTTATGCCTAGCATAAAGTACCAAATTCAAGGAACTCGAAACGTCGGAATATACAATCTCATATAATACTAGCGTAAAATAGCAGCTTAATGCTGCTGTGTTTCGCTTTTGTATAGTGAGTGTAGAGACCCTTTTTACTGAAAACGAGGCATTCCATCTCAGTCCTCAGAGATAACAACACATCTGCATTTTGATTAGTAATTGAGGATAAATGTAGATGTCTATGAACCACATTTTCCACTTACCATATGGTGAACTGTGTGCTCGTTTGTCGCCCTCATTTTATAAAAAAATATATCTAAAATTAATAAAAAATAAAGGCGTCCAATCCCCTAATATTTCTTATATTCGATGCGGTTGTAGTATTTTCGCATCATCATCATCACCATTACAGCACTTTACAAGTCAACTCTTGAACCTTGTGAAAGGACCGTGATTTTTGGGATTTCTTGGCAAAGGCCTACTCCCAAAGGAATTCCAAAAAACACAGCCCTGAGCCGCCTATATACATCGACTTCTTGCATATCTCTATAGGTGATCACGCCATCTAGTGTAATCCAAAGTAAACAACATAACCCAATGGATGAGTAAGCTTAACCGGTAATAGGCCAGCCATATAGCTCGAAGAACCGACCACCGATAGGTAAGAAATATTCTCGAGTGGCAACCTTTTACCGGTAAGTGAATTGTACTCGTATGGCGGCCCCTTGCTAGAAGATATTTATGCGCATAAATATAAGTAATTACTAATGCCTCCTTGTGGGTTTGTTATAATATTTCCCAAAACTTTTTTACGTGGTAAAGCCATGTTGCAGCTATATTCCAGATAAACTTGTAAAACGAATGGGTCGGCTTGACCGGGGAAGGATGACGCCCTCACAAAATACCAGCGTAAAATAGCAGTTTAACGCTGCTTTGTTTCGTATGGTGAGAGTAGAGAATCGGAGACCTTTTTTACTGGAAACGAGGCGTTCCATCTTAGTCTACACGGGTGATAACGCATCTGTTACCAAGTTTAAGTATTTTGTTAAGTTGAAACTGTATAAAAAGGGTTATTATAGTATAAATGAATACATGGTTGATAATAACCCCTGGGAATGAGGTGGTCGCTTCCAAGCTGTTTCTAAAATAAATGTTGTATCTACTAATCATTAATGTAAAATATGCTTTTTTTAAAAATCCCGCTGGGTTTCTTGCTGGTTCTTCCCAGGACAAAGGCTTTTTTCGAACCTGTGGTAAAGTAAAAAATTACCTTCAATAAGAATTACACATGTGCTCTATATTGAATAAAAAAAATATTTTATTCTATTCTATTCTATTCTGCATTTTGATTCGTAATTGAGGATAGATGTAGATGTCTATGAGCCACAGCAACCACATACCATCAGGTGTACTGTGAGCTCGTTTGTCACCCTATACTATAATAAGAATACACTACTTTATAGCAACGTCAACTGAATTTAATTGAAAGTGGGCGGCGCAATATCGCAACAGCAGTATTGCATTTGCTGCCAAAGGCCTTGTCTATAACTATAGACTATATAGAATGCATAGACGAAGCCTTTTTCTTTATTATTTCACTTTACAAATGCTGCCTAAGATCGATCGGGTTTAACTACCTGAGAATCAATATTTTCTCAATTTTCATTGAAAATTCCTTTAATATACTGAAAAAAAATTTTATTTTTATTAATAATGATTTATTTGCAAGACACGTGGTGGTTACAGACTTTATGATTAAAGATGGTACAAACATATTGCACCAGTAGTATGGAAATACATAACTTTATAAATGTACATAATTCTGTTCTATCACTTAAACTTTCCACTTTTCCAGGGCACCTGAGATCTTGAGTGAGATTAAGAGGTTCTATGGGCAGCTGTACACATCATCGTTGGAGCCACACGCAAGTGTGAGTAAAGATCCAAGAGCGAGTTTCATCCGAAATTATTCCGAAGATATCCCGGACGTCAGTCTGAGCGAGATTAGAATGGCTCTCCAGCACCTTAAAAACGGTAAGGACCCAGGCGAGGATGGAATTACATCGGAGCTTCTGAAAGCGTGTGGAAGACCGGTACTTGAAGTCCTTCAGAAGCTCTTTAATTCCGTCCTTCATGGTGGCATTACACCGGAGGCGTGGCGCAGAAGTGCGGTGGTCTTGTTCTTCAAGAAAGGTGACAACGCTCTCTTGAAGAACTACAGACCGATTTCCCTTCTGAGCCCCGTCTATGTGCTGTTTTCGAGAGTCATTACGAATCGTCTCGCGCGCAGTCTTGACATACCCTTCGGCAAATTGTACAGAAATCCGAAGAGTACAATTTGCCACTATGTCTGGCGTATGTGGACGATGAGAAAGCATTTGATTTCGTCGAAATTTGGGCGGTGCTGCAGTCCCTTAAGCGGTGCTAAGTTGACTGTCGGTATATCGAAGTGCTGAAGTGTTTGTACAGTTTGTACAGAGCTACGATGGCTATCCGAGTACAGAAACAGAGTACGAAACCTATCCAACTGCAGAGACGTGTAAGACAAGGTGACGTGATATACCAGAAACTCTTCACCGCTGCATTGGAAGACGTTTTCAAGCTTCTGGACTGGAAAGGATACGGTATCAGCATCAATGGCGAGTACATCACTCACCTTCGATTTGCCGACGTTATAGTCCTTATGGCAGAATCGCCGGAGGACCTAAGCACTATGCTCAATGACCTCAATAGTGTTTCCCAACGGATAGGTCTTAAGATGAACATGGACAAAACAAAGATCATGTTTAATGTCCATGTCACACCTATGCCGGTAGTTGTTGGGAACACTAAGCTCGAAGTTGTTGACGAGTATGTTTACCTTAGACAAATAGTCCGACTAGGTAAGTCCAACTTCGACCGAGAGGTCAATCGACGGATTCAACTCGGTTGGGCAGCGTTCGGGAAATTATGGCACATCTTCTCGTCAGGTATACCTCAAAATTTGAAAACGAGACTGTACACCCAGTGCGTATTGCCAGTGATGACATACGGAACTGAGACGTGGTCTTTCACTGCTGGCCGGATGAGGAAGCTCAAGGTCGCTCAGCGAGCTATGGAGAGGGCTATGCTCGGAGTTTCTCTGCGTGATAAACTCAGAAATGAGGATATCCGCAGTAGAACCAGATTGACCGACATAGCATAACGGATTAGTAAGCTGAAGTGGCAATGGGCCGGCCATATAGCTCGAAGAACCGACAACCGATGGGGAAGAAAGGTTCTCGAGTGGCAGCCTCGTACCGATAGGCGAAGTGTAGGGCGTCCCCCCACGAGATGGAGTGACGACATGGTAAGACATGCAGGAAGTCGATGAATGCAGGTGGCTCAGGACCGTGCTTTGTGGCATTCTTTGGGGGAGGCCTATGTTCAGCAGTGGACTTGTGAAGGGCTGTAATGATGATGATGATGATGACATGATTCTGTAAAAAATATGTTTAATTATAATTATAAGATAATATCAAGATTCATCATCATCATCATCATTACATCCCTTCACAAGTCCACTGCTGAACATAGGCCTTCCCCAAGGAATGCCACAAAGCACGGTCCTGAGCCGCTGACACTGCTGCTCATCTCCTGTTTCAGTTATCCTCTGTCACCTCTTACGACAGCCGCGAGGCGATATGCAGAAGTGGATATTTGTATACCGTGACTACACGGTAAAGTTAATACAAAATATGTATATGATAGGTATTATAAACTATTAAATGAATTATTGAGAAGATAATGAACTAACACAACATTACTAATGCCGGATAGGTGTGATAATGACGTTGCGTGCGTAAATACAGCTGTTTGTAAATACAACAGTATGATAACTGAACTAACTGTAACACGACTCGTTTACTGCATTTGAATGGAGCGTTTGCTTTTGCAAATTCTATTTACAAACAATTAACAGATGATTACAAGTTCACTTTGAGCCATTCTGGTCACTGAAGTTTAATCTCTGGAATCAGAGTGACAAACGAGCACACAGTCAACCTGATAATAAGTTGATACTAGGGCCTAAAGACATCTACATTTATTCTACATTGCAATTGAATATGTAAATGTGTTGTAACCCTTAAGAACTAAGACGGAATGCGACGTAACCAGTAATAATGGTCTCCAAAACACTTACATATCAGCATTGCACTGTTATTTTACGGTGGTATTCTGTGAGAGCGTGGTCCTATCCCGTTCGAGCCAACCCATCCGTGTTACTATAATGTAGCTGCAGCATGGCTATATCACGTTGTATAAGGTCACGTATTTACGTATACTAGAGGTTGTCCAGTAGGCGAAATTCAATTGTAGATCAAAGATTTAGACTAGATTTAGATTGTACATTAAAATTCTTATGTTTGTATTTTAGGCAACCTTTATTTCACTTTCAACACTCAGTGTACGAGTTTATACTGAGAGTTATAAGTATAAGCATGGGTTATACGTATAACCCCTGCTTGCAACTGCATAGATATAAAACAGAGATATGGAATATATAGAATAGGCACTATTTGCCAGAAAAAGAACATTAGAAATCACACAAGATTCACAGCTGGTTCAGTCAATCTTTACGTAATTATTTTGTTGGTATATTTTTAAAATGTTTTTGTGACAAACAGTCGAACAGACTGTTTGACCATACAGTATTGTGTTCGACAATGACATTGGCAGTAGGAATGTAATTAATAAATGTTTTATTTAATTTAATTTAATTTATTTGGTAACACATGTCATTTACAAATTTTAGCTGCCTGTATTTGTTTTCGATACAAAACTTTATACTATGCCAAATCTCACACTCCTCCGTGCGCGCAAATTGCTTAAAAAGGGTTACAAAGTCATTACATATTAACAAGCTTTATAAATTTAAACAAAAATTATTTTTGTTTAAATTTATAAAGGTTGTAACCCGCTCAGATCCCAACTTTTTCATCGGCTTAGCCGACAACCTGAACCGTTTATACCGAGCCTTTACAAATTTTAGGTAATTGGAAAATATTATTTTGTGAGGTTTGAAGTAATAGGAGGATAAATTTCTTTTGTCGCTGAATACCGCCTTGTTTCTATTGACTAATTTTAAAATATACGCGTTGATAAGATGTTCATAGCATTAATATTATAATATATGTTATATATCGTAATTTTATTCAATTTTTATCGTAAGTTGTTTTCCAAACAAAAAAAAAACAAAGTATTCGGAGCAATAATTGGGTGCGGCGCTGCTGGCTGAGGGCTCATATCCGCACGGAAAAAGTATTTTTGTAGGACGTACAAACTTTGTACTATAAAGTTGTTTCTTGCCAGGATATTTGTGACTTTATCTTCTAGGATCCATGTGCAATTCATTCTTGTGAAACACCTTCACTATACAAAAGAAATTCCTTATTTGGGGTAACATTTATTTCTTTAAAATAAACTATTGCAAACAAAATCATTTTTGTGCACCTATTCCATATAGGTTATAAATATTTTTTTTTTATTTTTTTCTCTTGGGATAGGGTGACATACGAGCACACAGTCCACCTGATGGTAAGTGGTTGCTGTGACCCATGTACATCTGCATCTATCCTCAATAAAAAATCAAAATACAGATGCGTTGTCTACGGGTGACAACAAGCTAAGATGGAATGAGGAAAACAGTTCCAGTGAAAAGGGTTTCCGGGACTCTACACTCACCATACAAAACACAGCATTGTTAAGCTGCCATTTTACGCTAGTGTTTTATGAGAGCTTGGTCCCTCCCCGGTCGAGCCGACCCATTCGTGCTACAACCATACTAGTAATATAACAACAACATGGTTCTACTACGTCAACAAATAAAATGATACATATTTAAAGGCTGGTAGCGATTTTTTTCCATTATTCATTTATTCCTTTCTCAGGAATTATAATCATTTCTAAAGTCCTTTAAATTATGTTAACAACTTTTAATTCAATCTTTATTCAATATAGTTTTTTAACATCGTAGTGGACAAATTTTCTAAATTTTGTGGAATTCTGTTGTGAATTTTTCACATTCACATTTCCCCAGAATTAATTACTGATTCTGTGAAGTCGAGTGATTAATAACTTGTGTCTGTTCCTCCTATTTATAGAATGAATATTAAAACCAATTATAATTTATAGAAATCAATTTATTATTTAAAACAATTTATATTTTTGTAAATTAGTTTTTAAACTACTTATGTTTTGTGTTCATATATTACATTTTCTTAAATGTATAGAGAAGCCAAAATTAACATACTAACTTCCTTAAATTATTGGCTTAGAAACTCTTAAGATGTTAAATCGTAGATGGATATATAAACTAAAATAAATTGAATAGAATTTTTTGAAAAAAAAAAATCCTATCGCACAATTTGCATTTCTCTTAATAAACATATTGCGTACATGGGACAGCTGACAAATAAATCCATTACTAATAACAAATCATTTTGTTTCATAACTGGCAAAGGGCTTTTCGGAATGAATGAAGTATCGAGATCTAATCTTGCTCAACTCAATTCATCAATAAACAAAACCTGATTGAGCCGCACTGAAACAGCACGTCTACAAAGACACCTCATCATTCATCATCATCATTACAGCCCTTCACAAGTCCACTGCTGAACATAGGCCTCCCCCAAAGAATGCCACAAAGCAAGGTCCTGAGCCACCTGCATCCATCGACTTCCTGCATGTCTTACCAGGTCGTCACTCCATCTCGTGGGGGGACGCCCTACACTTCGCCTACCGGTACGAGGCTGCCACTCGAGAACCTTTCTTCCCCATCGGTTTTCGGTTCTTCGAGCTATATGGCCGGCCCACTGCCACTTCGGTTTAAAGATATTTATTTACTCATTAAGACAAATACATGTCACTTACATGAGTACATTATACAATTTTAAATAAGTCACACAGAACAAAATAATAACAAAAAAAAAGGGAACATAAATTAGGGTAGATTAAAATTAAATATAAGTAGCAAGTTAGCTGCGTAGAAGCAATGTTTTAAATACTGACTATATAAGGCGGTGGTCCAAGTTATAAAATGTCTTGGTTTTTAATGTGGTCTAATAGTTTATTTTTGAATATATTGAGCAAACTTGCATCTTTTATATTTGAAGGGAGTTTATTATACATCTGTGCTCCTGCAAATGTTACGGCATTTCTTCCAAAGTTCGTGCGAATATTTGGTAATACAAGATGATTTGCGCGGCGTGATGAGTATTTTAGTGTTTTTCCTTTTGTGGTGAACGTTATATTTGAATGGATCATATTACGCGTGATTTTATATATTAATATACAATTGTTAAAGATGTATAATTGTTTAATGTTTAAGAATTTTGTTTCGTGGTATATTTTTTTAGTCGGTGTTAAAAAGTCGTAATGATATAAAATTTTAATTAATTTATTTTGCAGTATTTGTAGCTTTTGGAGATAAGTTTTGCCTGCTGTACCCCATATCTCTATTAAGTAAAGTAAATGTAGTTTAACCAACGCGTTATAAATCATAGGGCGAGCTTTTGCTGGTATACATCGAGCCATACCGTATGTAGAACCTATTAGAGATGAAAGCTTATTTTTTATAACTGATAAATGACCATTCCATGACAGATGTTTATCAAGAAATAGTCCAAGTTATTTTTCTTGATTAGATTGGCGTAGAATTTCTCCATTAATATGTAATTTTGTGTGGTGTTGGATTTTTTTGTTTTTTGCACTAAATATTACGTAAGATGTTTTGGCGGTATTTATTGTTAATAGGTTGTATTGAAACCATCTGTGTAGTGTGTCAAGATCTTGTTGAGCAAGCAAAGTAAGGTCATCTATATTTTGTCCAAAGTAGAACAAACATGTGTCGTCTGCATACAAAGTGAGATGGCCGTGTAACCCTACTTCACAAATATTGTTAACATACACTAAAAACAATAGCGGACCAAGAATTGAACCTTGTGGTACTCCACAGTTTATAGGTAGGTGACTGCTTTGATAATTTCCAATCCTTACAACCTGGTATCTATTTTCAAGGTAAGATTTTAACATCTGGAGTGCCGTATCTGTCACACCAATACTTTCTAACTTTTTTAGTAGCAACGAGTGACTCACTGTGTCAAAGGCCTTTTTTAAGTCAATGAACATACCCAGTGCTAGCTGTTTTTGGTCTATTTTAGTTTTTATTTTAGTAGTTAAGTCAATAGCTGCACTGAGAGTACTCGATTTTGAACGAAAGCCATATTGTTGATCACACAAAAAATTTATTTCAGTTAAGTGGTCATTCAGTCGTTTGTAAATGACTTTCTCCAGGATTTTTGAAAGCACTGGCAAAACTGACACAGGCCGATAGTTTCCTGGATCCGTCTTTATACCAGATTTATAGATCGGATTGACCTTAGCTACTTTAAGACTATCTGGGAATATACCTTGTACCAGTAGTTTATTAAGGCAGCCAGTGAGATTGGGAATAATTAGATTTTTTACACACTTTATTGATTTCGTACTAATGAAGTCAATCCCTGTGCTAGTGTTAGTTTCCAGACCATCGACAATATTAGCTATCTCATTTTTATCACATTGTTTGAAGACTGACAATTTGAATTGGATTGTATCAGATTTTAGTTTTGGCAATGTGTGTGTTACATTGTTATGATAATGGGACGGTATTTTGTTTGCAAGTTGCGTACCAATATTTGAGAAAAACTTATTGAATAACTCACAAACAGCTACAGGATCTTTAATGACTAGGCCGTTGTCCGTTTTAAGATTTGGGGGAGCACAGCTTATAATAGGTTTATTCTTAGAAAGTGTATTTATCAGTTTCCACATCTTTTTAGGTTTACTTATACATTTTTCAAACTCTCTGTAATAATATCTGCTCTTTGAAGTCTTGATAAGTCAGGCCACTTTTGTTTTTTCATCAATTTATTCTGATTTTAGTTCGTTATTCTCTGGGTCTTGCTTTAGTTTACATGACAATTGATTCCTTTTTTTAATTCCCAATATGATTTTTTTATTAATCCATTCTTTTTGAGGTAGATTAACAATTTTACATTTTATTTCTTTACTTTCTGATATTTTTTTCTTTATAAATTCTTCTAGAGTGCCAAAATTACAGTCATTATTTTGAAGCTTATGATCTCTAGTTTGCTTATATAAAATTTCATAGTTAACAGCTTCATATCGTACCTTTTGCATTTGTGGGGGTTTCACTTTTTTAATTTCAACGTAAATATTTTTATGGTCTGAAAATGAAGATTCAATGATAGCCATATGAAATTTATGGTTGTTGAGATTTGTAGCAACATGATCTATAATAGTTCTCGACGTTGGTGACACACGAGTGCTGTGTAGTACTTCAATTTTGTTAATTAATTTAAAACCAGTTTCCTGCAGTAGATCATTATACAACGTGCTCTTAGTATCAGATACCAAAAGATCTATATTTGTATCGCCAAAGACAATCGCTCTTTTTTTTGCTGCAGTTGCAGTTGAGATGGTTGCCGGATTCAAGGATTACCGTGTCCTCCCCCTCTCTTCGGACTTCGGATAATCCTATAATATGCCAGCGCAACTTGTCTATCTCTTCTAGCTCCACGATCTTCTCGTCAGTCCTCAGGGTGCGTGCGTTGTACGTTGCCAGGTCGGTTTAATATCAAGATTAAAAAACATAAATAGCACACTTATAGATAGACGTCATAATAAATTTAGAAAAATACAAAATTTTATCTAGTCTTATATAAAAAATATATATCAAATTAATTTTACACGAAATGTCTTATAAGTTATTCATAAATTTAGTTTATAAAAATAAAAATCATCTAGAGTATAAAAATCATTTTGCTTAACCATTACTTTAATTTTTTTTGAAAATGTTTTAATGGAATTTCTCGAATTTCAGTAAGAGTTTTATTATATTTTTATACACATAATGGGACAATTCTCCTGAAAAAAAGGCTGATTTATATTTCATAAAATTTTATCTGTTTACATCTATATGTGGAAATCTTTCATCTGTATTATCAACACATTTCTGAAATAAATGTGAGTATTTCTTTATAAAAGTTCCAATTCATACACCTACATCCAACAAAATGTCATTATTTTTAACAGTTTTAATGATTTTTCTTATGAATAAGGAATGCTCTTAAAATCGTTGAATTGCCAAAGATCAACAGCCCATACCGTCAAACGGACCACACATATCAATGGTAAACTATGATAGCGGTTTCTTTACTTATTAAATTACTAAGTATTTTGAACGAATCTATTTAGCTTAATACACATTAAACTTATATAATTTTTCCAACTACAGTGCAAGTCTAAGATAAGGCCGAGAAGTTTTATTTCAGTCTTTTTAATTTCTTGACTATGACTCATTTCATGTGACACTTTCATTATAGTAATATTTTCACGGTTAGTGCAAATTGTATTATATTTAGTTTTGAGTAGATTCGGGCATTAATTATTATTTTAGCGCCAATTTATTGGAGATGCGACAGTACTGTCAATTTTGAGTTCCTAATCATATGGCTCTTTTTACCTGTTATTAAAACTGATACATCGTCGGTATATAGATTACAATGTTGATCGATTGCCAACGGAAGCTCATTAATATACAAAATAAAAATTAAGAGACCAACAATTCTATATTTATATCTGACTTAAGAAAAGGAGGAGGTTTACAATTTAACTGGATGTTTTTTGTATGTATGTTATATGAAGATATTCTTCGTCACTTGTGACTGATTTTGGATATACTTTTTTATTAAGCAGTGTATACGTCAGTCCCATATAAACTTAGAGAAAAAATTCTACCACTTAAAATGGCAAAATAGGGAATAAAGCTTTCAATATAATTATTTAGACGTCATTGATATTTTAATATTTCTTAGAACACGCAAAAGGTAAAAAAAAACCAACTCTTAATAAAAAGTGAAAGCCGATTTCAAGCAAATAATATATATCACATATTAAAGTCAAATTTGAAATCGAAGACTTCAGAGTATGAAATTCTTTTTAGCTCTTTGTAGCCGGCTTTTACTTTTTAATTTTGTTGTAGTATTTCCAAATCTTATTTTCATATCACGAAATTAAACGACTTTAGTTTATGGTGACATTTGTGCTGCCAGCCTATCACTTATTCCCCGTTGTAGAGAAGTTTTCAAATGCACCAACAAGCTCCATTAATAAATATTCTGTTAAAATGACTCTGTGAAGCGGTTAATATAATGAAGAACAACAGAAATAAAAACTATTCCTCTAACACGATTGACGTTATTACTATAAGCTCTCGTCCGCTGGTGTTGCAACTGTGTGCGAGTTAGAACGGTAGATCATCGGTTACTATACACGAAGATTTACACAGGTAATGAGAAGCACTTTGCAGGTGCTTTATCACAAAAATCTTTTGGTAACAGTACAACAGTTCATGCGTAATGTGTTCCAAACATGTTTTGAACATAACAAGTTTCGTTCATTTTCATATTCAGACAGAAGTAATCCTATTAATTAAGTTTGACCCTACATTATCAATACAGCCCTTAACAAGTCGTCTGCTGAAGATAGGTTTCATAGTTTTCCGTAATCATGTAGTGACGGTCGAAGAATATCCACTACCTCATATCGTCCCGGGGGTGCCGTAAGAGGCGACATAGCAAATCTAAAACAGGACATGGGCAGCCGCATCTTCCTGATAACAATGATAAATAATGCATCAAAATAATAAAAATCTGCGGTTTACAACTCTCCTGCTAAGCGTGGCAGCTATGCCGAAATCCCTCTATGAGAAATCTAAGGCAAAGACGTATGTTCAGCAGTGGACTATTATACGCTGTAATAGATTGTGCTGGAGAGTACGGTCTGACTAAGTACGATTCTGAACCACCTGTGTCCACCGATTATCTGCGTGTTTCGTTAGGTCGTCACTTAATTAAGAGGGGGGTTACACAACGCTGCGCTATTCAGTACAAGTCTGCCACTCAAGAACCTTTCATTCCGTAACATTGTCGATCCTTCGAGACCTGAGTATAGCACTGGACTTTTGATTAGCTGCAATTATTGGTTAACGATATATATAGTTATAAAGGTTTGCTTCGTTTTCGTAATGCGTACCTCAAAAGAGTGGAATAATTTGCCAGCGTCTGTTTTTTCCGTCCGAATACAATCTGGGCGTCTTCAAGGTAAGAGTGAATAGGCTTTTGTTACGCTACGTCAGTGGGATTTACCATCTAGGGCTTTATAACCACATACCACCAAGATTATGGTTAAGTAGTAGGATTGCGGTCAAGCACTGGCTTTTTATATGATTGGATGAAAAACACAGTCCACCTGATAGTAAGTGGTTGCTCTGACCCATAGACATCTACATTTTTCCTCAATAAAGAGTCAAAATGCAGATGCGTTGTCAACCGTGAGTACTAAGATGGAATGCCTCGTTTCCGGTAAAAGGGGGGTCTCCGGTTCTCTATACTCACCATACGAAACACAGCAGCATTAAGCCGTCCGTGGTACAACTATACTACTAATATATCTGCAGCATGGTTCTACCACGTACAGTGATAATGGATATATGGATATAATAAATATGGATGAAAAACCACAGTCCACCTGATAATCAGTGTATGCTGTAGCTTATAGAAATATACAAATTTTGTTCGATTCAGAATCAAAATACAGATGTGCTTCCTCCCAAGGAGATAGAATGCTATCCGTATAATTAAAAATTAAAAGTTGTGCACTGCCGACTTTAATATAAGTTATTAAGAACAACTCAAAAACTATTATTCTGACCTTGATCAAATTCATATGGAACCACACGATAAGTACCAGCTTTAAAATAAAAAAAACCGACGATATCGGTTTACCCAGTAAAAAGTTATGAGGTAACACACATTAAAAAAAACATACAGTCGAATTGAGTCCCGTCTCCTTTTTGGAAGTCGGCAGAAAAGAATCACTCATTACTCACAATATATAATCCAAAAACGTTATCTTGCTATTTTAGGCTGGTAATTTCTAAGAACATAGTCCTTTCCTGTTGGAGAAGACCTATATGTACTGAAACTGTAATACATACACTATTAATACATTTGCTAATAAATATTTTAAAGTTGCAACTGTAAATAACTGACGTTACCTAAATATAGGAACGGAGGTACATACAGACATTTCATTTATAGTATAAGGGTGAAAACGAGTACACAGTCCAACTTATAGTAAGTGGATACTGTGGCTCATAGATATTTACATTTATCATCGATTAAGAATCAAAATAAACTTAGAAATTAGTATATTCGGAGTGGAACCAGAGTAATCGATATAACCCAACGGATTAGTAAGCTGAAGTGACAATGAGTCGGCTATATAGCTCGAAGAACCGACAACCGATGAGCAAAAAAGTTCCCGAGTGGCAGCCTCGTACCGGTAGGCGAAGCGTAGGATGGCCCCCCCACTAGATGGAGTGACGACCTGGTAAGATATGCAGAAAGTCGATGGATACAGGTTGCTCAGGACCGCGCTTTGTGTTCCTTGAGGGTGGCCTATGTTCAACAGTTCACTTTTGAAGGGTTGTAATGATGATGATGATGAAGAATCAAATTGTAGATAATTTGGTACCCCCAAGGACTAAGATAGAATGCCTCGTTTCTAGTAAAAAGGGTCTCCGGTTCTCTACACTTACCATACGAAACATTACGCAGCTTTTTTACGCTTTCGTGCTACAATCATAATATAGCTGTAGCGTAGTTCTACCACGTAAAAAAACTACATTAAATATACTCACCCGTTTAAAATATGACTTTTGTAGGCTCAGGTGCAGTCGAATAATTAAGTTTTTCATACGAAAAATAATACACGTAAAATACGAATTTGTTGAAACATTTTAAAGATATTTTTGACATATTTGTACGAGAAAGTAAAGTCCCAACTTTCTTCAAAGTGGGCAAAAGTAATCGCTGAAAATGAACGTGTTTTCTCAAGGGAAATGTACGCCGGTACTGTATAATATTCTGTATACACGTTAAAAGTTTCTAGAAATAGAAAGTAATGAAAATTATTGTATCGTTTATATCTATGTGTATATGTGTTATCAGTATGGTGAACAGTGATAGAGATTTGCTCAGTATGAAGCTTTTTTTATTTTGAAATTATTTTCTTTTGACCGAAGAAGAAATGGCGAAAAAAAAACTCAGCAGCTATTTTTTTTCAATTTAAATTACATAACAGGGTTAATTGTAACGGAAAACTACAACAGACCCATGAGTAGCTGAAGTATGCCCTATGATGTAGTCGAAAAGAGACTATTAAAAATTTGGAGCTTATCAGCGTATAGCGAACCCAAACAGATCAGCACCAGTTTACAAGTCACAATTTAACCTACTAAAATACACTGATGGAAAATTTTCAAGAAACGCAAAAAAAAGGTTTTATTTCTAAAAAAAAAGAAAGTTTTGGTACGGTTTTTACGGTTACGGTTTTTTTTTTGGATTTCATTTGTTTTCATGTAGTTATTGCAATATATTGCGTTTTCTTATACTGCGAAAAATTTTGCCAACTATTGAATTTCAGCTTAAAACCTACAGGTTTTGCTTAAATTTTTGCCTTGACTGACTTGTTTTTCGTATTAAGTGTGAATTGTTACTTCAAATAAAGCGAGAACGCCAAATCTAAATGACAATCAAGCTGCTAGGGCTGTTACTTTAATCGAAACTGGGCACACTTACAGTCATTTGGCCATTCTCAAGATTTTAATAATAACTTGATTATGAGTGCGCCAACTCTAAGTACTAATTATACCACGCCTTCCCTAAACATTTACAAAAATAATTTTTTCTTGTATAATTTTTCTTATTTTAATTTGCTAAATTTTTCTCATTTAATCGATAAAATCCAAATTGATAAACTTGATTGTCACAAATATCCCTGAGATTTCATTTTATACGTACTTTTTTTGCGTTCCTTTAAATTTGTCCTTGAGTGTATGATATAAACTCATACTAGTAAGTTAAAAAAATGTCTACGCATTTTTACAAGCTTTTATTTAACTTGCAATGTAACTATGTTTGTTCGGGTGGAATCTTGCAACTCACTTTTGAAGCAGATATCTTCAATCGATTGAGCTGAAGTTTTGAACACACGTTAAGTTTAGATGACAATGCATGGTTAGCTGTGTAACGTCATTCTAACTCCAACATGGCGGAACACCCAAGATGGCGGACTAGTTATTTTTAATGCACTCCTACAAAATGGGTATAAAATGAAAGGGCTTGCTTAGTGTAATTCGAAAAATAAAGTGACGTCACTCTAAATCCAATATGACGGATTTCTAAAGATAGCGAACTTAGTATTTTATACTTTCCTACAATATGTAATTCTAACTCCAACATGGCGGAACACCCAAGATGGCGGACTAGTTATTTTTAATGCACTCCTACAATATGGGTATCAAATAAAAGGGCTTGCTTAGTGTAACTCGAAAAATAAAGTGACGTCACTCTAAATCCTATATGGCGGACTTCTAAAGATGGCAAAATAAGTTTTTTATACTTTCCTATAATCATTTTCATCATCATCATTACAGCCCTTCACAAGTCCACTGCTGAACATAGGCCTCCCCCAAGGAATGCCACAAAGCACGGTCCCGAGCCACCTGCATTCATCGACTTGCTGCATGTCTTACCAGGTCGTCACTCCATCTTGTAAGGGGACGCCCTACACTTCGCCTACCGGTACGAGGCTGCCACTCGAGAACCTTTCTTCCCCATCGGTTGTCGGTTCTTCGAGCTATATGGCCGGCCCACTGCCACTTCAGCTTACTAATCCATTGGGCTATGTCGGTTACTCTGGTTCTACTGCGGATATCCTCATTCCTAAGTTTATCACGCAGAGAAACTCCGAGCATAGCCTTCTCCATAGCTCGCTGAGCGACCCTGAGCTTTCTCATACGGCCAGCAGTGAAGGACCACGGCTCAGTTCCGTAAGTCATCACTGGCAACACGCACCGGTTGTACAATTTTGTTTTAAGGTTTTGAGGTATTTCTGACGCTGAGCTGAATCCGTCGATTGACCTCTCGGTCGAAGTTGGACTTACCCAGTCGGACCATTAGT
The DNA here is from genome assembly GCA_033319125.1 of Parnassius glacialis. Taxonomy (NCBI): domain Eukaryota; kingdom Metazoa; phylum Arthropoda; class Insecta; order Lepidoptera; family Papilionidae; genus Parnassius; species Parnassius glacialis. Next base: position 3,027,446 of record JAVANC010000006.1, read on the forward strand.
CCCAGGTAAACAAACTCGTCAACAACTTCGAGCTTAGTGCTACCAACAACTACCGGCAAAGGTGTGACATGGACATTAAACATAATCTTTGTTTTGTCCATGTTCATCTTAAGATTTATCCGTTGGGAGACACTATTGAGGTCATTGAGCATTGTGCTTAGTTCCTCCAGCGATTCTGCCATGAGGACTATATCGTCGGCAAATCGAAGGTGAGTGATGTACTCGCCATTGATGTTAATTCCGTATCCTTTCCAGTCCAGAAGCTTGAAAACGTCTTCCAATGCAGCGGTGAAGAGTTTCAGGGATATAACGTCACCCTGTCTTACACCTCTCTGCAATTGGATAGGTTTCGTACTCTGATTCTGTACTCGAATAGCCATCGTAGCTCTACTGTACAAACACTTCAGCACTTCCATATACCGACAGTCAACTTGGCACCGCTGAAGGGACTGCAGCACCGCCCAAATTTCGACGGAATCAAAGGCTTTCTCATAGTCCACATACGCCAGACATAGTGGCAAATTGTACTCTTCGGACTTCTGTACAATTTGCCGTAGGGTATGTATATGTGGTCTATGGTGCAAAAGCCCTTTCGGAAACCGGCTTGTTCGGGAGGCTGGTGGTAGTCAAGTCTGCGCGCGAGACGATTCGTAATGACTCTCGAAAACAACACGTAGACGCGGCTCAGAAGGGAAATCGGTCTGTAGTTCTTCAAGAGAGCGTGGTCACCTTTCTTGAAGAACAAGACCACCGCACTTCTGCTCCACGCCTCCGGTGTAATGCCACCATGGAGGACGGAATTAAAGAGCTTCTGAAGGACTTCAAGTACCGGTCTTCCACCCGCTTTCAGAAGCTCCGCTGTAATTCCATCCTCGCCTGGGGCCTTGCCGTTTTTAAGGTGCTGGAGAGCCATTCTAATCTCGCTCAGACTGACGTCCGGCATATCTTCGGAATAGTGTCGAATAAGACTCGCTCTTGGAACGTTACTCACACTTGCGTGTGGCTCCAACGATGACGTGTACAGCTGCCCATAGAACCTCTCAATCTCACTCAAAATCTCAGGTGCCCCGGAAACAATGCTGCCACATTCGGTCTTCAGCTTTGACAGTTGGCTCTTTCTGGCACACAGATCTCTGGCAAAGACTTTGGAGCCTTGGTTCCGCTCGATCGCTTCTTCAATACGAGCTGTATTGAAGTTGCGTAATTGTCGCCGCATGCATTTGGAGATCTATCTGTTCAGTTGCCTGTATGCTGTCAAATCTGTTGAATAATGTAGCCTCAACTCCCGTCAAACAGCCATGAGATTAAGAGTGTGATCGGAGAGTTTTTGTGTTCTTCTGCGGTGGGTCTTACAGAACTTAGCTCCGACCACATGGACAGTTTCCACGAGCTTGTCATTCATATCGTCCACTTCATTGCAGTCTTCTAGGCACTGAAAACGGTTTTGTAACTCGAGCTGAAAGGTTTCGGGACTTTGGATTAGAGCACGAGGGGGACGGAGCGTTGACTTCATCAGACGAGACCTCTCCAACTTAACATTTAGGTTCAGTGTGCCTCTAACCATTCGGTGATCGCTGCCGGTTTTCACCCTCGCGATCACTGAGACATCACTGAACAGTTGTCGTCTGGTCGTCATAATGAAGTCAATTTCATTTTTTGTTGAACCGTCGGGGCTCGACCAGGTCCACTTCCTGTGGGGCCGCTTCTTGAAGAAAGAGTTCATCATAAAGAGTCCCTCTTTTTCCATGAAGTCGGCCAGCTGCTGGCCCCTTTGGTTCCGTTGCCCTTTTCCAAATTTCCCTACTTTCAGCTCACCGTTCTCTCTTGTGCCTAGTTTTGCATTGAAGTCTCCCATTAACACCGTATATGGGGTTTCGGAGGAATGCATGGCTCTAGAGATATCCTCATACATTTCCTCCACCTCCTCATCGGGGTGTGCCGAGATTGGTGCGTAAACCTGTATAACCTTCAGCAAATACCGTTTGGTGATTCTGAGTATAAGGTACGCAACCCTCGTCGACACACTCCCGATCTTTACAACGTTGTTAACGAGAGACTTGTGGACGATAAATCCGACACCTCCTTGGGACAGATGGTCGCCCTCCCGGTGATAGAGCAAGTTGCCGGATGCGGGGATTACCGTGTCCTCCCCCTCTCTTCGGACTTCGGATAATCCTATAATATGCCAGCGCAACTTGTCTATCTCTTCTTCCAGCTCCACGATCTTCTCGTCAGTCCTCAGGGTGCGTGCGTTTTATGTTGCCAGTCGTCGTAGGTGGCAACCGAATCTCCACCGGAGATTCTTAGCACCCCCTGCCCCGCCGTTACCATGGTCGCCACCGTAGCCAGGAATAGCGGGGCCGCCGGGGACTGGGAGCCGTCTGTGTGTTATTTTGATCATTAGGGGGTATTTGCCATAGTTGACACGCTTGGCGAGCGGGTTGGCAACCGCAGTTTTTTTATTGTAGTTTTAGCTATTATCAGGAAGATGCTGCTGCCCATCTCCCGCCTGTTTCCCTTTGTCGCCTTTTACGACACGCACGGGTGGATATGGGGTAGTGGATATTCTTGACCGCCACTATACGGCACATTTCCTACAATGTGGGTCTCAAATCAAAGGACTTGCTGAGAATACGAATGCGAGTTGCAAAAAAAGATGGTGATCATAAACTCGGTTGCTCTAATCCATCTGAAATTTTGGTTTACTGGGGTTTTTGCAGTCCTCGATAATAATATTGAGGTCGAATAGTTCGAGTCTGTAGCATTGGTTGGTTAACTTTGACTTGTGTATTTTGGCGAAATAGGCGTCAATAGCAGTGGTTCTCTTCTCCTAAACAAGTTGCAACCTGTCCAGGAGAAGAGATAATCCGAAGCACGGTTACACCGCTAATTAACGGTCGATAGCTGGGTGCCCAATTAATGAGCCAGCCACTCGTGAAAAGCTGCCTCACCATCTTACAAAAAATTCTGGGTTGACTCCACCATGCCTATTGGCGACCGGAGGAGAGGACTGTCATCAGGACTGGCTGTTCCCATTACAGAGACTGACCACGCTAGGAGAGAGGTGTGGAATTTTGCCTTGTCGCTGGAGCTCCAGACTAGTACAACAAGCGACTAGGATACCTGATGTAGATGGGCATGTAGCTAACTGCCTTGACCTTCTGCCTACGACCGATTCAGACAGGTACGATGTTCAAGTAAACTCATCATTGGGAACTTCTGACCACTGTCTGTTGAAATTTGTGTTGTTATATTCTCCATTTAACTACGATTTCCACGGTGTGTGGCGAGTGTGGCGATACAAGTCAGCAGATTTTGATGAGATACGGCATTTCTTTGCATCTTACCCTTGGTAGCAGGTCTGTTTCTAGTCTGATGACCCGTCGAGTTGCGCGGTTTCCATAAATGATGTGATAAGTCAAGCGATGGAGTTTTTCCACCCCCTTGCTGACGTACCCATTTGTGGTAAAGCTCACCCATGGTTCAAATCGAGTGTGCTTGTACTGAAAAGTACAAGCATATGGTGTAATTTTTCAGGATCAATGCTTGAGACCGCAAAGCTCCGGATTTTAGCCTTAAGGAAAGAGCCTTTAGCCAAGCCACCAAATCCTGCAAAAAAGAATTACGGCAAGCCAGTTTCGACCGCATTAAATCGCACGCACGTACCGCATCGGTACAAAACTCTCTGTCAAGCCATCTGGCAGTAATGCTTTTTGGTCCCTCGCCAAAGCGGTCGAGACAAATTTCTGTTGGTCTACACTGCCTCCGCTGGTAATACCTGATGGCTCACTGGCGCATGCACCTAAGGAGAAAGCGGACTTAATTGCTTCTACTTTTGCTTTCAATTCCTGTATAAACAGTAGCAACAGCTACCATCTCTATTACCTCACTGCGGTAAGTCTATATCAGAGGTCCATATCACCAACAAGAAGGTTCTTTAAACCTTGCGAAGTCTAGACATGAACCAAGCTAGTGGACCTGATGGTATACCAGCTATAGTTCTAAAAGCCTGTGTACCTATGTTGTCTCCTGTTTGTTGAGACGATTGTTTCGCCTATCTTTCAGGAATGGGATAGTGCCAAAATCTTGGAAGCCGGCCAATATGCAGTCTGTGCCTTAAAAATAGGTAGCCATACTACTCTGCCAATTATCGACCAATTTCAATCACATACTCTGCAAGATTATGGAGGGTATATTGAACGCCCACCTCATGGTATACGTAGAGCAAAATGATCTTATAAGTGATTTACAGTACGGGTTTCGCCGATATCGATCAACTGTGGACCTTCTAGCGCATGCCACTCACATATAAGGCGAAGCCCTGGGGAACAGTGGTGAAGCATGTGATGTTTTCCTAGATGTTTAGAAGGTCTTAGACAGGTTTAGCGTGGCTTATTCCCGGGTCTGATGAATGGACTTTCTGAACGGTCTTTCCAGGTCGTCGCCGATGGCTGCTCATCCGATACTGTAGCAACTAAGGCCGGTGTGTCTCAGGGGTTCATTCTCTCCGCAACTCTCTTCCTGCTGCATATAAATGATCTGCTCATTTCCGTTATCTATAGGTATGCAGATGATAGCACAGTTGTGGAGGGATACCAACCAAATATCTGGGCCAGGCCGGATCAAATCCAGTCCGAAAGAGAGGATGTGGTTGAGCGTGTGTATCTCACACTACAGGCAGTCTCCGAATAGGGTGATGCCAATCTCGTGAAATTTAACGCCTACAAAACACAAGCGTGTCTTTTTACCCATAAAAGGAGCCAGCTTACCCTGGCTCCTACTTTCCAGAATGTATCATTGGAGTATACAGACCGCCTTCAGTTATAAGGGTTGAATTTTCTCTGAACCTCAACTATAGACGGTTCATTGAGAACAGAGCCAAAGCAGCCGCAAGGAATATCTTATATAAAGCGCAAGTCCAGAGTACTGCTGTCACATATGGTCTGATGCTGCAAAATACCACCTAGCAGCGTTGGACTCAGTGGAAAGACGTGCTAAGAGGCTCATTGGTGACTTTGATTTTTTATTTGTTTTAATTTATTTAAAAACTGTAATGTAACACCTTAATGTAAATGTTAATGTAAAGCGTCAGTAGCGCAATGGCAGGGCGCGGACCGCGAACTCGAAAGGTCGTAGGTTCGAATCTGCCATTCGACTACTCTCATGAACCACTTCTAACACAAGCATTTTAAGCTTACCAGAAGTGGTCAAAGGGAATATTAGTAATGTTTAATTGCATTACTAGTATTTAAAATAAAGACACCTTAAGGTAAAGGGTACATAGGACGGACCTAATGCCATATGCCATTCTCTGCCAGTCAACCCTGGGTGCCAAAGACAATTAGGCAGGTGCGAAACATAATACATAAATAAAGTGTATTAAATTTAAAATACTAGCAGGTCCCCGCGACTTCGCCCCCGTAGAATTATTTTTCGCGGAACCCTAAAATAAAAGCAACCAAAGTTACTCCTTATAACATCAGCTATCTGCCAGTGTGTATAAATATTGACAAATATAGACATTAATATTTATAGGATACTAACGTCACTCAATTGTTTTGCCTTCCCCTCCACTACCACTTAAACTTTATGGTATGGAATTAAAGTTCAAATTGACTTTTAAGTATTATTACGAATATTTTGTATGGGAATATAGAAAAGTGTTGTTTTTAGATTTCTCAGACAATTTTTTAAATTTTTCTCTCCGTAAGGACCATCTTCGTACTTCAAGGAATATTATAAAAAAATAATTAGCGAAATCGGTTCAACTGCTCTCGAGATTTGCGCTTAGCAACACATTCAGCGATTCATTTTTATATTATAGATAACTTATACATAGTACATACATACACAACATATATTTACAAACAATAATACAAACAGACTTTTATGTAATGTGTTTACATACTTATAAATTGATTTGGTTTTGTTTTGTTATAGAATAAGACTGTATATATAAAATATATATCAGACGTGCACACAATCCACCTGAATGTTAGTGTTGTGACCCTTAGACATCTATATCTATCCTCGATTAAGAATTTAAATGCAGATGCATGGTTATCCATGAAGACTACGATATTACACTCACCATATTAACCACAGGAGCATAAAGTGGCAATTTGACGCTCATATTCTGTAAGAGCGTAGTCCTTCCCTGGTCGAGTCAACCAACTCATGCCATAACTATAATTTAGCTGTAATGTGGCTCTACGACGTCAAACAGTAAGCTTTACAGATAAAGATACGCCTAAAGAAATGTCAACAACAAGACAAATATTATATATTTTTCTAAGCCTTTACCAACATATGGTTCACCAAATACAGGAACATAATCCGCAAATATGTATTTAAGCACCGTATCATGTTTCATATTATTACGATGGCCTGGCGCCTGGTTTAGTTTATTACTCTATTCAACGCCCCCGGTTCCATCCATAATTGCCAAATTTTATGTGTTGTTGTGAATAATGCTGGATATATATTAAATGTGGGCAAACAGTTTTGATTTACTTTATTCGCAGTATTGACACTACTTCTTAGTTCCGAGAACCAACATGTAGATATAGATCGATGCAAAATTCTTTATTATATATATATATATATATATATATATATATATATATATATATATCTCCATTCTTACTATGAGAAAGAGGGAACAGATAGGGCACCTGTGTTTGCGTGCTCACTTCGTGCACTATAATTTTGACCTGGGCTAATCTCTAACCTGGACTGGCCGCCGTAACCGAAATTTCCTTCCGAGGAAATAATTAATATATAAACAAGCATTATTAATAACAAAGTCTTCGCAACTTCAAAATTTATTTAGCTCTTCTTTGATTCTGTAGAATCATCATTGACATGAAGTGTACACCTCCTTGTAAGTTAACATGAGTTGTAGCAAAATATACGAGGAAAGAAAAAAATAAGATAAACATAATCTGCGGAGAATTTAAATCCTCATGTTCTGCAACTCACGATCAGCCGTGCGAGAGAGAAGTGGCCCATAAAGTTTAACGACTCGCAAGTGAACAGTTTTATCGGCTTATTTTACATTCTTATCCGTAACATTCGTTGTTTGTTGTTAATAATAATGCAATTAAATTATAATATTATTAGTATATTAAAAGTAACTTAATTAAACTACAATTGCATGTGTTAGAGCCTTGCTGCAGCTATATTATGGCTGTAGCACGAATGGTTCGACTTGACCGGGAAGGACCACGCTCTCACAGAATACCAACATAAAATAGCAGCTCAATGCTGCTATGTTTAGTATGGTGAGTGTAGAGAACCGGAGACCCTTTTTGCTGGAAAATCTGCATTTTGATTCTTAGTCGAGGATAGATATAGATGTCTATGGGCCACAGGAACCACTTGCCATCAGGTGGACTGTGTGCTTGTTTGTCACCCTGTATTATAAAAAATAAACTAATTTATAAGTAAATTTTTCGATATTCCTCTCAGAAATGAGGTGAGGCCTGTGCCCAGCAGTGGGAAGTATATAATAGGCTGTAACTTTAATTTTTTAACTTTGATTTCGATATTACAGACAGACAGCTCAATTTTATTTATATGGTGATGATGATAAAACAGACGAATATACTTGTACTAATCTGTCTTGATTGACACAGTGACACATGTGTCTCTTCACGTTGGATTTCAGTCTATTCAGTGTTAGTGTAATATGTCAAATGGTAAAGCCCACAGACATCATATATATAAAGCCTTATAGGCTTAGACATCAGATCTATCCGGGCACCAAGGATTTTACGGAGGCTTGAAGTAGCTCTTAACTTGATACGTAATTTGTTTTCAGGGTTACTGGTACTATTTATATTTTAGATGTTAATAAAATATTTCTTCTTTCTTTCTTCTTTATTTTTATAAAACGTTATGCCCACACTAGGATTTTCTCCTGTGTCGTGGAGGCAGTTTACAAACATAAATTGCACAAGGACAAACATCCAGACCCGGAACAATTATTTGTAGGCCGTACAAATACTTGTTCCGTGCGGGATTCAAACCCGCGGCCCCCAGCGCAACAACTGATTGCTAAGCCACTGCGCCACGGAGCCGTTTCTCACCTTGCTTCTCAGTAACCCGTAAATTGTCTGCAGCTGGACATGTCTCTCCTATATTTATATAAATAAATAAATGAAATATACTTTAGTGTACACCAGAAAAACATAAGATACAATAAAAATAAATAAAAACATATTTTAAGGCACAATTGGCGACTTTACCGCTTAAAAGCGACCTTAAGTTTTAGAGTCTCTACCAGGCAACCACATTGCAAAAAGATAAAATGCCCTGCGAAAAAGTTGTGTATGTAAAGTGTTAGAAAATATACATGACATTAATATATACACTGCTTAAATACATACATAATAATATAATGAATAAATACATTTCAATTATAAAAATATAGACATGAAGTACATAAAAACCCAAAAAGAACTAAACAAGTAAGTGAAATAAAAGCCTTATAAGGAAAAATAGATAGTAAATTTAAAAGAACGTAGTCAAGGAGAGATAGAGGAATGACTATTTAAGGAGGAAAGAAGTGCTCTTTGACAAGTTTTTTTAACTTTTCAGTAGATTATGCACTTTTAATGTTTAGCGGTAAGGAGTTCCAGAGCTGAGCAGTATAAATAGAAAAGGATGGATAGAAGGACGTATTACAGGACGAAATTTTTAAAGTGAGGCTTTTATCAGAGTGAAATCCCATGCTTACCAATCTTTATGGTAAGCATGGGACGTGGGATTAAACAGAATATAGTACAAAATAGAAACAATGTGAGTATTATATATATGAGCATTAGTGGTGTTCCCGACAACTACCGGCATAGGTCTGACATAGATGCTACACGTTGTCTTTGTTTTATCCATGTTCATCTTAAGACCTATCCGTTGGGAGGCACTGTTGAGGTCATTGAGCATAGTGCTTAAGTCCTGCAGCGATTCTGCCATAGGGACTATATCGTCGGCAAATCGGAGGTGAGTGATGTACTCGCCATTGACGTTAATACCGTTTCCTTTCCAGTCCAGTAGCTTGAAAAAGTCTTCCAATGCAGCGGTGAAGAGTTTCAGGGATATAACGTCACCCTGTCTTAAACTTCTCTGCAGTTGGATAGATTTCGTATTCTGGTACTATACGCGGATAGGAATCGTAGCCCTACTGTACAATCACTTCAGCACTTTGATATACCGACAGTCCACTTGGTACTGCTTAAGGGACTGAATCATTGCTCAAATTTCGACGGAATCAAAGGCTTTTTCATAGACCACATACGCAAGACATAGTGGCAAATCATACTCCTCGGTCTTCTGTACAATTTGCGCAAGAGTATTTATGTGGTATATGGTGCTAAAGCCTTTTCGTAAACCGGATTATTCGGGAGGCTAGAAGTCGTTGAGTCTGCGTGCAAGACGATTTGTAATGACTCTCAAATACAGCACGAAGACGAAGTTTAGAAGGGAATTCAAAAAAGTAGTAATATTGTTATCTTATTTCTACTAGTGAGTGGTATGTTTTATAGGGTAGGGTGACAAACGAGCACGCAGTCCACCTGATGGTGAAGTGGAGTGGAGTGGAGTGGTTTCCGTGACCCATAGACATCTACATTTATTCTTAATAAAGAATCGAAATGTAGATGCGTCGTCACCCGTGAGGACTAAGGTGGAATGCCTCTTTTCTAGTAGACTGGATCTCCGGTTCTCTACACTCGTTATACGAAACGCAGCAGTGTCAAGCTGCCATTTTACGCTGTTATTCTGTGGGAGTGTAGTTCTTCTCCGGCCGAGCCGACCCATTCGTGCTACAACAATACTACTAATATAGCTGGAGCATGGCTCTACCACGTATATTCTTTGTATAGTGGTAGGATTCCTTTCCTACCTAGAAATAAGTCTGCGTCGGTACCACCCTCTTACCTATTTCTACCGCCAAACAGTAGTTGCTAGCACTGTTGTGTTTCGGTTTAAATGGTACAGATCCAGTTGTGGCGCGACGACAGCGCCACCACATCTTATATGACGTTTTCGTCGCACCATACAGCATATTAGCAGGCTGTGAGGCATTCCACCTTTGCCCGCAGAGCTTACAGTGCAGCTTTCTTTGTTTTAAGTTGGCTGCAGCACCGTGGACTACAGCAGCCACTTACCATCAGATGAACTGTAAGTTCGTTTGTCACTTCTTTTTATAAAAAAATAATAATTTTACACACTTCCATAAATAAAATATAACTGTGTTGGGTAGAAGGAATAGGGGAGAACTCCCGCCGGGCAAAGTATTCTGCCCGGGGAGCGGCCAACGCTCCGAGTGGTAGTTCGGAGCTCTTCTATAAATATACAGCTTTAACTGTGAACTTTGTTAGCGCGATTTAGGTTTCGATGTGTTTCGCTTATGGCGCGACGACAGCGCTGCGACATCACTACTAACTAATTTTCTAAAAATGTTCGTCACTATTTTTTTAAATTCTAATCATAATATACATACTATGTACTGCTAATATGGCTTCATTTTATATAGAAATGTAAATTTTTGATTTAATATAGATTAAAATTTATGATTTTTGAAAGTCTCTTATGTTTAATTTACCACTGGTTAGGAAAATACCTCTGTCCTGGTAAGAAACAGCAAACAATCCTAACAGTACATTTAAAAAAATTATAATTTTACAATCTTTCAATACGTTACACAAAATTGATAACATAAAACAAATAGCAAATAATAGAAAGGATGGAAAATATGAACTAAATTTTAAAAAACAACGAACAAATTGATCAAAATTGAACAGCCTAAATAAGCACAAAACTTCCAGCAGTCTAATTATTTTCTGAGCCAACTATTTTTGTTCCAAACAAACTTTCATATCGTAATAATAACTAAAGCATAGTGCTGTAAAATAGTAATGAGGCAATCGTTATTATTGTTCAGTAGTAGTTAGTTGTTAAGACAAAGGAATAGCTGCTTCGCAGGAGATGTGAGCTTATTGCTTCTATTTACTACTTAATGCCCTAGAGTTACGACACTGAATGATAGTGCACGTTACATCGCTGTGGGTTATAACAGATACCTGAGATCCATTTTTGTATATACTAGACTAGTAGAGATTGCCTCATTTAAAACTGCACGCGTTTCTCTCGTATTTTTAGTACATTTCATTACTTTACGTGGTAGAACTATGCTGCAGCTATATTATGTTTGCAGCAGGAACGGGTCGGCTCGATCGGGGAAGGACCATGCTCTCGCGGACTATCAGCTCGATGCTGCTGTGTTTCGTATGGTGAGTGTAGAAAACCAGAGACCATTTTTACTGGAAGCGAGGTATTCCATCTTCGTTTCTAATTCATCCCTCAGGGGTGACAACGTATCTGCATTTTGATTTTTAATTAAAGATAGATGTCTATGAATTGCAGGATCCATTTAAAATCAGGTTGTCTGTGTGCTTTTTTGTTACTCTTAATGTATAAAAAAACGTTCAGTATTTGAAACATTATAATAGTGCTAAAATGTACTACAACGCAATAAAAAGAGCGCGCAGATTTAGTTCTTTTGGTTCATAATGCAGTAAATGTTACAGGGAAATGAGTGCAGTTTTAAAGTGCTAGCCTGCTAACTGACTAGACTAGTAGATTTTTGGCCACGCTGCAGGCTATATTATAGTTTTGGCACAAAAAAATTCAGCTTGACCGGGGAAAGACTATGCTATCACTAAATACCAGCGTGAAATAACAGCTTAATACTGCTATGTTGTAACGAGACTTTCTAGCTTATTCTTCAGAGGTGACAACGCATTAAGAAAATATTTCTCATCTTGCTTCTCAGTAGACTGCAAATAGTCTGCAGCTGAACATGGCTCTCCTGTATTATTATCACTATTATTATCATATATCAAAGACCAATACTGAATATAATCCAATCCCATTGATTGTCTCATATGGTATATTTTACATAATTTCCTGTGTCTGCATTTTTCTTAATAGATGATAAATGTAGGTTACTGTGGGCAACAGTACTTACATCATAACTGGTAGCCTTTTTGCTCGCTTGTCAATCTTACTATTTTAAAAATATTATATTTTATTAATCGCTGAAATATATAAGAGATCACTTTGAGAGGGTGAGAAATTTTGTGATAAGGGGAAAGCGTGCTTTTCAAGAATGTATTGTGACCCAGGTTAGAAATTGAATTCTTTCTTTCCTGGCACGTAGAAAGAATGAATGAGGATAGAGTGACACAGCATAATTATGCTGCAGAAGAAAGTGGCAGAGTCAGCAAAAATCAAATTTATCGACTAAATCCTCCATGTTAATTTTCTTAGAAATGAGTGTAAGCATGCTTAGTATTGCAGCCCTTTGCATTTTCTATCGCATTTAGCGGATGTTCATGATGTTCGGATAAATTCCAGCTGGGTAATCTCACCAACGTACATTACGACAAAACTCACGATACCATCCACACCATCTGGATGCTTGGCGGTCCACAACTGTGCCTTTTACTAAAAGGTTTCTTCCTCGCACGATTTCTTTGTGGAATCGTTTACCACCGGCGATTTTTCCGTACCAATACGACTTAGGGGACTTCAAGAAATGAGCTAACTCCTTTTTAAAAGGCCGGCAACGCACCTGCATACCCCCTGGTGTTGCGGTTTTTTATTGGGGGAGTCAACACTTACCAGCAGGTGAGCCGCGTGCTAGTTTGCCACTTATTCTATAAAAATAATATTAGGGTTGTATAAAGACTGTAAATTTATATTTTTCGTAATAAAAAAAAACAAATCAACAGCAATAATACTGTAAACTTATTTAGAATATAGAAAAAACAACAGTTTTTAACAGTGGTAGAGCCACGCGGCAGCTCTTGCTGTCACACGGATGGGCCGGCTCGAACCGGGGTGGTACCACGACCTCACAGAAAACCAGCGTGAAGTAGAGGTTTACCTCTGCGTTTTGCTTGGTGAGTGCAGGTGGCCGGAGGCCCTTTTTACTGGAAATGAGGCATTCCATCTTAGTCCTCACGGGTGACAACGCATCTACATTTTGACTTGTAATTGAGGATAGATGTAGATGTCTATGGGCCGCAGCAACCACTTACCATCAGGTGGACTGTGTGCTCGTTTGTCACCCTTATCCTATAAAATAAAAAAAAAATAAATGAAAAAAATATGATCAACCTTATAGAATTAGGTCGTCAAATCGGGGAGCCTGGATTTGTGCCGTGTATATCGTTAGAGTGAAGACTAATTATTTTTTTATTTTATATTTATTTATTATTATTTTATAAGAACTAAGAATAGGGAAGGAAAACTAGCCCCTGTCATAAAGGTATAAAATCCTAGTTTAGGGGCTGTTGACCATTGTAAAAATTTGTAAATGTGGTATGTTTATTAATAAAGATTATTATTATTTTTTAATGTAACACTAGTAACAAAATAATAGTATTTTCTTCTCACTGTCGAACACAGGAGTCTCTCTCGTCTTATCTTGTTTCTTGTAAGGTTATAGAGCAAAATCCTCTGCACTGCTACAGTGAGTGTTGTCAGACCTCACATATCCTAGAAAATTTTTATACCTCAATCATGTAGTGTTCTTCTTGATGTTTACTTTCAACATCACGTTATGAATAATGAAATAGTCCATTGCTACTTACTATATTGTCGGCGGGGATCAATCCCTTGTTGCACGCGTACTATGAAATGTACAGCGAGCGCTGAGCCCCTGAGCTACCACCGCTCTTACGTAAGCAACAATAGAACATTATGTGAGCGTTTCTACACTCCGCTTATTATAACGCAGGCTTCCGCAGTGCACAGGTTTCTTTAGATTATATTCATTGGACGGTTACATAACTTACGATCCTACCTACGTGTGTTAATATCGCTAGCATGACACACTGCGCCATGGAGCTGAGAAACTCATCATTTTCTTGAAGTTTTTTTTTTATATAAGAGGGGCAAAAGTCATTTATAAAGTTAAGTAAATAAAAAAATAAATATTAAATAATACATAAAAAATAGCTAACACTTTTTATGGCTGAGAGTCCGTCACCCTCATACCTATTTCTGCCGTAAAATAGAGTGCCCGTTCTGCTGCTATGCTTATTTATACTCAATGGGTATATATAATATGTATACACAATAAACGTGCTAAATATATTTATATTCATTGTTGCTGAAAACATTTATGCGATGCTACACAGATGCGTGGATTTAAAACACTTCTACAATATAACATATGCAATTATAATACAACATTTAGTTATACTCGTATCAAAATCCACAACTACGAGTATTGTAGGTAGTACGGGTGGACTTAGAAACAGGTATACATAATTACTACAATGTATTCTAGTTAAAAATATTTAACTTATTTTTGGCTGCACCGTATTCGCTTTTTTGTAGGATTGGGTGACAAACGAGCACACAGTCCACCTGATGGTAAGTGGTTGCTGTGACCCATAGACATCTAAATTTATCCTTAATAAAGAATCAAAATGCAGATGCGTCGTCACCCGTGAGGACTAAGATATATATTCCAGTAAAATGGGTCTCCGGTTCTCTACACTCACCAAACGAAACACAGCAGCAGTAAGCTGCCATTTTACGCTGGTAATCTGTGAGAGCGTGGTCCATCCCCGGTCGAGCCGACCCATTCGTGCTACAACTATACTACTAATATAGATGCAGCTTGGCTCTACCACGTATATAAATCGGTTAAATACCGAGTAAAGTAAGGAAAGTGAGTAAGCCTAGAAGTGGAGCGTTCTTGTACTATTATTGTAGTTAACGACTTTAAAAGTAAGCTATAAACCTAACTCATATCCCTAGTAAAGACCTCTATATTAATTAAATAATCTATTTTTTCTACAAAAATGGTGTCTTTTTAGAAAATAATGAAAAAAAACTAAGCTTTTATTAATAATACCCGTGTCCTGATGAGGATATAATCCGGGACATCGCGGGAATTTTGCCTTAAAAACGGACATTTATTGCAACAGTAATTGCCTTCCCCCGTTAGGTAATTACTTAGCAATTATTTAAATGTTTTATTTTGAAAATAAATATTTTTGAGGGACTTATTTAATACAATAATGCCCAGAAATCTTTACAGTCTATCAAATAGTTACATTAATACTAGTAAACTTATGTAATATGAATGACAATACCACATAATCATCGATCACTAATAAAAAAAGCTAGACACACAATCCCATGAAAAGTTCTCAAAAAAATCCAATTATTTTGACGTAAATCTAGTTGAAATAAATATACATTAATGTAAATCCAACCTTAAATGCATTGTCTAAAGTTGTATTCACAAAGCTACGCACAAATTAAAACGCAACCAAATGTTCAAGTGGGCGCTCATTCGCTAAGGACATTTTTATCACCGATGGTGTATATAGTTTTTTTTTAGTGATCCTTGAACATAATTTACTATAATTACCTTTCAGTTTAGATGCTTATACTTTTTAACCGACATCAAAAAGGAGGAAGTTCTCAATCCGACTGTTTTTATGTTTGTTACCTTAGAACGTTTTTCTATGTGAACCAATTTTGATGATTTTTTTTTATTTGAAAGCTGGTGCTTCTCACGTGGTCAAGATTTGTTCAGTAGTTTTTGAGTTATCTTTAATAATGCGTATTTACTTGATTTCGACTACATTGACGATGTTCTCATTTTATTTATATTGAGGTCGGTTGTACAATATTTTTTATTTTACCTATTGTATTTATTTATTTTAAATAAACGCGATAATATTAACAAAAAAGTTTAATTCACTGTGAATGTAGAAAATGCAAACCAAAAATTCAAGAAAAATTCAAGGTCACCATAATCTTCATCATCATTACACCCGCCGCATACTCTTTTGCCCTCTCTTCTATAAAAAAAAAAACACTGTCAAAAGTCCACTTCTGAAAATAGGCATTCCTCATATATTGCATCATTTATATTTTCTTTTATATTTTTTTTATTTTATAGGATAGGGTTACAAACGAGCATACAGTCCACTTGATGGTAAGTGTTTGCTGTGACCCATAGACATTTACATCCATCCTCAATAAAGAATCAAAGTGCGGAATGCGTTATCACTCGTAAGGACTTAGATGGAATGCATCTTTTCCCAGTAAAAAGGGTCGGTTCCCTACACTCACCATACGATACATACCAGTGATAAGCTGCTATTTTACGCTGGTATTCTGTGAGAGCGTGGTCCTTCCCTAGTCGAATCGACCCATTCGTGCTACAAATATGCTACTACTGTAGCTGCTGCATGGCTCTACCACGTATAAAATAGAGATATAAACCATGTTCTGGTTTATATCTCTCTATCGCCTCGTACGACACCATCGGGTCGGTATATGATAGTGGATATACTTACACCAACACTACGTGGTAAATTAATTAAACAGTAAGACCGATTGGGGACCTTTTAGTTTGAATGTATTGACCTAATTTTTTTTATTCATATTTTTTTAATAAACGCGAAAAATTCACAAAAAAGAACAATTTAAGAAATATTAAATCCAGTCTTTTTTCTAGTAAAGCTTAGTACTTGAAATAAAAATAATGTTGTTAAATAATCTATATAAGTAATCATTGTGTAGGAACATAATATGTTATGTCAGTAGATAAGCCCTGCGGCACAATGGACGAAGCCATATTCACGCGAGTGTAAGCAAAGTAAGGGCAAGCTAAGTGTGATTCAAGTAATTAATTTAAGACTAATTAATTTAAGAGAAGAGCTCGTTCCAACAAAAAAATTGGCTGCTCTAGTGTCAGAACATTTTTCATGAAGCTATTCACCCTTATCAGACATAGTATTTTTGACGGCGCCAAAAAAAAAATGTCAGGTGTTTTGCCAGCCATCTACGTCCGTAAACAAATCGTATCGGATATCGTTCGCTTATGAGTAGGTATGGCGCTGTTCTCATTATGTCGGATGTCTGACCCGGCAACCCTCTATATCGCGGCTCGCACGCAGAGTTGTTGCGTTTTTATTGTACCCAACCATTGATATACTGTGGTATACCAATGTACCCAACATATTGTACGCACGTTTGGTGTTTCGTAATAATGGAAAAAAGGTAATATAAATCCTGAAGATTTGATCACACCAGCTCAGGAAAGTGGTGTTCTTTAGGACACAAAATTTTCGTTTCTTGGCTATTTTTCTTTTTAACAAAAGCTTCGTCATTATCTATTATCGGAATCTTCGGCGTCGACATATCGAATAGTGTGCAGTTTCGTGGTCACTTGGAAGGGAAGGCCAAATTGGCCTTTAAAATTCTTGGCGTACTCAGCGGAGCTAGACAGTATTTCATGCAGGGAGAACCATCAGGTGAGCCGCATGCATATTTGTCAACTTTACTTTAAAAAATGTTTGCAGCTTTGGGGTCACTTTTGAGTCAGTCGCACCCAACCTTCTATCGCTGTTATTATTACGTAGTATAGATTAGGCTTTCATAGTTTTAATGTAATAATGGCGGAATCTACTTTCTGCTTAATAAACTAATGATAAGAACTGATAAAATTAAAATTTAGAATGCTACTGAATACTTATTTGTGCAGCTTTAAAAATTATCACACTTAAAATATTCATACTTGTGGCCATTATCGGGATGATTTCCTGCAATTACCACGTTTGGAGAAAGGACTCACGACACTGTTAAACTGGATAGTGTACACAACACGTGTTTTCAGTGCACAATATCAAGTACTTAATATACTTTAATAAAATACACAAAGATTAAGAGCAAAGCTCTGTAGTTGAATAATTATATTGGGGTCTCTAGCGGCATAGCTTTTATTTCACAAACTTCATTTGTTATCAAGTTATCTGATGTAAATTATTGAAAATTAAGTACACGGTGATATGTTTAACTTTATTTGGTGAAATATTTCGTGGCATCGTTGAATGTCTAATTACATGTTAGGTGTAGTCAACAAGCTTGCAAAAGCTTAGTTTCAATTTTTATGAATTTTATTTAAACAAGTATGAGAGTCTTGTAGCTAGCCATGAGATATCATCATGGTACGGGAGCAAAACGTGTATGATTCTTTTGGGGAAATATAAATCTGTAATGGGAAAATTTACGTGCTGCCTTACCACGTGTCCGGTGAAGTGGTGAAGAAGAACTTCATGGGGAAACCTAAATGTCTAAGTAGTTAAAAAGTGGTGGAAATGTGAAAACCGTTAATACGCATTGAAGCGTTGCGTTTGCGGCATACCTACTCTTTTCTGCCCACAAAATACTATAGGTATTGAGCCCTGTGCACAGTAGTGAGACGTTTATAAGTTGCTGCTTTACTTTTTTACCTTGAATGTGACTAATAAGTCATCATATTTCCGGAGATGTTATTTTTTGTTTTCAGTCTACCGTAAATATTAAGGGTAGCAAAGATTCGAAAGAGTAGAACTCATCATAATTGTCACAAAGGGTGGATATTTGCTGTAGTTATCACGCTGGGCAGGCGGTTTGGTAACCGTAGCTTTCATTAGTTTGAACTGTTGTCAGGAAGATAATATTGCCTAACTTCTGTTTGTTTTTCTCTGTCGCCTCTTACGACACACACGGGACGTTATGAGGTGGCGGATTCTCTTTCGCCGACACAACAAGACGAACTTTTTTCTACTCCCTTTCATGAGTGTATTTCTTCCCACGTTCACTGTGAAAAGAACTTAATTTGCACTAAAACTAATCTTAAAGTTTTTAACATGTTTAATTTTAACACTTTTACTATTCGATTTTCAGACACAATGCCATGACAATAGCAATAAACTATGTGTAGTGCACGGAACAGCCAAAGGGTTATATTTTTAATTCTTGACCTTTCGGGCACTTTATATAATCCATGGCCTCGGGATGGAATGAGGTGTTTGACGTCCTGATGTCATAGTTAACGAAGACTGCCATCAACTTTTAATTGATATTGTAAGGTTCAATCTACGCAGAACAAGCTTACAGTACTTGAAATCTTGCAACAGTATGCTTGGGTTATTAATTATGAGATCCCAAGCAGATGGTAGCACCCAGCCATCTTCTCTATTGAAATAAGGATTTTTTTTTTATTTCAATAGCCTCGCAAACCATTCTTCGTAGGAATCGGTGTTCTATTGCGAGGATTTGTTGTCTATCAGATCTGATACAATGGTTGTGACGATACTGAACATGTTGACATTTTCCAGACTTCCCGGAGCGTAAAAGAGTAATATGTCTTTTTAAGCGGGTTTTTATGGAACTTTTATCCAAAGTTGTGTAACAAAAGACCCGCATAAAAAAAATTAAACGTGATAAAATCCGTCAAATTAGTTTTACTTCATGTGTAGTATTAATTTAGAACTGTATTTTTATTAAATTTTAAAGTGTACTCGAACGTAAAAAAATACCAGTATCTATTTTATCCTGTCAAGCAATATTGAATGGACCAATTATATGAATCCAATATCGCAAAAAAAAAACCAAAAACCATGAAATCATCACTATTTTGTTAAAACTAAATTAACTTTGATTGTGAATGAATGAAAAGAGTAAAATGTAAATAATAATAATAATAATAATAATAATATTTTTTTATTTTAAGACAATTTACCTTTTTTATGAATACATCGGAAGATACGCCTGACATAAAAAATAGTAGATGTTTCTAGAAAAATGATATTAATGCAATTCTGAATTTAAAACTTATTTACTCACGCGTTCCTAAAGCATAATATTATATCTATGCCAAATATCATCATTCATCTACGTTCGATAGTCTTTAAGAATTTAAAAACATTATTTGATAAACATACATAGAGACACAGACACCGAGGTGATTATACAGTGATCGAATATTACAAAATTTGGCATGGAACAGCATTTAATAATGTTCTTAAATTGAAGCCCACGCGAACGAAGCCACGGGTAAAAAGCTAGCGTATAATAAAACCCTACTAGTTTTCCAGCTTCGTTAATCTAGATAGAATAAAAATATTTTAAAGAGTGCTAAAATTTCTATATCCATTCATTGACTGAACGAGGTTACTAACTCACTAGACGGTCTAAATTATTGTCAATCGATGTAAGCAATTACGAACATTGCGATACGCAAGCTATCTTGTGAATACGAAGTTTAAGTTTTGTTCGAGAGAATTTTGCAAAATGCATCTACATTTAAATATCTCTTATAAAAGAAAATATCTATAAGGAATGTTAGCAAAGCTGTAGTAAGTATTTGATGAATAATTTAGTTTAATAACGTCATTTTACACCATGACAAAACTCGCGATACCATCCACCATACCATCTGGATGATTGGCGGTCCACTACTGTGCAATTTTAATAATATTTTGTAACACGAATGGGTTAACTCGACCGGGGAAGGACCACGCTCTCACAGAATACAAGCGTAAAATAGCAGCATGGCGCTGCTGTGTTTCGTTGGTGAGTGTAGGAAACCGGAGACCCCATTTACTGGAAACGAGGCGTTCCGTCTTAGTCTTCATTCGTCATCTTAGTCATCAAGATGATTCAAATTCAAAAAATTCAAACGAGGATAAGATGTAGATGTCTACGGGCCACAGCAACCACTACCATCTGGTAGACTGTGTGCTTGCTTTTCACCCTTATCCTATAAAAAACATTTTTTTTAATTGAAGTGGATATTGGTACGTTAAAGTGATGCGATTTTGTGTATCAAGTATCCGAGCACGTGAAGTATTAGTGGCAACGACGAAACATGTGCTTCGATGTTGATATAAACCTTAACTTCTTTTGTAGGCGCCTTAAGAACTTGAGTTACTGTCGTCATCGACTGTATGCTGGGTTGAGCTTTCGTTTAAATATCCCAAAAATTTCGCAATGTAACGCATCGGCAAATCATGAAGAAGTTAACATAATAATAGTTTAAATAAATAATATTGGATCATTTCCTATACTTGACACTGGCAAATCTATGATTGTACGAGTCCATAACCAAAGAAAAAATAAATGAAAATAAAAAATCTACATTCGCCTTATATAAGAGTTTTTTTTTAATTTGAGGGTCTTGTAATTAAAATCATTTACATCACAGATTTGGTGGCAGGTGATGTTGGTTTTACGATCAAGCTTTGAGTATTTTCTTTTAGAAGGAAGATTGACAAAACACAACGTTTACCTTGAACCCACTGGCCCATAGATATTATTATGACTATATTATTAGAAGTTGTTTAACAAGTCGTAGCATTGTAATAAGGAAATAGCTATAATCTTCGTACATAATTTATTGTTAGTGAATAAAGAAATTGATTGATTGGTTGATTGACCCACATCTATTATCGATTAAGAATCAAAATGCAGATATCTTGTCAGGCTTTAGGACTAAGACAAACAGGGAGTAGCACAAATCATGGATACTCTAATAATTTAGTTAGTTGCTATAGTTAAGTTTATGTAATTATGTTATTGTACATGATGTATATAAGAAAATACTCATGCATGTAAAATCGTTCACTATACTTCAACTCCTACGCTTCGAATGCTTTTACATGAGTTATGCGGCTCTTCGTCACTCTGTGATCGATATTACACGCAACTAACTTCAAGTTTTATTTCGTTTTTCGTAACGCATACAGAAAGGAAGGGCCATGTGGATTTCAATGTTTATTTTTTGAAAATAAGAGTAAATAGAATTTTGTTGCACTAAGGCAGTGCCATTACCAGCTATGGCTTCATTACAATCATACAATGTACTTGTTTATTTCTTTATAAAATGTAACCCTGTTGATTGCCTTTCCTCCTGCACCGTGGTGATAGTTTACATATATAAATTCCACAAGGACAAACATCCAGGTTACGAGACAATTATTTATAGGCCATACAAATACCTGTTCCGTGCGGGATTCGTTCGCGCGTACCTCAGCGCCGCACCTCATTGCAAAGCCACGGCGCCAGGAGCCGTCAAATGTAATAACATTTACAATGTAATGGCTCTGAAAGAAGCAACTCAATATAAAACAATTACATCATAGTCTTTATATGTAGAACCTTCATTACGCGTGAGAGAGCGCGCAGAGGTTATTTTATATCATTAACAGAATCTAGATAAAACTCCGCCGCAATCACTGATGTGATCAATCACCTGTTCTGTAAGATCCGTAATCCGAGGCGCGGCAGAGAAATGAATCATAAAGTTATATGATGCGAAAGCGGGCAATTTATTGGCTCATTTAATCCCCTACCTTTCAAATTTGGTACTTTGTTTCGATTTGCGTAAATTTATATTCTCATATTTAACAATTTATACACCAAATTTGCTTAAATAGTAACAATAAGTGACCAACTAACTTAAAATCCATCTGATGGTTAGTAACTAATACAATCTATGGATGTCTGCAGCCAACTTCAAAAAATGAAGACGAAGACTTATTATAGAGCTTAGGATTCTCTCTTCGGTATGACATAAAGAAAGAAACAAAACTCATTTATTAAATAAATTACGAACATGTTTTAAAAATATAAAGCTATTTAACTTATAACTTAACATAACTAAACCCAAATTGAGATCAATGACATACTGCCTGTTACGCTTGCGCATCACTGAGAATTGTGTCGCGGTTACGCATCTTCAATTAATTGCACAGTGTGGTGCTGTAGCTTTGTCCGGTACTCATCACGAGCTATCACGTGTTCATGTTTTAAGTACGTAAGAGTTTTTATTATATATGTTAAATCGTATTTAATTTTGTCAAATTAGAAGCTCTGGGACAAAGCGTTCGCTGTAAATTTTTCCCGGGTTTGATCCCCGGCAACAAGAATGAAATTTGTAATTGCAATTTTCATCCACACGCATTGGGGCAGCGCGGCGGGCATTTCCTTGCCTTAAAACCCTCTCAGAAATAAAAAGAGTCCCGTGCCCAGTAGAGGGACTTGTATAGCCTATTAATTTACTTTGTAGCAATATTCATATTCGTTTCAGATACAGAAGGCTACCTTATGCGGACAAAAATATCAAGTGGAGGCGACGAAAACGTTAAACATCTTTGTACCTAGATAAAATGTTCGAAAAATTGTCAGTCATGTCATACGCCATTCTATAGAGCGTAAAACGTTGCAAATAGGGCAAAATAAAAAATCATACAAAATATTCTGGGAATTATTTATTAATAATATAATAAACAATTATAGGTATTTATAATAAATATAATGAACAAGCTGCAAGGTTCAACTAATAATGTTTCTTGTAAATACAATTGTAAACTTCCTGTTTTCATATTCACCGATCGTTAATTGATGAAACGTAGTCTAGATTACTTCATATAAAATATATTTAATTAAACTGAATTGAAAGTAACGATAAATATTTTCGATTATTTTTACAATATCTAACAGCCGGATCAGCGCGCGATTCAGATCCATCTAAAGATACTAAATTTCAACAAGCAATATCAAATTCAATAGGAGTGACGGAAAAAACGCTTCTTGATATAGATGGGCAAATAAATATTTTAACCTATAAACCTTTAAAGCAAAATCACTTTATTAAAAATCAAAATAGCCCAATAGCTTTATTAACATGAGACACATAATTTTATGAGTACTTACAATACTTAACATTATTTTACTGAAATCTCAGAAAGTTTTTTTTTAAGAATTAGGGTGACAAACGAGCACACAGTCTACCTGATGGTAAGTGGTTGCTACGGCCCATAGACATCTCCATCTATTCTCGATTACGTATCAAAATGTAGATGCGTTGGCACCCGTAAGGACTAAGATGGAATGCTTCGTTTCAAGTAAAAAGGTTCTCCGGTTCTCTACACTCACCATACGAAACACAGCAGGGTTAAACTGCTGTTTTACAATGGTATTCTGTGAGAGCGTGGTCTTTCCCCGTTTGAGCCGACCAATTCGTACTAGAACTATACCTACCTACTAATATAGCTGCAGCATGGCTCTACCACGTAAGAAAAAATTGACGTTGAAAATTTAAGTTTTTCCAGAAGCAACTTTGCAATTATTTTCTATTGAGTGAATTTTTGTGGAATCGTGTTTTGAAAACCGCCACCTGAAATACGTACAATTTTTTTCCATAAAGACGTGAAATTACGAAACTATCCCCATGTATATAAATAAATGTGGCTCTATTCAGCCTCTTAATATGGACTTACCCCGGTATTCAGAGATTTTAAAAGTTTTCATGCGTAGATAATGGAAGATATAATATTATATTATTACTGTCCCTTGTGAGGCAACATTTATACTTATATACATTTTCTCATCATATTGTTATGGTTAGTTAGAAAAATTATATCTACATGCAAACTTTCACAGGGTAATTTTTTTTAACTATTCTTACCCAGCAAGTAGTAGAGCAACTACAATCCCACCGGTAAGTGGTTATGTAGCCTAAGATGGTGAATCGCACTGACTTAACAAAAACCTATTCACTCCTGCCTAATAGTAGTAGGTAAGTATTATTTGCGACCTACTTGTATGTGTGTGTGTGTGTGTGTGTGTGTGTGTGTGTGCGCGTGCGTTCGTGTGTGTGTGTGTGTGTGTGTGTGTGTGTGTGTTTGTATGTGTGAAGATAAGCGTATGAGAATACGTGAAGAGGAATAAAGGTTGAGTACTACTTCGCTTACCGGTACGAGGTTGCCACTGGAGAACATTTCTTCCTATTTTTTATCGGTTTTTCAAGTTATTTAGCCAGCCTATTGCCATTTTACTTTAATATTCCTTTGAGCTATGTCAGTTACTCTGGTTCTACTGCAAATATCTTCATTTCTAACTCTCTCCAATTTAAAATTTTTACATTTTTTAGATAATAGTTTGTCTAACATTAAAAAAAACCCAGAAACATAAATTTAAATTCTCAACCACAGTTAAGGTCTTAATACTCGTAGTGCCATGTGTAACGTCCATGTCACACCTATTTCGATAGTTGTTGGAAGATCAAAGCTCAAAATTGTTGACGTGTATGTTTACCTGGGGCAAATAGTCGGACTAGTTGCCCTACGTAAGTCCAACTACGAGAGGTCAATCGACGTATTCAACTCGGCTGGGCAGCGTTCGGAAAATTACGACACATCTTCTCGTCAGGTATACCTTAAAACTTGAAAACAAGACTGTACAACCAGACTGTGTTGCAAGTGATGACTTAGGGATCTGAGACGCAGTCCTTCACTGCAGACCGTATGAGAAAGCTCGAGGTCGCTCAGCGAGCTATTCAGAGGGCTATGCTCGGGATAAACTTAGAAATGAGGATATCCACAGTAAAACTAGAGTGACCGACATAACCCAACGAATTAGTAAGCTGAAGTGACAATGCGCCGACCATAAAGCTTGAAGAACTGACAATCAATGGGGAAGAAAGTTTCTCAAGTGGCAGACTCGTACCGGTAGGCGAAGTGTAGGGTGACTCCCACTAGGTGGTGGTGGCTCAGCGCCGTGCTTTGTGGCATTCCTTGGGGGAGGCCTATGTTCAGCAGTGAACTTGTGAATGGCTGCAATGATGATGATGATCTCTAAGCTTAAAGTTAGCAGTGAACTACGTAATTGTTTTCCTGATTCGATAGCGCCGAGATACGGCCGGGTTTCAGCTCTAATAAAAGCATCATCATGAGCCTAGCAGATTGGATTCGGATCTAAGCTAATTTATTTTATCATTTTAGGCTTTTGTTGTATTGATGAGATGGCTACGTGAGAGGCGAGCCAATTCAGCTATCCTTTTATAAAAACTTGCGTAAAATGTCTTTTTATTCTTCTTTGTTTGATATACGAGTATTTTAAGTTCTTTGGTTATTATAGGTTTTAATGGTAGCGTTGAAATTTTTTATAGGATAACGGTGACTAACGAGCACACAGCCCACCTGATGGTAAGTGATTTCTGTAGCCCATAGCCATCTACGTCTATCCTTGATTATGAATCATAATGCAGATGCGTTGTCACCCGTGAGGACTTAGAAGGAATGCCTCGTTTCCAGTAAAATGGGTCTCCGGTTCTCTACACTCACCATACGAAACACGGCAGTGTTGAACTGCTATTTTACGCTGGTATTCTGTGAGATAGTGGTCCTTCCCCGGTCAAGCCGACCCTTTAGTGCTACAACTTTATTACTAATATAGCTGCAGCATGGCTCTACCTCGTGTTAACGTGGCTTTTGTGTGTTTTTTAACTTGTACGATCCTACACGGTCCCACTTTTCATCGATCACAATGCTTAAATCTTAAACATGAAATATTGTTGATTCGCCAAATTGGAATGATTTCAAGGTGTGCCTAATCATGACAAAACTAGTTATCTATAATAATATTGTTCTATATGTCGTATAGTTTTTTTTAAGGGGACAAATGAGCACGCAGCTCACCTGATGGTAACTGTCCACCACCACCCATGAACAACTACCACACCAGGGAAATTGGAGGTATACTTTCGGGCTTTTAAAAGTAGTAAGCTTGTTTCTTGAAGGTTCGTCGATGGGAAAAGATTCCGCAAATATTTCTTGTTAGGAAGAAAACTAGTAAAACGCTCAGTGGTGGAACAATCAAAATCAAAATCAAATTAAAAAAATATATACTTAAAGACGTCTGTAGTTAATATCACAAAATTCTCAAGTTTTCCGATAGATATATATAGGTACTTTATACAACGCTATAAGTTATAAAAGCATCTTATATAACTTATAGCGGCGCTGTAAGAGAAATCACCCCATATATATATATATATATATATATATATATATATATATATATATATATATATCGGCCATTAATTTCTAAAGATATGTTATCAATTATTTCAACAAAAAATCGTTTGTATTCTTTTTGATCATGGCGCACATTGAGTCTCAAACTAGGAGCAGAGTTATTTTGCAATGTTTTTTCATAAATGTGATCAAAATATGACTGAAATTCAGTACGTAACCTTGTCTGAAACCCCTTTATTTTATTACTGCAATAACTGACATAAATTTGTGATTTTTGTAAAATATATTACAAGCAGTCGTTTTTTTCAAATACCTGGTGAAAAAAAATTACAAAAAGACTAAAAAATTAAATGAACGCAATGTGTTTTTAAAATTTTTGTCCGCCAAGATCGTATCGCCGTCTCAGTTCTGCGGATAGTTGCACATATCCGAAAACAAATTAATCAGATTATCTTTTTGTTCGAATACTGTATTCACAATTCGTGGCGTATACGTCTAACGAGTTGCGGGGCATTAGTCAATTTTTTGCTGCAATGTGCATCATAATAAAAAGCGGTCAAGTGCGAGTCAGACTTGCCCATGAAGGGTTCCGTAGCAGTAAGATAATTTCGATGTAAGTAATTGAAATTAATTTTATCCAACGAAAACAGTATCAAATCGTAAACGGACATTTGTGTAAAAGTTTTAATATTCATTAGCAAATGTATCGAAAAATTAGCTCCGTGCGCACGAGTGTCAACGACGTCTGCCCTCACGTGTCTGCCCGGTCGGGTAAGCGCAGTCGGGAACCTGCCACCCGCGCGTTTTGCACCCGCTACCGATCAAGCCACGTCCCGCGAAAAATAATTATTATTCACTTAAGCACCATTTACAGATTTATTAATAGCAAATAATGGTTCACGGTTTGTGCATAAGGTTTATGATAATGAAATTAAATGTTTTATTTTTATTTTTATATTTGAGTTGATTGAATGAAATGTACGAGTAAATTGCGATTTATGGCGTATTAAAAAACACTACTAACTAGATCTCCTTGAAACCAATTTTGGGTGGAAGTTTACATGGTAATGTACATCATATTTTTTTTTGTTTAATCATTCTCTTATTTAAGAAGTTTCGGGGGGGGGGGGCACATTTTACCGCTTTGGAAGTATCTCTCGCGCAAACTATTCAGTTTAAAAAAATTATATTAGAAACCTCAATATCATTTTTCACGTATGGGTTTGATGAAAAAAGTTTTTGATTTTCAGTTCTAGGTATGGGGAACCCATAAAATTTATTGTTTTTTTTTCTATTTTTGTGTGAAAATCTTAATGCAGTTCACAAAATACATATACTTACCAAGTTTCAACAACATAGTTCTTATAGTTTCGGTAAAAAGTGGCTGTGACATACGGACGGACAGACAGGGAGACAGACATGACGAATCCATAAGGGTTCCTTTTTTTGCCATTTGGCTACGGGACTCTAAAAATACGACCGTTTTGTACTGTTATTAAAGAAAATAAATAAAGCCTGAAGGCCTGAATAAAAAGTGCTGACCTCCCCAATTCTGCTACAAGATTAAGATAAAACTAATGCCAATTTTTTTAATATAGGAGAGAGGGCAAACGAGCATGCGGCTCACCTGATGGTAAGTGACTACCGCCGCCCATGAACAACCGCAACACCAGAGGAATCACCACCAGGGGGAGTTGCAGATGCGTTGCGGGCCTTAAAATTGCCACGTATATTTGGTGCATTACACCAAATGTACGTGGCTTAGGGACAAACATCTTTAACTTCTTGTTGCACTACATTTCTGACACCGGACATAACACTTGCACCATCATAGCTAGTTTTGTGGTGCAGTTATGTTTGTTTAATAATTCCAATATGATATTACAAAGTGTGTCTCCTGTGCAACTTTCAGACTCATCTACATACCCCAAAAATCGGTCATGAATATCGTTTCCATAAACATATCGGAGAATTAGATACAATTGCTCTCTGTGACTAACATCGGAAGTTTTGTCAATAATAATTGAAACTAATTTTGACAATTTTACTTTGTACTCGATGCCAATTTTTATTACAGCAGCGGCAGAATGAATAATGTCATTTTCAATTGTACTAGATAAATATCTCAGCCGTATGTGACTTTGTTGATGCTGCATATGCTTTTCTAACACGAGATCGTACTTCGAAAAAACCGATACAAATTCCAAAAATTGCCTCTATCTAATGAAGTTTTTGACTCATCGTGACCTCTGAAAGGAAGTTCTTGTTGTGCTAAATGGCAAACAATATCGACTAATCTTTGAAAAACACTACGGTTGTGATCAACACGCATGTTGTGTTTTGTAATTTCCTTGGACAACTGGCACGAGAAAGATGTTTCAATCCGATTTTTTCCAAAATTACTAAACAAAATTACCGCATTCATGTTTTTGATAATTCATATACCTTTTAATGGCTCTAGATAAGTTATTTAAATTATCGTATCCAGTAGTATTCCAAGCTGTTTTGTTGTTGGAAAAGAATGTGCAGCATCAACTTATTGGTATGTGAGCAGCCAACAAGTCAATGAGTTTTGTAAACAGATCTATTTAAGTGCTGTTTCTGGGTTTTACACGTCTGAGAAAACAACAGACCAGGCGTTGGTTTCGGCGTGGGTATGAGCAGGTTTTTTCTCAACAAAGTTTAAATATTTTAACTTTTCCGCGCCGATTAATACTTTAACACACTTCAATTCATCACAAGGAACACTGTTATCCTCCATTTTCACTAAAAAACTTTAAAAAGCATACATTTTCTACTCGCAATATTCATTCGCTCAAGTAAACACACAGAGTAAACATTGAAATGTGAAGTGAACTTGTAAACGTATCGCCTACGCGCCCCTAACTTCACACCAAAAGCCCTGCTTATGGCTCCACAATAATTGCTATATAAACAATAGTAGTTACATTTCATAACAGAACATTTTTCCAGAAGTTAGAATGGAAGCGATCGTCTTCTCGAAAGCCCAGTAAAAGGCCCAGGCAAGCGAGAGAGACGACTAATAACTCAACTCAACTATTTTTTTTGACAGCAGTATCACGCAGTTTTGCTGCGACCGGGATTGATTGAATCCAAGCAATCTGCCAAGTGTTGACGTTACATAATAAGGCTACGAGATCATGACCTGTATAGAACAAAGCAGCGCGCGGGAAATTAGAAATAGTTTAAAACAGTTTACGAGTTATTTTATTAGTTGATATTATTGATTGAGCAGTTTGATAGAGCAAGCCCGGCTTTTTGGCTTCTATGGAGGCTTCGCTACCGCAAATAGTTCTCGATATGGACCATTGATTTTAGCTCAGGTTAAACTTCAATTTGTGATAAAAATAATAGACACGTGACTTCCCGCAATGTTTTTAATCCATAATTATTCTATATGAGTGAATAATATTTTATATAATATGAGCTATTAATGTTTTAAAAATATTACTTTGAAATTGAAACATTTATGAGAGCAGAACTTTTAGTGTACCCTATGTAACTAGTATATACCAGACGTGTAACTATCACGTAAATCGAAATTGATACATTATATAATTTATTTTCATTTAACTTTTTATGGAAGTGTTGAGATTCTGTAACATTTCTCTAGCGGTGTCACTTTTTACAGATCAGAATTCGCCTAACCTATGAAATAGAGTCGATTGACCAATTGCTACGTGCTGCAGCTATATTATGGTTGTAAAACGAATGGGTCAGCTGAAATGGGAAAGGACCACGCTCTCACATAATACTAGCGTAAAATACCAGTTTAATGCTGCCGTGTTTAGTATGGTGAGTGTAGAAAACCAGAGATCCTATTAACTGGATACGAGACATTCCATCTTAGTCCTCAGGGGTGACAGCGCATCTGAACTTTGGTTCTTAATTGAGGATAAATGCAGATTGCTACGGCTCGCAGCATTCAGTTACAATCAGGTGGACTGCGTACTCGTTTGTCATCCTTATTCTACAAAAAAGTATGCTTTATCTCGGTTATATCCTAAATTATTCCACGAAATATTCATATATTCAATAACCCACATGAATACTGAGAGCAAGCTTAGAAAATGTTAACAATTTGCGATACGTAAAACCCATCGTTTAGCGTTACCACATTTTTAACGGATAAGTGTCAAGGGATTGATATGTAGAACCTCTTGAGACTATAAACTGATAACTGAGCAGAGAAAATAACGAAAGACCCCATATAAATAATATTATTTTGTTCAGTGGATTAGTGAATTATACTTATATTTACTTACTTATAAAAAATTAGTACGTTTGAGTGACCCCGTACTTAAAGTGTGCTGAATGACGGACAAACAAATTGGCAACGAGGTGATCAAATAAGCAATACGTCTTTTGTAATATATAGGCTCGGATTTCTTTGAAATTTGTACTTGTCCCAATAAGTAAACATCGCTTGGATAGGTTTAGAAGTAAAATAGTAGTGAAAAGACTTCCATTAATTCTTTATAAAAATAATGCTGATCTGAATTTCAAATAAAGTCTCATATAATAATATGAGACTTTATTTGAAATTATAAATTGTGAATTTAATGGAATTTTTACTTGTAAAACTTTCTCCTTTGATAGTCGCAAATCATTTCATGACATCAGATATCCCAAAAAGTACACCTGACGGTAAGTAACTACCGCACCCAATGAACAACTGCAATACCTGGGAAATTGCATGCGCATTGCCGGCGTTTTATGAAAGAGTAGTCGATTCCAAAAGTAAGTTTTAAAGAAAGAAAACTAGTAAATCACACAGTAGTGGACTGCCAATCATTCAGATGGTATGGATGAGATCGCTAGTTTTGTCGTGATATGCGATGGTGAAATTTAGTCCAAACAATTTCTCTGAGTACTCTACGTAATAGATGCGATAGAATGTGCAAAGGAATGTAACATCTCTTCGCAGCGTTAGTGAGTCAATCTCGATCAGAATGAATTCGGTCGTTGCCGATTCGAGTCACTCTGCGTTGGATGCTGGAGCTGGAACTCGGTCATTGACGATTCGAGTCGTTCTGCGTTGGATGCTGGAGCTGGCACTGGGTGCCCCGGAGAGATGAAAACATTATTCAATGTAAGGTCGAACTTGCGCCTAGTAAAGTTGCAAGCGATGCACCGGAATGAAATACTGTCCCGATCTACAAAGAATACTTTTTTAGGCCAAACTGGCCTTCATTTCCAAGTGAACGCGGAAGGAACGTCATTCGATACGTCAACACCGAGGATTCCGACGCTGTCGGAGGCATCGAGGCAAGTGCCCTGAATTTGATGTTATATGAACTTCATCATAGTGATACATTCAGAGAATATGATATTAAATAATATTCTAAAGTATTTATAAAAGTGTATTCCACAGCTCTGGTTTTATATTTTAGCAATAAAATTAAAATGTCGTAGGGTATAAGAATGAAATATATTAAAGTCTTAAATTCGTTTAAAAATTATATTAAATTATACTTTAAATATGTACAGTCGTTCAAAAATACAATGAAGCAACAATACATAATAAAAATATACACAGTCATAAATATACATAATTATTCAAATAATAAGTAGGTTAAGTGCGTACGCTCATGGCATTGTCTAAAATGTAAACATGGAAAACTGCAACTGTAAAATAAAATAAATAAATATTTTTACGCTTTCAGCGAGTAGCGTAGAAAACAATTCCATTGCCTATGTAACGTATGTGAACGCATAAACAACTGGCAGCACTTTAGACGCGTAGCCGGAGCAAACCGCGCGAGGATTTACAGTTGAATTTGATGCGATTGTTTTCAATTCCAACTGAATGCTTTTCTACGTTAACACTACATCTTCGATACAATACGATTCGCTCGCGTTTTAGCACCATTGTCAACGAGTGAAATATTAAGAACAAATGATACCTTCACAGTGATCTATTATTACGTTTGACGAATGTCATACTTCCTTAATAACAATAAAATAAACACAAATCTGACCAGAAGTCCACTTCGAAATCCATTATGAAATTTACAATTTTTTTTTGAAAGAGACCTTGTTTTCGTTTACTTTTCTTTCAATTACGTGAACTTCTTTTGATACATACGATACAAGCTCGTACCTCGTACTCGTGGTGAAAAATAAGCAAGTTATTTATAAAGAAATTTAGTATTTCTTCTCGCTCGCTCGCTCTGAAGATGAAAACAAGTCTGACGAGACCTGGCGCTTCAAACTCGTGCGTGTAGATTACACTACAAAAGTCAATTATTTGAGACTTTGATACGCCTTTACTTCATTTACGTACAAACTCTTACGAATGGTGTATTTAAAAAGAAAATTTAAGTCCATTCGGTAATTACTCATGTAATATGTGTTAAACAATCACTATGGTAGAATTTTTTCAAATTTTGGTTTGGCAACGTGCCTTTTTTATTATTAAGATGTCCTGTCTGTTCAAATTTCTGATTCTTCCGGACAGGTAAACTCAAAGTAACTATTTAATTTGCGGTGTATTTTGGTAACCCATGGGGTGATACTCGTATTTACCACAGTTGCCCCGTTTTATCAAGTTGGCAAACGTAGTTATTTATTTTTAGTTGTTATTAGGAAGAAGCTGCCGCCCATCTCCTGATTTATTTCCCCTTATCGCCTCTTACTACAACTACGGGACTATACGAGGTAATGGATATTTTCACACGAAAGTGGTGCCAGAGGTAAACAAACCAGATAAACAAACCAGGTGTTGGGCAGCAGTGTCTTCCTAATAATTATTATAAAATCAAGAAAAAACTGCAACTACGGCAAATATATATGTGGGAAAAATATGTTCAGCAGTGGGCTATGTTTCGTATGATGAGTGCAGAGAACTGGATACCCTTTTTACTGGTAACGAGGCATTTCACCTAAGAACTCAGAGATGACAACGCATCTACATTTTGATAATTCATCATCATCATCATTACAGCCCTTCATAAGTCCACTGCTGAACATAGGCCTCCCCCAAGGAATGCCACAAAGCACGGTCCTAAGCCACCTGAATTCATCGACCTCCTGCATGTCTTACCAGGTCGTCACTCCATCTCGTGGGGGATCGCCCTACATTTCGCCTACCGGTACGAGGCTGCCACTCAAGAACCTTTCTTCCCCATCAGTTCGGTTCTTCGAGCTATGGCCGGCCCACTGCCACTGCAGCTTACTAATCCGTTGGGCTATGTCGTTTACTCAGGTTCTACTGCGGATATACTCATTTCTAAGTTTATCACGCAGAGAAACCCCGAGCATAGCCCTCTCCATAGCTCGCTGAGCGACCTTGAGCTTCCTAATACGGCCAGCAGTGAAGGACCACGTCTCATATCCGTAAGTCATCACTGGCAGCACGCACTGGTTGTACAACTTTGTTTTAAGGTTTTGAGGTATGTCTGACGAGAAGATGTGTCGTAGTTTCCCGAACGCTGCCCAGCTGAGTTGAATCCGTCGATTAACCTCTCGGTGGAAGTTGGACTTATCTATTCAGACTATTTGTCCCAGGTAAACATACTCGTCAACAACTTCGAGCTTAGTGCTCCCAACAACTACCGGCATAGGTGTGACATGGACATTAAACATGATCTTTGTTTTGTCCATGTTTATCCTAAGAATATTCGTTAGGAGACACTATTGAAGCCATTGAGCATGGTGCTTAGGTCCTCCAGCGATTCTGCCATAAGGACAATATCGTAGGCAAATCGAAAGTGAGTGATGTACTCGCCATTGATGTTAAAACCGTATCGTTTCCTGTCCAGAAGCTTGAAAACGTCTTCCAATGCAGCGGTGAAGAGTTTCGGGGATATAACATCACCCTGTCTTACACCTCTCTGCAATTGGATTGGTTTCGTACTCTGGTTCTGTACTCGGATAGCCATCGTAGCTCTACTGTACAAACACTTCAGCACTTCGATATACCGACAGTCAACTTGGCACCGCTGAAGGGACTGCAGCACCGCCCAAATTTCGACGGAATCAAAGGCTTTCTCATAGTCCACATACGCCAGACATAGTGGCAAATTATACTCCTCGAACTTCTGTACAATTTGCCAAAGGGTATGTATGTGGTCTATTGTGCTAAAGCCCTTTCGGAAACCGGCTTGTTCGGGAGGTTGGAAGTCGTCAAATTTTGATAATTAATTGAAGAGAAATGTAAATGTGTATGGGCAACAGCATCCACTTACTATCAGGTTAACTGTGTGCTCGTTTATTATCCCTATTCAATAAAAAAAAGTCTTCCATATCATTGGTTGTTAAAGAAAAAGTACATCAGAAGAACCTCATTTCGTAACGTTAGTAGACTCCATTATTGGGTTCCGTTGTTGAGTATGGAGGACGAGAATAATGGAGCACACCATATTATGGTTAATGGACATGTGTAATGTTATATAGTGCAATGTGACATAAATATTAAACTTTGTGCGGTCAGTGGCGCATGAAACATACAGGCAGGTCTGGTTGGGAAGCAAACGCGGCGATTGTTATGTGGGTAATATCATATGGACAAAGTAATAATTACGCTGATAAGAATTTTTAGCCTTTCGTATGTTTTAAACGCAAAAGTTACTCTTTTGCGAAATCCTAGTCCTCCTCAGTCTGTATCTCTGGACTATATCACAAGATAGGATGGATTTGCCATTATCATCTTAAATGGCAGTCGGATTATTGATTGGAGTTCTTTGCTAATCTACGTCACGATCTGCCTATTCTACCCGAAGTTATTGGCTGTAGAATTTATGGAATATTGTACTATTACTGGGGTTTTGGACAAGATTTTAGCGCCTGTAATTAATTTGATATCTTATCTATATAAATAAAATGATAGATATTTGCAATTGTACGCGCATCACAGAAAAACTACTGTAAAGATTTCAAAAAAAAATTTGGATTTCTAAGTTTTGTTTCTTAGACACTTGGTCCTTATCTTAATATATTTCGATATCTTCATTTAATATAAAGTTATTAAAATTTTAATTATATCAAGCAACGCGGACGAAGTCGCAGGTATCAGCTAGAAGTTAATATGGTAGGGTAAGAAAACCCGTGAAATGTGTATGTAAAATAATTATAAAGATTGAATTTTACTCGGTAGAGCCACGCTGCAGCCATATTATGGTTTTCGCACGAATGGATCGGCTCGACAGGGAAAGGTCCACATTCTCACAGAATACCAGCGCTTTTTTTACATCCTACGTGAGTCGTTGTTTTGACAGCCTATGTTACTGCAAGTTGTAGCTGTAAAAATTATTTAAAAATTGATTTTATGCATTTGATTTTATGGACTGTAATTAAATTGATATAATAAATGTGGTAGAATAAGAAAATCCGTGAAATGTGTTAAACTTTTGTAATAATTATGATTGAATTGAAACTATATAAACTTGACAATCGAAAGAAACATTTTCTACATTTCTAAGTATTCGTTTTACAAGATTACTTATTTCGTTAAATATGGTGCGTTACAGTTAAGTATGTCACGTCGTGCCAGGCCTGTGAGGTGTCCCATGACGTGTTTCTGCATTTATTTAGATAAAAGTGCACGTGTATGGCACAGGATCAAAGAATGTACCGAAATCATTATCAAATTATATTAGGCGACAAACAGTTGCATAAAATTAATACTAACTGAAATCAAACAAAAATGGATCTTATGTTATAGTAATACAATTAACTTTGAAAGTCATTGTCCAGTTTTGTTGTCTTGAAACTTGAAAGGATATCCGTTTATTGTGTGTGGTCCAATCCACGCTTCGTTATTTTTTTTCTTTTTCCTATATTTGTGTTTCCTATAATAGATTATAGTGGTTCCTATAATATACAATCAGAATGATTTGCAGATATATGTGAACGTAAGCACACACTGGTGAACCAAGGCAGTCTACTTCTCCCAATATGCTTCTTTTAGATACGAAATTCGTGTCATATTATGAACAGTGGTGTGTTTTTTCAAGTGTGTTCTTATGGATAGTGTACAAAATTCATTAAAAAATGTTAAAGTTCGTCACAAAACCAAACAAAGATGAACACAAATGTGAATACTGACCTACATGATGGAATAGCGCCGCAACCACAGAATTATAATAGTACTAACGTACCACAACCCGCAACGTAATAGCACTTGTGAACAGCATAATGATAATATGAACCCAGCTTTATAACATACAAATACAAATAAAGGTAGCTATATACATACATACATAAATACATTTTAGGTAGCTATATACATACATATTATAATTATATTATAAAACAAGAGTAACAGACGGGCACACAGTCCACCTGATGATAAGTGGATGATGTGGCTCATAGACATCTACATCTATCTATGATTAGAAGTCGAAATGTTGATGCGTTGTCAGCTCTGAGGACTAGGATGGAATACCTCGATTTCAGTAAAACGAGTCCCTGTAGTACTAAAGTACGAAAGTCTTAAAACAATGCTCTAAATATTTATCTTTCCCACTGACTCATATTATTTATTTAGCTTTTGTTCAAGGCATATTCCCAACCAGACTAAAATTTTCTATTGTTAAACCACTATACAAGAAAGGCGATAAAAGTGATATTAACAATTATCGTCCTATAACACTTATACCTGTTTTGTCTTAAGTATTAGAAAAGGCCATACATACCAGAATCCATAACTTCTTTACCAAACATGAAATATTAAAACCTGAGCAATATGGGTTTACAAAACTCAAGTCAACGACTTTAGCATGTTTCAACTTAGTTAAACTTATAACAACCAGCCTAAACAACAAAATACCTATAACATCCATTTTCATCGATATGTCAAAGGCATTTGACTTTGTTAACCACAAATTATTGTTACACAAACTCAACAGATATGGTATAAGAGGTAATGCACTAAAATTAATACAAGATTATTTAAGTCAACGGAAACAGTGCGTTGAGATATCAAGCTACTCTGGACATCGTAAAAAAATTTTTAGATCACCATATCGCGAAAATAATTTCGGAGTGCCGCAAGGAAGTATACTAGGACCATTATTATTCATAATATACATAAACGATCTTTCCAATATAACTACACACAAATGTGTGCTATATGCTGATGACATTACCATTAATATTGAAAATAATAATAAACCTTTTGACTACGAATACGAAATAAATAGTACTCTAGAAAAAATAATAGATTGGTTAAGGCATAATAATTTACAAGTTAACATTGGAAAAACTAAAATGATAAGATTTCAGACATATAATAGCAAACAAGCACCACTTAAAATAGAATATGGGAAAAACGTGATCAAAGAAGTTGACCATACAAACTTTTTAGGTATAACAATAGACAGAGATAACCTATGTAGAAAATTGGATAAATTTGTTTTTGTTCTATATCGTTTAAGTCGAGTGGCTAACATAGAGGCCTCACTTTCTGCCTATCATGGATATGTTTCTTCGATCCTACGTTACGGCTTAAAAATTTGGGGTAATTCTGTCGATTTAATTAGAGCTTTCCGCGGGCAGAAAAAATGTATAAGGTCTTTGTGTGGAGCACATCAATTAGATAGTTGCATTCCCCGTTTTCGCAAATATAAAATATTGCCACTTCCTGCATTATATATTTACGAAATTTGTGTCTTTGTTCACAAAAATAGTAATTTATTTGAAAAACAAAACGACGTTATAATTAGGACTAATAGAAACATACATAAGTTGTTTGTACCAAAGCAAAGAATACAACTTTACTCAAAAAATGTATATTGCATGGCAATACATGTTTACAACAAATTGCCTGTTTGTTTCAAAAAAATGAACATAGGAATCTTTAAACGTAAATTATATCAATTTCTTTTAAATAAATGTTATTACTCTATAAATGACTTCTTAAATGATAAATTTGACTTGAATTGTAATTATTGAAATTAATCTCGACTTAATTTATTGACATGTTTTAACTAAAAAATATTATGAATTAATTGATTGACATTTTTGTTTTTATATAGATGCTACTTAGTTTCCTTAAGTATAGTTGTAAGTATATTTATATTCTATAATAATTAATGTCTTGGTATTCTCTAAAATTCTAACATAATCTGTCTGAAAATATTTGTACGCAGGAAACTGCAGAATATTTCGGATCTCAATTATTATGTAACAACTTAAATGTACCATATTCTAACAAATAAATCATCTTATCTTATCTTATCTATCTGGATCTCTACACTCACCTTACAAAACACAGCAGCATTAAGCTGCTATTTTACGATGGTATTCTGTGAGAGCGTGGTCCTTGCAATGTCAAAGTAACCCATTCGTACTACAAATAAAAAACTTGCAGCATGGCTCTACCACGTATGAAAAAAAAAAGGAAATGAAAGTCGCAAAATGAGATCTCTGTTCCCGCAAAAGGAACGGCATAACTCCGTAGATATTATCTTTCGTTTCGTTTTTTTAAAGACCCAACAAACTAAAAAGAGGATAAATATGATATACTACAAAAATATTACAATATAAATTATACATACATGATGTAAGATGTCACTACCCTATATCATCCCATGGGTGTCGTAAGAGGCGACAGAAGAAAAAATCAGGAGATGGGCAGCAGCATTTTCCTAATAACGACTAAAAATAAAATCTGTGGTTGCCAACCAGCTAGAGAAGCGTTGCAGCTATTGTAAATAAAAATAATAAATAATTGCCTATTAGGCAATCTATGGGAGAAGCCAATTTTTAAACAGTGGACTTAAAGCTATAACGGTAACGGAACGATAGATATAGAAACTAGTGATTGCATGTACTAACTCTCATGTAATGAACCAAAACTATGGAGCGCTTCCCACTGACAGTGATTTAAAGTTATTGGCCGTTTAATTTATACGCATTGAACTGTTGGTGTGTTTCATCACTGAAAATATGTAGTTAAACGAGTTGTATAACCTAGCTTACTAACCGTACAGGGTATAATTAATATAATTTGTTGATTAGCGAATCTTAAAACTGAATATTATCTTACCTGGTCCTTGGTAAAGCTAAAATTTGTGTTATAACAGGAAATTGGCATATGGTCCTGATATTATTTACCTAATTATCTGATATTTGAAAAAAAATTATCTTGTCACTTCACAATATTTTAGCCTATATAATATTTTTTATCGGACAACCAGGCGGTCGGCGGGTCTTCACTCTTTTGTAGTCGAATGTCGATATACCACGCAGTAGAACCAAAAGGTTTGCTCCGTCTTTTGTAATGCGTACAGCAAAGGAGTAGAATAATTTGCCGGCGTCTATCTTTCCGTCCGAATACAATCTAGGCGTTTTCAAGGCAAGAGTGAATAGGCTTTTGTTATGCTAAGACAATGCGATTTACCATCTAGGGCTGCATCACTACTTAAGACTAGGTGGGATTGCTGTTAATCACTGGCTTGTAATATGAAAAAAAAAACTATTCTAAGCTAGCGTTTGACTACTATCCTTCATGATAGTAAGTGATGATGCTACCAAAGATGATAAAGTGCACTGTCTTAACAAAAGCCTATTCCCTCTTACTTTAAAGACACCCACATTGTAATCGGATGAAAAGATAGATGCCGGCAATTTATTCCACTGTTTTTAATAATTCTGATTTTACACCCTCAGATTTCCACCTTTTTCCATCTCATCAAAAATCTTTGGGTATTGTTAGGTGAATATAAAGAGAGAACTGACAAAAGTACTTGTCGCATTTTTGATCATAAATCCCAAGATTTCTAATTAAATGTAAGTAAAGTTTGAAAAAAAAATGTCTTGAATTTTTATATAAAATACGAAGAAACTTTTTCCCGACCTATTATAATCATCACACATAAATGAACAATTACTTTAAAAAATTTCTCTTTTTTAACTTCCAAGAAGTAAAAATCATATTCAAAAACAGAATCATTATAGCCCGTCACAAAAAATCGGTTCTTAGATCCTAATGGTCGACCTTTGCAACATATTTAAGAAATATAATGAAACAAGGATAACTTTTTACCAAGCAATTATATACATTAGCTTAACCTATGTGTTTAAGTAAAAAGTTTGGCGCTTAGACTTATTACTTCATATATAAGTAACAGAACTCAAAAATTTGTGATCAATGGTAAAGGTTCCTCCGGAGCGATAGTGTCAATGGGCGTTCCTCAGGGCTCTATTCTTGGCCCATTCCTGTTCTTAATCTATATTAATGACTTACCTTATCATGTATGAGACAATCACGATATAGTATCATTTGCTGACGATACCTCTTTAATTTTCAAACTCAATCGGCAGTCAATTAATTATGACGATGTAAATAATGCTCTATCGAAATTAATATATTGGTTTAACGATAACAATTTGCTCTTAAACAACAATAAGACAAATGTATTAAATTTACAGTACCTAATGTAAAACAGTCGAAAACCAATGTGCTATTAAATGGGGAGGAGGTGAGTCTTGTGTATACTGTTTTTCTTGGTATAATTATTGACGCGAATCTTCATTGGACCCCCAATATATCTAAATTAGCAAGCAGACTTAGTTCTGCAGCATATGCTGTAAGAAAGATTAGAAGTCTCACAGATGTTGAGACAGCTCGGTTGGTGTATTTTAGTTACTTTCATAGCGAATTGTCTTATGGAATTTTGCTATGGGGTAATGCGACTGTAATTGAAGCTATATTTGTTTTGCAAAAGAGAGCCGTACGGGCGATATATAACCTAAATTGTGCGTTAAAGAGTCCCTCAGAGAAAAATTTTAAGAAATAAACATATTAACTTTGGAATCGCAATATATTTATGAAAATGTAATGTATGTACATAAAAACATAAATAGGTTTAATAAGAATAAGGATGTTCATACCTTAAATACTGGGAACAAACATAAGCTTCTATGCCAGTTACTAGACTCCACAGAATTAGCAATTCACTTATGGGGCAATGTATACGCTTTTACAACAAAATCCCAGAACATGTTCAAAGTTTGTCAACAAAAAAGTTTAAAAGTTTTATAAAAGAAAAACTGTACAAAAAGCGTTATTATAATATCAAGGAATACATGAATGAAAATAACCTCTGGGAATAAGGTGATCGCCACCATGCTGGTTTATTGAAAATTCAGTTAAAATTGTATAAAGAAAATTGTTGTTAAGAGAAATTATGTTTAAAATAAAGTCCCGCTGGGTTTCTTGCTAGTTGTTCCCAGGACAGAGGTATTTTCTGAACCAGTGGTAAATAAAAAATTACTTTCTATACTCGTAAGTATTATGTAATATTCAATTTTAAATTAAAATCATTATATTCTACTCTATTCTATTAAGGCTTTATCAGCAATTTCAAATAATAGATATAGGATTGATACGATTTAAACACTCTGCATAAATATTTTACGTATAAAAGTATAAAACTGGGTAGTGTATTTTATTTATTTTCTTCCTAGATTGATTTAAAACATTATCTCTCAATTGTATACAATTGCCTCGCCTGTCAAAGAAATATGTTACTTTTACAACGAAACTACAAGTAGGGCCCGATAAAACTGAAAGTAGTTTACCTTTTAGCATTTATACTCGTTCATCGTGCCCTGCCCGTTATTCGCTTGGTCTCATTACTGAAATATCGATACACTCTCACCTTAAGACTTCCGCTTTTGTAATAATTTTAACCCTTTATAAGGCCGAGAAAACCAGAAGTGGTACGAAAACGAAATTTCAGTATGTTAATGGCAACATTTTTTTATGATTTTTAAGATTTTTTTCAACACGGAAAAACGTTGGGAAATATGTGGAAAATTTGGTGGCAGTATACATGCCTCTACCCATACTAGAAGAGTGATATTTCTGTAAATTTAAGGAAATCACATGTTTACTATATCTTTAATATTTATTTTTAATTATAAATTAAAGAGTAAGTACTTGAAATAAAACAATATTTAGTTTTAGAAAAATATGTTCATAGCTTTTGTAGTATAGTAACTTCAATCAACTAGAGACTATTTAAAATCCATCAAATTTTTGGCTTTTACATAATTTGGTAGCTATCTTTATTTTATTTTAGGTAATACTTAATTATAAGTTTCAGCATAAGTTATACTTATCTAACGTACTCTTCAGTTCTTTGTGTGAAATTGAGTAAAGCAAGGGTAAGCACACAAGAATACTTTACATGTCGTACATGAAAACTTACTTCTTACATTATTCGTCTTTGTGCTACATAAGCGGCATCTGCGCGGTGTGTCAGACTTATTTATTAAGTGTTTTCTAACATCTTGGTAACGTATATCGTCTTGCACTCCTACAACTTTCTGATAGCTGGTACTGACAGTAGCTTGCTTCTTTTTTGCAATGAAATTGGGTTCGTTAGATAGGCTCTTCCTTCTGGATGTGTAGTTTCCTATGAGCGATCTAGCAATTGCGATGCGAAATTGTAGATTTGACAAGCGTCCATGATTTATCGGAGAAACAGAGTGCAATATGAAAGCATCTGTAATAGCCAAGTCGATCAGGAAATAAAAAATCCTGCACCACCAACGCCTATTCCTTCGTCCAACCTCATACGTGCTTCTATTTTGATCGAACCGATCGACACCTCCTATTCTCTTTGTATATTCAGTAATTGCGAAAGGGCATTGGAAATTCTTCTTTGAGCCATCCTTCATCGTTCTCTGACAAACGGTCTTTTCTTTAGGATGGAAAGCTGTGCTCAACAATGTAACATTTTTTGTATCTTTCCAAATCATGAATTCAACATCTTTCTTCACCCTCCATTTGTAATTTCCTCTTTCGAGCTTTACTTTACTCTTTTTTTTAGCCTTTACGAATGTCGGTAAATCAGCTCTTTTTATATTGACAGTGGCAGTAGAATAAATTCCATTGTCAGAAAGGTACTGCATCAGGATATAGGAGGCAAAAAAATTGTCGAAAGCTACGTGCGCTGGAACTTTTTCGTCAATTAGAGTTTTTGTCAAGGATTTGATAACATTAGCACCCAAACCTAACTCTGGTGTATTGTTTACATTTTTACCAGTGTAAATCTGGAATTCAAATACATAACCAGTAGAACTATCCGCACGTACCCAAACCTTGAAACCCCTTTTGATAGGTTTAGCTGGCATGTACTGTTTCAAAGATGATATACCCTTGAATCGAATCATTGCTTCGTCTATGCTCTGGGAAGTTGTTTGTTTCGCTTCTCTTTGACAAGCAGTGTTCAGCATTTCCAAGATAGGCCGAACTTTATATAATTTGTCATATTCACGACTTGTTTTATCAGAAGTTTTGGAATTATCATTTAGGTGAAGGTTTTCTAAAATTTTTTAAAACCTTTTGCACGTCATTACTTGTGCTATTTCGTCGACTCTAAAAAATGGGTCACTAGACCAGTATAGATCTATAGATGGTAAAACATGAATACCCATCAAAATAATGATTTCCAAAAAAGCATCAATATCAGGCTTTCTAACCGGTTCCCAATGTAAAGTCGCTTTCTGAGAGGCATACAAATTAGTTTGCTCAATTATGAGATTAGTTACTTCTTCAGAAAAATATCTCGAAAAATAAGCCATTGAGGACGTCCTGCTTGGAAAGAAAACTTTAGGTTTCAAGGTAACTTCATCAAATTTATCTGCATTTGGCCTGTCCGGCCACACACTACCTTTTTCCAGCCATTGTCATTCTCATCATGTGAGGAAGAGTCAGCGGAAGATTCGGAATAAGATTCCGAAATAGTTCGAGATAGTACTTGTGAAGGGCGGACGGGTCGCAATATTTCCTCGTCTTCGCTATCGCTTTGTTCTATATTAGGTATTCCTATATTGGGATCAACATTTTCTCTCATTTCGCCATCACTAGAAGAAAGGAAACTCCCAGGACTGCGTGTTGATGGTCCAGGCGTCGGATATCCTCGATTTTTAATA
Organism: Parnassius glacialis; assembly: GCA_033319125.1. NCBI lineage: Eukaryota > Metazoa > Arthropoda > Insecta > Lepidoptera > Papilionidae > Parnassius > Parnassius glacialis. Next base: position 3,072,040 of record JAVANC010000006.1, read on the forward strand.
ATATTGCGATCCTCTGATATCACACGTAAATCTAGATCGATTTCTACGCCATCTTCGCCCTCGTACTCATCTTCTGATTCGTCTAGATTATCAGGAAGCCCAAACATTCTCAATATCATCGTCATTTAGGTATGCCTGGAATACAAACAGGCAATGGCATTTATACTGCCACTAAAACAAAACAGTGAGCAAAACACAATACGTTCAGAGTCAAAATCGCACGCAAAACATTCGAAAAATACATACAAAATAATAATCAATAAGCTATCTTACCATTTTAACTAAAATCTAAGAAGATCTAACTGGATGAAAATTTCCATCAGACAAACACCACTTTCACACAATTATGGCTGACTTAGATTTGACAGCTTTGAAGTATCTCTCAGTGGGACACTCATTTATGACGTAAAAAAGATCAATGTTACCATCTGCGAAAAATAAAAAGGACCGTCAACGATACTGACAGCAATAAAAATAGTTTAGTTGGTGGCACGTATACTGCCTTTACCTTATAAAGGGACAAGCCACAAGTATTGATATAATAGTTTAGTTTAATACATTTAAAATTTTTCTTTTCAACTTTAATATGATTTTTTTGATCCATTTATTGTTATTATTTGTAATTCATTATTTATATGTAATAGTTTTATGTACCACTACCTTAGAATTTTATTGTCACTTGTAGACAATTTATATCCGGAACAACTATTTGTAAGCCATAAAAATTATTGTTCCGTGCAGGATTCAAATCTGCAGACTCCAACTACAGTTAAACGATTTACCACTGCGTCACCGATCCGTCCGATATTATTATTTGTTATTAGCTTATACATATTGGTCTTCTTCATTAGCTCAGAAAAGTTTCTTGCCAAAAATAAGCCAGTTCTGTCGTAGAAATTTAGTTTATTATACTAAGCCAGCGCTTGCCTACTGTCCAAGATAATGGTAAGTGATAATGCAACTGAAGATGGTAAAGCGCACTGAATTAACAATAACCTACTCTCTCTTGCTTTGAAGATACCTAGAGATGATGTAATTTAATTGTTGCGGCTGCTGCCCCTCCCAGGTGCAAGTATTTAATGTTTGGCGTAAACGAAACCTTTACATCCTTAACATTTTTCTATATTTTCCCATAGTTGTCTCTTAACCCTTTCGCTGTCCCGGGCACTACATATACGTCATTGCTATTGTCTTACTATTGTGTCTGAACACCGGACGGTGAAAGTGTTAAGAAACTCACGAGACGAAATGTGGTTATAGATTCTCTACACCGCTATCACACGGTATGGTTTACCGAAACGTCAAAATGAGCCTTGACATAGCGTTTTAAATCTATAGGGAGCGCGCTAAATTAAAGCATAGCATGAATTTGGGGAAGTTCACCTTTACATTCCAGGCATAAGTTCTTGCCATACTTGTTTGTGCGAAAATAAATATGCAAAAGCGTTATGTAGACCATTTTATTTATATAAACTCTGATAATCAAGCAGCACTGCTAGCGCTGAGATCAAATTTATTCACCTCAAAGCCAGTTGGAGACTGCGTGAACCGTTTGAACGCACTGCGGAGTAACAACAGGTTCGTTTTGAGATGAGATCCGGAACATGCGGGTATTGTAGGCAATGAATTTGCCGATTTACTTTAAGATCTTGTCTGATAAGCAGGTTTAAACCATTCTTAAACCTTAATCTGGCTTATGACCGTAACAACGATTCAGAAGCCCTGGAGTTAATTAATAATAAACTGTGTATTCTGGGAAGAACCCTGACTGGACACTGTTGTCTAAAATGCACATGTCCTAGAATCAAGCAAGTTTTTTTCCTTAACGGAAGTAACGCCTCTGCACATCCTGAGTGATTGTGGATCCTTTATGCGAAAACGTAACACTCAACTACGTACTTAGCCCACACGAAGTGAAATTGCTCACAGCTGAGCATTTTCAATTTATTGAAGATTATTTGAAGGCTTAGCAATGAACTATAGGCATGACAGCGATCACAATTGATCTTATAAGTCACAGTGATACTGGTATTTTTTAAAAAGATTGTCTGAAATAAACCACTTCCAAAGCGATAAGACCGCATATTATACCTTCTATAAAACGTTTTCGTTTTAATGAGTACTGGTGAACAATAAAGAATCTATCGATTGATTGATTGAGGGAATTTTATTTTATCCCTTAAGGAAATAAATTGATTTCATTTCATTTCACATCATATATCATATTATATATCATATATATATATATATATATATATATATATATATATATATATATATATATATATATATATATATATATATATATATATCACTTTTGAACAACAATAACTACTTTATTATTTCCTTTTTATTATTGTGTTACTTTTTCACGGAACTACTTACTTTTATTTTATCTGTGAGCAACATTTTATTCAAAGAACATTAATGTCACCTCCGAAAGAAGAAAACTCGTGAATATTATGTATAAACTTGGTCACATGCGGGCAATGAATGTTTGCGACGAAATAATGAAGATGAATTGGAACGCGTCGGGTCACATTGTGCTGTCGTCAGGACTGCTTTTTTTAATTTTATATAATTTTTAAATATAATTTTAATCAAGTATATCTTTTTTATAAAAAAACAGAAGCAAGTAACAAATGTCCTTACAGCCCACCAGATGGACAAGTGGCTACTGCAGCCCATGGATACCTGCACTCAACAACAAACAAATTATTTGAGTGATCTTTAAGTTGATTAGGAAGATAAATCGCCTTAACACATTGCTACCTCTATAATCAGAATGTAACATGACAAACAACGGATCTTATAATTAGTAAAGGCAAATATTTTTTTTTAATGCTATGTTCTATTGTTGGCAAAAGACAACTGCACTGGATAAATTATAACATCTTTTTAAAGGTAGCCTGATTTTTGTAAATAAAGATTTGTGATTTATAATTTATTAATACAAATTGCTGTGCACTTTTCATAAATTACAAAAGGCAAGATACAATAATAATATAGATGATGTCTTTGACACTGAATTTTGCTCACAGCGCCCCGTCTCAATGGAGATTAGTTATTTGCACTGGACAGGTTTGTAGTGAACGAGTGTGTGCGCAAGCACAAGTGCACTCGATTTCCTCATTCTCATAGTTCGACGAGATCACCACCGGAGAGACATTAGGCGGAGCTACAACAGCTTCATGTGCTTTCTGAGGCACGATCATTAAGATATTATTAAGTACGTAACTATATTTTACTTCAATGGTGAGCTGGTGCTGAGAATGTTTTTGACAGGAAAATCAGTAACTGATTTTGGCCCAACCGAGAGATTAAACCCGGAACCACATGATCAGTAGTGTGGTCGGTGGAAGGAAAAGGAGAGATCTCCCGCCGGGCAAGATGTTCTGCCCGATGAGCGGCCAACGCTCCGAGTGGTAGCTCGGAGTTATTCTATATATACTGTTTTAACTTCTTTCTTAGCGCGATTTAGTCTTCGAAATGTTTCGCTTGTGGCGCGATGACAGCGCTGCCACATCACCCCCCTACTCAGACCGGAGGTCGATAGTGCAGTCTAGATTTCGAAGAATTTGCGAGTGCCAGGGAATTGCCTTATAAGTCTGCGGTGAGTCGAGAAGAAGGCAAGTAATCTGCGAGAGTGCCGTGAAGCAGAGGTGAACAGTAAGGTTAAAGGTATAGGAAGCATTATTATTCCAGTGCTGCAATGAAGTGGACGAAGCGAAACAAATATGTAAGGACCGTAGCAAGTGGAAAGAAGTGGTCTCTGCCTACCCCTACGGGAAAGAGGCGTGATTATATGTATGTATGTATGTATGCAATGAACCTTTGTAAAGCTAGATGGCTTGCAGAATGTGAAGACTGCAGACAATATCTGCTCGGGAGCGAATGAATGGTGAGTGGAGTACTTGAGGACGATGACGAAGGTTTTGAAGTTGTAGTTTCCGAAGGTTGTTGGTTGCGTGTTTATATCACGTCGGGTGGTCACCACTGTAGCCGGTGGAAAGAAAACGGGAGATCTCCCGCCGGACAAGGTGTTCGGCCCGGGTAGGGGCCAACGCTTCGAGTTGTAGCTTGAAGCTATTCTATATATACTGTTTTAACTTCGAAACTTTCTTAGCGCGATTTAGGCTTCGATATGTTATGCTTGTGGCGCAACGACAGCGCCGCCAAAAGTATTAGCGCCACTGAACCAACGAGGCAATCGGCACAGTACTATACAGCATGTATAGAGAACACTATATTTTTACATGAAACGACATATTGTTTTCACATATTCACATAAAAAGTCCGGAGATTTCGTGTTGAAATACATCTCCGTTTTTAAAAGTTTCTTTATAAGTAAGTACCAATTATATCATCATACAAAAATAATCCATATCACAAAATCATAAGTACCATATTTCCGTGTACCACAGTTAGGATAACCTTGAATAGAATGCGCGACCTCGTGACCTACAACGTACATTGTAATTTTTAATTTTAAATGTTTATTCTCGGCGAACAGCTTCTGTTGAGATTTCTGCATAATTTTAAATTTACGAGTAATTCCAAGAACACTGGTAAAGTGTTATGTTTTATTTATTGCTATATAATTAGTTGCGTTATTGCACAAATGTGGTGGTGATATAAATGTTTGGCAGCATACAGAACTCTTAACATTCGAAAACTATTTTATCAAAATTGATAAACAAGTAGTCTACTCTTAAGTAAAACTTTATGATACCTATGTCCTCCAGACCGAGTTTCGGTCACGACGGTCACTTTAAACGAAAACTAGCCCACCTGCGAAGGGCAGGATTACAGTGACAGAGTGTATGTGTGGCTGCGCTGTCGTCGCCCCGCAAGCGAAACACACCGGAGCCTAATTCACGCTATCAAAGTTCCGAAGTTCTTTGGTAATTATAGAATAGCTCTAACTTAGTAGCGTTGGCCGTTCCCCGAACTTAGCACCTTGGTCCTCAGGAAATCTCCTCTTTTCAACATATGTCCAAATTTACTCAATCACAAAGCACTTTCTATTTCCTCACTCTTTAAGTCCGATGGGACGGTTATTCAAAGACAGGTCAGGCGCAGCTCTAATGGCTTATACGTGCGTTCCTAGACACGAGGGTGAAACAGCACCAACTTCCCAACTCCGGGCTGTTACTGAGAACTTCTTGACATAAAACCCCAATAACTGATTTTGGCCCGTCCCGAGAAAACCTTATCATGAACCATATCAAGGCGTTGCCCTGATCAAATAACCTTGAGCATGCAGTGCACTGCCGCCCGTACTCTGTGTACGCCCATTTGTCATCGAATTCACACAAATTTTTGGAATTAATTTTATATAAAAAAGAAAAGCGAATTTTAAAAATTAAATGAAACGCGAATAATACAGATTTTGAAATTATCTATCCCTTAGTGTAATCCTCAAATGATAAGAGCGTTGCCTTTAGCAACAGATGCTAGTAATCAATAATTTTAGTCATTTTTTAAAAGTAGATTTTAAATGTATTTAGAACACATAAAACAAATTAGAAAGTGAAATGTGATGATAGGATATCAAACATTAATAATGTGCTTTTAGATGTAGTTTACTTCTTATAACTAATGAGATAATAGTCTTTGAATAACGAAGGAAAACGCACTATCGCAAGGTTTTGGTCGGGGCCTTAATACGCTAAGCGTAAAATTCTCACACCAGCAACAAGCAGCAGCGTCAAAAGTGTTCAAGTGGTACTGCAATTGTCTATGAAGGGCGATTAAGGCTGATTCTCCGTACAATAGGAGAGGCATTTTATGCCCAGGAGAAGACTCACGGGCTGATATGAAGAATGCAAGAAAAGAAAGTCTACAATGCAATGCTAGTCACAGTATCGAATAAAAAGAGTTATTATAATATGTCAAGCAATTTATGGATAACCCCTAGTAATAAGGTGTTCTTTACCAATCTATTTCTTATATGACTTTTATAGTAAATAATTTAAAATAATTAATGTTTGTAAAATGTTCTTTTAAAAAAATATCCCTCTAGGATTTTTGCTGATTTTTCCCAGGATGGAGGTGTTTTCTAAACCAGTGGTAAATGACTTTCAATAAGTATTATTTTTAATCTATATAAAGTAAATAATAAATATTTAACTAAGTGTGAGTATCTGAACTGAGTCGTGGTCCTTCACTGCTGGCTGGATGAGGAAGATTAAGGTCACTCAGCGAGGTATGGAGAGTACTAAGCTCGTAAGCACGAAGTTTCTATGCGTGATAAACTTTGAAATGAGGATATCCGTAGTAAAACCAGAGTGACAGATTTAGTCCAACAGATTAGTAAGCTCAAGTGGCTATGAGCCAACCATATAGCTCAAAGAACTGACAACTGATGGGGAAAAAAGGTTCTGAAGTCCCCACTAGATGAAGCGACGACCTCGTAAGACATGTAGGAAGTCGATGGTTGCGGTTGGCTCAGGCCGTACTTTGGGGTATTCCATGGGGGAGGCCTATGTTCACCGGTGAACTTGTGAAGGGCTGTAATGATGATGATGATTAAAATAATATCACATTATATTCTAGGTTATAAACAGGCGTTACCTTGCGGAAATTCATTATATAATAAATGTTAAAATTAATCTCCTTACTGATTGAACTAGTTTAAATAGTACTTCCCGCTATCCCCCAATTATGTGCATTAGCCCCGTCACCACACATTGATATTGACGATATTGCTATTGATAGTGCTGGGAAGTGCACGCAGTTAAGGAAGTTCAGGAGGTGCTCTTCAAACTAGGGAAGACACATTATTTAATTTTATTACACAGATCTTAGCTAATTTGTTTTTAGCAAATACCCTGATTCTGGGCTCGGAAAATAATTCAGACTGAGGTATATAGCCGTGGTAGCTCAGATGGTTAGCGCTCGCTGTAAGCTTCACAGTACTCGAGCAACCCGGGTTCGATCCCCGCCGGCACCAATGAAATTGTTAATTGCAATTTTAAGTGCCGATTTACCACGTGCTCGGCGGTGAAGGAAAACATCGTGAGGAAACCTTTATGTCTCAGAAATAAGAAAAAAATATTTCGAAGACATGTGAAGTTCGCTAACACGCATTAGGGCAGCGCGGTGGACCATTCCTTGCCCTAAAACCCTCCCAGGAATGAGAGGAGGCCTGTGCCCAGCAGTGGGACGTAAATAGGCTGCAACTTTACTTTTTACTTTTATATATTTAGTGGCTGGATCGTCTGTCTATTTGGCAACTTGGGTGTATTCTATTTCCGTTTGTAACTAGAGCATAAATAACTTTAATCGTGGCAATGAATTTCATACATAAAAAGTGGGAACGTTGACATTGATCCCATCCCCACACGTGTGCTTTTACGAGCGCTACGCTTGCGTGCACTTGTTAACAATGTTTAAATAGGCCAATGGAATAATTTATGTGTAGAACTCAAGCGTTTCATTTATTGCACGACCATAAAAAGACACTTAATGTCTGGGTCACATCTATTACGATGTATTGTTTTCGCTTAAGCGTTCATACGTCATTTGCCCTATTACATTATCTTAGTAGTTTTTAAAATTAACACCCCGTCTGTTTCCGATAACAGCTTACTAAAACAGCAACGCTGTCTATTTCGAATCCAATCTAGGCAAAAAAAAAAAGTTTTTCCTAGATTTATCTAGTTTCTCGTCGCTAATATTGTTTGATAGGTACCTTACTTATTTTTGGCTTTTTCATTCATTTACTACGACATAATGTTAACTTTTATGTGTTTTAGTACCATTTGTGAATTGTATACAATGTTTAGCTAATGTATACATTTCTTTATAATAAATCATGATATTACTTATGGTATATATTACTTATGGTAGCAATACATGTATTATTCAGTTTTACCTCGATTTAAGCGTTTTTATACTCGAGTAAGACACGCATTTTCGTACTAGGGCCAACTATTTCAGCCTAAGGTAAACTAATAGATCGTTGAGACTAGAAATAAATTATTTGTCCTAAATTTGTGATCTATATAAAAATTAGTAATATATATAAACAAGCATCTTGTCAATATTTCGTAACATATCCAGATATACGCATAAAAAACCATTTTGCTACACATTGACTATATTTAAAATATATTAAAAAAAAGAAATATTTTTATTGTAAGAAATATTAGTCTGAATGTTTGTCAATCATGTATGTAAACTGCCTCCACGATACATAAGAAAATACTATTAAAAAAGCCGTCAGTAGTAGGACTGCAAGTCAGACGTGAAAACTTCTTAGCTTCACAAACATTATTTTTGGGTTGTTAAGAAATATTTTATTAGGAAGTTTTTTTTTAAATTAGAAACTGCCTGGTACTCGGCGCGTAACTGCAACAGAAGAAGTAATTGAAAGAGTTAGTTTTTATTATTATTTCGTGTAGTTATCGGAAATATGCTGCTGCCCAACTCCCATTTTTGTTACTCTTCGTCGCCTTTTACGACCGACACTCACGGGATGATATGGATAAGTGAATATTCCCACACCGCCAAACTTAGTGTTAAATCTTACGCTAAGTAGTAAGTATAAAGTATTAAATTTAGACGACGATTTGAGACTGACGGAATCTGAGATGGGTCCGTTACATTTACGTATAATATGTTGTCTGACGTTTTTTTTTAAATTATATGGTGACTTTCACAGCTTTAGCACAGTCAAAATAATAAAATTACAAAAGTAAATAATAATTCAGTTATTTAACTATATTAATCATCAGTCCAAAATTATTATATCCTACAATTAGAATTTACATATTCTTCACCACTATAAAAACTATTTTCCAGAATATATTTTTTTTTATAGGAAAAGGGTGACAAACGAGCTCACAGTCCACCTGATGGTAAGTGTTTGCTGCGGCCCATAGACATCTACATCTATCCTCTATTACAAATCAAAATGTAGATGCGTTGTCACCCGTGAGGACTAAGTTGGAATGCCTCTTTTCCTGAAAAAAAGGTCTCCGGTTCTCTACACTCACGATACAAAACACAGCGGTATTAAATTGCTATTTTACGCTGGTATTCTGTGAGAGCGTGGTCCTTCCCCGGTCGAGCCAACCCACTCGTGCTACAACTATACTACTAATACATCTGCAGCATGGCTCTACCACGTATAAAAAATTTCTTGTGCATTTTTAATCATTTGGTAATTTATTAAATAGTTTGACCCCTTGACATCTTGCACAATGTTTAATTATCTGTAGATAAGGCTGTATCAGGTTTGAAATATCTTTGCGCGTAGTGTCATGACGCTTTACAGTTTCTTCTGTGGTTTCACATCTGTCTAAGTGTTTATCAAGGTTTGTAAGAAGAACTAGAATGTAAAGACATGGCGCAGTAAGTATTTTTAGGTTTCGTATATGTTCTCGGCATGACTGTATCTGGAGTATGCGCAGCATTGTTTTTATTGCTCTCTGTTGTATAATAAATGCCTTCTTAAGATTGTAGTCATAAATTTTTTCCCAAAAATTAATGCTATATTTTAGACGAGATTTTACTAGAGCATAATATACCATATTAATTGCTTCATTGTTAGCTCCTCTCTTAAGCTCTGTAAAGCAAAACATGAAGATGTTATATTTTTTTCTATAAAATTTACTTCTTGTTTACAATTAAGAAGAGATACTCAAACATTTTACAGAATCTACAGTGGATACAGTTATCATTTAATTTGATATCCAGGTATCTCTTGCTCTTGCAGTAGATGTAAAAAGGATGGATTTGCTTTTTACTGGATTTAGTTTAAGGTTATTTGCATTAAACCACTGAGCAAAAGCTTCTAAAACGTAGGTTACTTTGTTGTTGAGATCAAGAATATTTTGTGCACTTATCATTGCATTCGTATCGTTGGCAAATACTACAATTTATGTGTCTGGTATAGAGTTGTACATAAATGGAATTAAATCGTTAGTAAAAATTATGAACAGAACGGGTCCTAAGATTTAAGGTTCACCTTGGGGAACACCTCTTTTAATTTTATTTAGTTTTGATTAAAATATTTTCTCTTGTTTGTTGTTAGTCCTCAGGGGTGACAACGCATTTGCATTTTGATTCTTGATCGAGGATAAATGTAGATGTCTATGGGCCACAGCATCCACTTAGCAACAGGTGGACTGTGTACTCGTTTGTCACACTTATTCTATAAAAAAAAACCTTTCTAAAAATTCGAACGTAATCATTTTTGTGGATTACAATAGTAGTATCGGTAAAAGAACGAAGTGCCTAGTTAATAAAGCGTTTCATTTTGCTAGATATCTTAATTCCCCTTGTGATCTACTTCAGAGACTGTTTACTACGGTTATAAATTTTTTAGTAATTTTTCTATAACCTTGTACAACAATTCCATTAAGATGCCTCAAAAGCAATTTATACTATATCGATTCCAATCATGCTTAGCAACGTGTTCTCTAAAAATGGTATTGTTCGTCTTGTTAAACACTCTTAGTTTTTTCAATACAACTGTGTGATCTTTATTCTTCTGACCGCGGGATTGAAGAGAAACATTGCAAACAATTCCTGCATGCCCATCTGAAAAACCATTGTGATTCACTTTCGTGTCAGTTATACAAGCATCGGGAAGATTCATTATGAAGTTGTCCAAACAAGATTGTGCACTACCCTAAATATATGTCACTGAAGATATTAGTGGTCTAAAATTGTAACATTTAAGCAGGGACAAAAACTGTGACTGACCGTTGTTTCGTATCTTTCAGCGAATAAATGTTGAAGTCTCACTCGCATTTTTTATTGAATTTATATGCTTATAACTTCTCCAATTGTTCTATAAAAGCCCTTAAGTTAGAGGGCACTAACACTAAAAGTTCTTTGAAAGTCAAAAACTGGACAAACTAACAAGTTATTAGTTTTACTGTATCTTTTCAAATTAGTGTCCATTTACATTAATACACCGTTGTATCCGATAGAATCACTGAGAAAAGCACTTTACTCACTCGTCTTTAGGGGTTTCTTCGACTGCATTTTGAAACGCAACCACTGCTTCCTCGGCGTCCATAAAACATTTTCCTCGAAGTTTTTCTTTTATTTTCGGAAACAAATAAAATTCGCAAGGTGCGAAATCGAGGTTATAGGGCGGCTGACCCAGTAATTCCACGTCTAACGTCGCGAAATAGTCAGTTGCTTGCTTGGCGATGTGCAACGAAGCGTTGTCGTGGTGAAGGAGAATCCTAATACGTAGTCGTTTCTCCCGAACTTTTACCAAGACAAGTGGCAAACAGTTGTTAGTATATCACTCTGCAGTAACTGTTTTTTGATCCTCTAAAATTGTTGTGTAATGACCTGTCCTTCCGAAGAACGAAGCCACCATCTTTTTTCGACCTCTATTCACTTTACTTGGCAACTCCTTGGAAGGAAACACCCAGACAGCAGACTGTCTCTTAGTTTCAGGATCATAACAATAAATCCAGCTTTCATCACCCGTAAGTATGTCGAACACAGCATTTGAGTCCCCTCCGTTAAATATTTGAACCATTTCACGATACCAAATACACGACGGAGTTTTTGGCCCTCTGTCAAATTATGAGGTATCCACCGGGCACAAAGCTTCCTGACCGCTAAATGTTCATGGATGATTTTGTTCACTTGACTCATACCGATGCCTAAGATTGTCCAAATCTGCTGATAAGTCACTCTTTTGTCAGTCTCTATCATACGCCGCACAAAACTGATGTTTTCTTCAGTCGTCGCCGTAGAAGGCTGTCCCTTACGCAGATCATCAGTGAGATTAGTGCGACCACGATAAAACCCATTCAACCAGTTATAAACAGTGGCACTTGATTGTGCTTCATTGTGAAAGGCCAATCGAAATCTATCATAACTGTCTTGTTGACTTAAATGACTTCTAAATTCATAAAAAATCATTGTACGAAAATTTTCTCGCGTTAAATTGATGCTGACGTGTCACAGATAATTTTCAATTTGCCGCCAAATCGTAAACAAATAACAAATTAATAAAGTACATACATAATAATAATATTGGCAGAGTTACATTTTCAAAATTTCAACTTATTTTTTTAATTTATTGTTTACAAGCGGCCAGTTCTAAAACTTTCAGTGTCGCCTTTGTATTTATCCACAGTATTTCTATAAATACAGATCAAGTTAAGTTGTGTTTGTATAACCGTAATATCGCAAATCTCAAAATAGTCCATTTTTTACAATTATTTACAGAACACATATTTAATAAGGTCACTATTTCCACCATTTAGTACTAGACTATCTCATCTATTTTTATTTGATCTTGTATTAAAAGATAATATTTGATATTGAGTCAAGTTAAACAATTCAACATTACTGCTATTTTAAAAATGCTCAGTTATAAATACATAATGTGGCTTTCACGTATTCAGGGTTTCTAAATAAAATCCTAATTCATCCTTTTTTGTTGTTAAACCACACACATTTTGGTGATATATAGAAATATTATATGACAACTATTTTCGTCCCTATCCATTTACTTACAATGTGAATCAATTTCTTCTAGCTGGTCTACATGAGTAGGCTGATTATCTCTGAACAAGTTATATTATGTAAAAGACAAAACACTAATTGATTTGTGTTGCTCTGAAATGAAATAAAGTTTTATTCCGTTTTTTAAAGATGTTTATTATTCCCATATTATAATTTTTTCGTCATCTTAAGAAACATATCAAAAGACAAATTTAAATTGGAATTGAAACAGTGAACATTTCTAAGAGACTGTAAGCTATATATAACTCAGAAGATTTTTAAATACCTTCAGCCTATAATTGAATAATGGAAGGAACCCCACATACATAATTACATACATAATAGAATTATATTCATTTGAGTTATCTTTCCTAGTTTCTCCTCAATGTCATTCATGAGTATGGTGTTGTTTTCTGTCTTCTTAAAATCTTCTTCTCCTATGAGAATAATGAAATAATCACTTTTTTTAATTTTGTGTGTAGATTATTAAGCAATATCTTAGTTCCTGAATTTGGTGAGATGAAATGACAGTATTCGAAATCGACATTAGTATCCAGCCTCTCTATAGTACGCAATACTTTATTTGAATTATTACTGCTAACTACGCGGTTTTTGTTTTAATTTGTGTCCGATTCTTCATGGGTAATTTCTATTTACCTTGTCGATACGTCTTTACTGTCTTCTTTGTTTTTTTCATCATTTTTTTATATTTGATTCTTTTGTTTCAGTAGTTAAATAATTTTGATGAAAATCTATTTTCATTTTATTGATATTTTCCCTTTATTCTTCTTGACTTTTCTGTCTCGGTGTCGAGCGACATATACATATGGCAGTATATTTATTTTTATTTCGTACGCCACTATTTGTTTTTAACGAATTATTTTGAAGTCGCATGTTTTCTATTTCCTTTTCAGCAATAAGTAATTTCTGTTCTACGTTATTTAGTTTAAGTTTCAATTCATTCAGCTCTTTCTTCCGGCTAAAGATTGTTTTAGGACAACTTCTGTTAAGATTTCGTGTTTCTAAAATAGATTCGACTTCTTCAATGCCCGACAAATCTGATTGTAGAGATTGAAAAGAATGATGTAGAAATTTTCATTCGGCATTTGGTACGTTAAGTGACAAAATGATTTGTTTGTGAGGTGTTTACCAATGAATTCGATAGATTCCAAGCTGCATATTTATGATTTTTAGCAGTTTGCACAGGGGTTGTATATATCTGAGTAGGACTGTGGTGTGTGTTTTGTGGTCAATCACTCGATTCTTCGGCTATGTCGTAGCTATTAATATGCCGATTTTACAACACTTTTTTAAAAATGGCATCGACAGTATCCGTATAAGGACGACCAGAGCGAGCTGCATCTTTGACATCATAATTCCCGGACTGAAAAAGCTTGAACCAATTTTGTGCTTACTATTACTGACACTGCATTAGGTTTATAAACGTCACATTTTTTTGCCACGGCTTGAAACACATATTTCCCTTTTTTGTAATAAAACTTCAGAATATATCAAATTTCTTCGTTAAATTCATACATTTTTGCGGTTAAAAATAGAGTTTAAAGTTTTTTTTTCTTAATTTTTCTTTTTCTTACTGTGTTGATATTAAACGCCGATAGAAGGCCTTTGCTATGTCCAGACTAACAGTCAAGGCCTCTCTGCTTCGAACTCTAAAGCTTTCGCCCATCTATGAAAGTAATCTAGAACATCTGAGTTGATCGCCTCTCTGAATTAGGCCGTAAAATTCCCATCCTTTTATTAATCAATAATATTATTCTGGTTTTTATTGTGATTTGAAATTATTTCGAAAACTGTGCTACGTAATAAAATAGACGGTAACATAATAGAAGTTGTAAGCTCTTGCACAGACTTTAACTCAAAATCCTCTATAGACTCGTTGTTTTATAAATCGTACAAGGGCTACATAGGCCTCTTCATCTGCATGGTTACAAAGGCTATTCATTTAGAGGTCATCAGCGATCTCACAGCCGAGAGCTTCATAGCTGCGTTTAAGAGGCTTGTTGCCCGACGAGGTCACGTAAGTGAAATTTGGAGTGACAATGGGACTAATTTCGTCGGAGCCTCCAAAGAACTTTGTTAGCTTGTCACCGCTGAACAGTCGTCCGTCGCCGTTGAAATCAAAGAGTGGTTGAGTAACCAGAGTACTCAATGGCATTTTATCCCCCAACATGCACCAAATTTCGGAGGTTTATGGGAAGCCGGAATAAAATCAACTAAATTCCACTTAAAACGAGTTGTAGGCAATTCCACTTTCACGTTTGAAGAGTTAGCAACAGTTTTATGTCAAATAGAGGCGTGCCTCAACTCAAGGCCTCTATCGATGCTCTCTTCTGATCACATGGACTCTGCACCTTTAACACCTGCACATTTCTTAGTTAGTGAGCCCTTAGTTGTAGTACCGGAACGTAATTACGAGCATAGCAACGTTAGTACATTGAGAAGGTGGCAGTTGACGCAAAGAATGGTGCAAGATTTTTGGCGAAGGTGGTCGTCGGAGTATCTTGTGCATTGCCTTCAAAGATACAAGTGGTCAAATATTAACCCGGAACCTAACATTGGGGACGTTGTACTAGTGAAGGAAGAATAGAATAGAATAGAATAGAATAGAATAATTTTTATTCAATATACATTACATGTGTAATTCTTATTGAAAGTCATTTTTTACTTTACCACTGGTTCGAAAAAATACCCTCTGTCCTGGGAAGAACCAGCAAGAAACCCAGCGGGACATTTTTTTTTTAAATAAAATTTACAATATAAATGATTACAAACTATTTACAAAATTGATTTTAGAAACTGCTTGGAAGCGACCACCTCATTCCCAGGGGTTATTATCAACCATGTATTCATTTATACTATAATAACCCTTTTTATACAGTTTCAGCTTAATAAAACATTTAAACTTGGTAATAGAGAGAACCTGTACACTTTCCGGGACCTTGTTGTAATAGCATATACATTGCCCCAAGAATGAATTACTGACTCTGTGGAGTCGAGAAACTGGCATCACTAGCTTGTGTTTGTTCCTAGTGTTTACAGAATGTATATCACTTTTTTTACTAAAACTATCTTTGTTTTTGTGAACATACATTAAATTTTCGTAAATATACTGAGAGGCCAAAGTTAATATATTAAATTCTTTAAATTTATCTCTAAGAGACTCTCTCGGTTTTAGATTGTAAATAGCTCTAATGGCCCTCTTCTGTAAAACAAAAATAGTTTCTAAATCAGCCGCATTTCCCCATAGCAAGATCCCATAAGACATTATGCTATGGAAATAACTAAAATAAACTAATCTAGCTGTCTCGACACTAGTGAGACCTCTAATCTTTTTTACAGCATAGGCTGCAGAACATAGTCTGCTTGCTAATTTGGATATATGGGGGCCCCACTGAAGCTTTGCGTCAAGAGTGATGCCAAGAAAAACAGTGGATACAACAGGGCTCAATTCCTCCCCATTTAAAAACACATTGGTATTCAGATTTTTAACATTCGTTGTTGTAAATTTAACACAATTAGTTTTATTTCCGTTCAAATGCAGATTATTAACGTTAAACCAATGCACTAATTTTGATATAGCATTATTCACTTCGTCACATTTAAATGATTGACGTTTAAGTTTAAAAATCAAGGAAGTATCATCAGCAAATAATACAATATTATGACTATCCCCTACAAGGTGAGGTAAGTCATTAATATACACCAGAAACAGGAATGGGCCGAGAATCGAGCCCTGAGGAACACCCATTAGTACAGGTGACCCGGAAGAACTTTTAACATTGATAATAACCTTCTGCTTTCTATTACTTAAATATGAAATAATAAGTTTAAGCGCTGTGTTCTTGACACCATAGTACTGTAGCTTCCTGATTAATGTCTCATGGTGAACACAGTCGAAGGCCTTGGAAAGGTCACAAAATATACCCAAAGCATCCTCTGAATTCTCCCATGCACAAAAAATATGTTTAATAAGCTCAACTCCAGCGTCAGTTGTCGAGCGACCCCTTGTAAAACCGAATTGATTTTTATGTAGCAATTTATTAATATTAAAGAAACTTAACATCTGATCTAAAATAATTTTTTCAAAAATTTTACTTAATGTTGGTAGTACAGAAATTGGTCTAAAATTGGCGGGGTCTATTGTACTACCAGATTTAAATATAGGTATGACTTTACTATGTTTCATTAAATCAGGAAACACACCAGATTCGACGCTTATATTAAATATAGTGGCTAGATAAGGTGCTAATATATCTATTATAGATAAAATAACTTTAACGGAAATCCCCCATAAATCTGCCGTTTTCTTAACATCAATAGCTTTAAAATATTTAACGATATCTTTTGGCAGTACTCTATGGAATTTAAAAGTATTAGAACAAGCCTTTACATTTTGTTTGAGCAATGATTCGGCGACAGTAGGAGAAGAATTTAATGATTTTGTTGTCAAAAAAGGAACATCAGTAAAATGTTTCTCAAAAGCCATAGCAACTTCTTGATCAGATCGCGTTAAATTATTGTTAATATTCAATTGAAAATCCGAGTTGCGTGGTTTGACCTTGCCCGTTTCACTATTTATTATTCTCCAGGTCATTTTAATTTTGTCGGATGCAGTTTTAATTTTGTTGCTTAAATGTAAAGCCTTAGCAGTGGAGCACACTTTTTTAAATATTTTAGAATATGTTTTTACATAATCTCTAAATATAACACTACTATTATATGATCTTTCATCATAAAGCTCGTATAACCTTCACCTACTTTTATAAATTCCTACTGTCGCCCATTCATTAAATGATTTGCGACTGTTAAAAGAGAAAGTTTTAGAAGTAAATATTCTACTAAATTCACAACTTATAATTTTAAATAATGTAGCATACATATGATTAGCACTATTTTTAAACGAAAGTGATGGAAGTCTTTTTATTATATTACTTCTAAACCTCTCCAAGCGATGTTCATTTATTGGAACAAACACAACTTTCTTATTTTTCTGTTTTTTGTGTATGTAAGGTAGTGATACTAACTGTCCACAGTGATCTGAACTTAAATTTTGAATAATTGCTTTATGCAAGGGCTTAACATCTGTAAAAATGTTATCTATACAGGTCGCACTAGGCCCAGCAATACGTGTTGGTTCTAAGAATAAATTTACAAGATTATACGATTTAAGCAATGAGCTAAACTTAATACTAATGGAAGAAGTTTCAAGGAGATTGATATTAAAGTCTCCACATATTACAACAGACTTGTTCTGTTTACTAAGTTTGAGTAAAACTTCTTCCACAATCCTTTCAAAATGGTCATAACTAGCACATGGGGGTCTGTAAACACCTACAACAATGAGGTGCTCCAGCTCGACACAAGCCATTTCTACAGTTCGTTCAACAGAGAGGCTCACAATATCCTTACGTTCTTTATATAATAATGACTTATCTGCTAATATTAAGGAGCCACCACGTAAACTTTTTTCTCTATTGAAGGAACTGACCACCTGGTGATTTCTGAAATTAAACATGAAATTATAATCTTTTAGCCAATGTTCAGTAATACAAAGGATGTGTATATTGTTACTATTTAAAAACAATTCAACTTCCAATTCTTTGCCCAACATGCCTTGTATATTTTGATGCACCAGGTGTAAACAATTTTTATTACTTATTTGTGGGCTGTATTCAAAATTAATTAAACTCTTATTATTGCTAGAGATTGCCTCTATTGTCTTATTCACTAATTTAAATTAGTTGGAACTGATTCCAAATTAAATGTCAAATGATTATGCTCAATAAAAGCAGTCTTGGTAGCCAAAAACTTGGCTGAGTTAAAAAGTAAATAATAAGATAGCACATTTGCTATCAGTCTTAAATTATATTTGGATAGGTAATACCTATTTTTTGTCCAAAACTTTTTTATTAAATTATTTGTGTCAATAACATGAAATTTATGATTATTATCATTACAATTATATGTCAAATTTAAATTATTATTAAATATTAAATTATGCATTTGTATATTTAAATTATGTCTTAAATTATTTTCCTGTGGCAATCCCTGTATATAAGGCAGTGTAAACAAGACAATTTTGTGTACATTTAAGTTATTAAGTTGTTCAATATATCTTAATAACTCTTTGTTGTTTACACTGCCTCTTCTACTAAGATAATCTTCCACCAGCGCGATGGTTACTGGGCAGGGTGATTGCCAAGCATCCTGGCTTGGACAACATTACTCGAGTTGTCACACTTAAATGCAATGGGTCTCAAATAAAGAGACCAACGTCTAAAATTTGTGTTTTACCAGTAACAAACTGATACTGTCTGTCTGTAAGTATTGTATATTTATGATTGACCCTATTCTTCTCAACCTATTACTTTTATATACTTTACCTTTTATCCTGTACTTTGATTATTGTATGTACCCCCTTGACCTCACGGTGGGCGGTAATAGAAAGAACGCAGATACGTTCTTGGTGGGCGGGATGTTGAACCAAAAATCATAGTGTAATTTATTATTTGTCAAAATGTTTTCATCCGCCGTATCTAGATGGCGCTAGTAGTAAGTTACAGCGTGCTAGCATAGTATTATTGTAATTTAACATAGGGTCTACTTTAATTTAATAAAGGGGATTATCTCAATATCGTACTTCCGTGTTTTATTTATCTAACGCGAGTGCAAGTAACGAGATCTGGTAGGAATTGTTCAAGTTATCTATATTCACGATACGAAGTAAGTTAGCTTTATGTTGGTACGCCGGTATTCTGTGCGAGCTTGGACTTCGGTCAAGCGACTCGTTCGCACTGCAACCATAATATTGTAGCTGGAGCGTGGTCCTTCCGAGTTGTCTCACGACAATTATTATCCTGTTACAATAAAATGGAAAAGGAAATTTGACAAACAGTTTTTTAATTTTTTATGTTGTTTTCCCAAGATTCTGATACTGGATGAGGCAGGAGCTCTTGGGTGATGATTAAATTGATTCAATTGAATTTAAAAACTTAAAGTGTTGCTCTTTAATCGTATTTTCATATAATTTTAGAACTTTGAAGACGCAATAAAATATATTTATTGAAAAATTATGGGCAAATAACTTAAGTGTAACGTTACAATATAATGTTAGGAAGTACTCTGGACTAGAATTATTTGTTAAGCTCCCTTCTTGGATATTCGTCCATTGCATTAAAATGCCACATATTATGTTAAATCGTTATAGTATATTTGACAATACTATATGCACTCATATATTTACTGACTTATCATGCTGTATTTAAATATGATTATTGTGTTAGGCAATTAATCGCTTTAACCAATCTATTACTTTCCGTGTCTGTTGATGGAAACGCTTAATAGCTTTTGTGGTTTCCAATAAACAGTGTTATGTTGGAACTTCAGTCTATACTAAATCTATGGTATGATCATCTAGTTTGCTTCAGGCGTAAAGAACCGCCAACGTAAAGTAACTCACTCAACCCCCTAAGTTTGATGCTTAAGGCAAACCCTTCTATAAATACTGGTGTCTTAAAGGGAATGGTGAAGGGTTAAAACAACACGACAAGTCTATTTTCAGCTATGGAATTTATGGACTGATGAAGCAGAAGTACGAGTGTGTCAATACAGCGGATTTGAATTAACGATCTTTTAGTTTCATAGTCACAACGGTAGGACACTAATTATTTACGAAAAACAAGCAAATTTAAAGACTTATTGTTCCATCGTTCTCTTTTTGTTTTATTTCTAGAATTAAATATAAATATGCCTCATTATATTGGAGCCCTTTAATTATTTTATATTAATAGCAACCGTGAATAGCGCGTGTCAGTTATAAAAGAATATGTAACACAATAGAAATGACAAAGTGAGTTCTACAGCGTCAATCGTTTCTATTATGTGTGTAATGAAATTGCTGCAAATGAAAGTACACATGAATGAGCTTTTATATTCTACCCCATGTTTGTCAATTGTATTCAATATTTGCAGTTCTCATTAATTTTAACTTGGTAGAGCAACGCTGCGGCTATATTATGGCTGCAGCAGAAATTAGCTGACCGGGAAAGGATCGCGCGATAACAAAAAAACCAGCGCAAAATGGAACTTCAATGATTATGTGTTTTATATGGTGAATGTAGTGAACCGAAGACCCCTCTTTTATTATATCTAATGCGTGGGTCTACGTGTTAAAGTATCACTTTGAGCATTAATTTCGATCAAATATATATCTAGCATAATTTTCTCACGTGGTAGAACCACGTTGCAGCTATATTACGGTTGTTGCACGAGGATCACGTTCTTACAGAATACTAGCGTAAACTAGCAGCTTAATGCTGCTGTGTTTCGTACGGTGAGTGTAGAGTAACGAGGCATTCCATCTCAGTCTTCAGGAGTGACAACACATCCGCACTTTGATTCTTAATCAAGGATAAATGTAGATGTCGAAAAGTCTTTCTTAAAGTTTATTTGCTTACACCGGTTTGCATGAATGAGAACTTCTTAGAGAAGCACAACATGTATAATTCGTGTTGTAAAATTTTCTTAAGCTCTAACCTCTCTCTACTAATGAATAAATATATTTGTTCTACAAATTCATATATGTCATTTGAACTTCTGCGGAAAAATCATAAAAAAATGCAAGTGTGTTTCTTCACTTCCATTAAGAATGATCATAAGACAATTGCTATAAATCTTGGTGCATTTTTACTTACATCTTTTCTCAAGTGCGTCACAATTGCAAGTTGTCAGCAAACAATACCGAAAATAGCATTAAGGTGACCTAAAAGTTAAAAGAAAATTTAAACCTAATTTATAAATGTTTATCGCATGCTCAACTCATTCTTGGCAATGCATTATGTTAACGACATGGTAAATAAACTGCTTTAGAAATATTTATAGACTGCTTAATATATATCTCAAAAGAAAATTTGAATTGTAAACGTTGAAAAAATATAAATATTTTCTCTCATTATTGATTTTTCTCTGCTGTTTAATAATTTTATTATTACAGCCTACCAAAAGTCCACTGATGAACATAGGTCTCTTCCATAGATTGCTTCATGGGGGGGGGGGGGGGGGGGGGGATTTCGCACTAGTTGGGAGAGGCCAATTTTCAGCATTGGACTGTTGAAGGCTGTAAGGGGTAATGGGGTGATAGAGGCACATACAGCAGCAGAAATTAATGTTACCTAGTGCCATATTGGGAGTCGCGTAGTTTTATATTGGACATATAGCTAAAAAGTATAGCTATGTGCCTAGCGTGTCGTTAAACGCTACTAATGCGTTTGTGATTGTATAGACCATGAGCTATCCACCTTCTTTCACAATTTTATCTCTTTACCTATTATTTTCGCTTCGGTCCGTGTAGCTCACAGTTATTTGGACTTTGCCTACTCGCTCAAGGGATCAGAGGCGTGGTGCCTTAATATGTATGTAATATTCAGTCTGACTTTTCTGTTGATCATACTGAACAAACCAAATATTATGCTCCAAAAATAGCAGTTAATTAAATTTCGTAGTCATTAATCAAAAATATTATTTACTTACATAATATTCAATTATGTACAATATTAGTATATTGTGCCGTGTAGTGACGGTTAAGAATATCCACTACCCCATATCTTCCCGTGGGTGTCGTAAAAGGCGACAAAGGGAAACAAGCAGGAGATGGGCAGCAGCATCTTCCTGATAACAGCAAAAATACAATAAAAAAACTGCGGTTGACAACCCGCTTGCCAAATGTGGCAACTATGGCAAATACCCTCCAAATCGATAAAGTTACTAAGAGATGGCCCCCAGTCCCCGGTGGCCCCGCTATTCCTGGCTACGGTGGCGACCATGGTAACGGCGGGGCAGAGGTTGCTAAGAATCTCCGGTGTAGGTTCCGTTGCCACCTAAGATGACTCGACCTGGCAACCTACAGCGCTCGCACCCTGAGGACTGACGAGAAGATTGTGGAGTTGGAAGAAGAGACAAACAAGTTACGCTGGTATATTATAGGATTATCCGAAGTCCGAAGAGAGGGGGAGAACACGGTAATCCTCGAATCCAGCAACTTGATCTATCACCGGAATGGCGACCATCTGTCACAAGGAGGTGTCGGATTTATCGTCCACATGTCTCTCGTTAACAACGTTGTAAAGATTGAGAGTGTGTCGACGAGGGTTGCGTACATTTACTCAGAATCATCGAACGGTATTCGCTGAAGGTCATACAGGTTTACGCATCAACCTCGGCACACCCCGATGAGGAGGTGGAGGAAATGCATGAGGATATCTCTAGAGCCATTCATTACTCCGAAACCCAATATACGGTGTTAATGGAAGACATCAATGCAAAACTAGGCATAAAAGAGAACGGTGAGCTGAAAGTAGGGAAATTTGGAATACGGCAACGGACCTCAAGGGGCCAGCAGCTGGCCGACTTCATGAAGAAAGAGGGACTCTTTCTGATGAACTCTTTCTACCAGAAGCGGACAGGAAGTGGACCTGGTCGAGCCCCGACGGTTCGACAAAAAATGAGATTGACTTCATTATGACGACCAGACGACAACTGTTCAGTGATGTCTACGTGATCGCGAGGGTGAAAACTGGTAGCGATCACCGAATGGTGAGTGGTACATTGAACCTAAACGTTAAGTTGAAAATGGTCTCGTTTAATGAAATCAACGCTCCGTTCCCCTCGTACTCTGTTCCAAAGATCCGAAACCTTTCAGCTCGAGTTACAAAACCGTTTTCAGTGCCTAGCAGACTGCAATGAAGTGGACAAAATGAATGACAAGCTCGTGGAAACTGTCCATGCGGTCGGAGCTAAGTTCTACAAGACCCGTCGCAGAAGAACACAAAAACTCTCCGATCACACTCTTAATCTCAAGGCTGTTTGATAGGAAATGAGGCTACATTCTTAAACAGGTTTGACAGCATACAGGCAACTGAACAGACAGATCTCCAAATGCATGCGGCGGGACTTACGCAACTTCAATACAGCTCGTATTGAAGAAGCGATCGAGCGGAATCAAGGCTTCAAAGTCTTTGCCAGAGATCTGTCTGCCAGAAAGAGCCAAGCTGAAGACCGAGTGTGATAGCATTGTTTCCGGGGCACCTGAGATTTTGAGTGAGATTGAGAGGTTCTATGGGCAGCTGTACAAGTTATCTGTTTGAGCCACACGCAAGTGTGAGTAACGATCCAAGAGCAAGTCTTACCCAACACTATTTCGAAGATATCCCGGACGTCAGTCTGAGCGAGATTAGAATGGCTCTCCACCACTTTAAATATGGCAAGGCCCCAGGCGGAATTACAGCATGGTGGCATCACACCGGAGGCGTGGGGAAGAAGTGCAGTGGTCTTGTTCTTCAAGAAAGGTGACAACGCTCTCTTGAAGAACTACAGACCGATTTCCTTTCTGAGCCGCGTCTCCATGCTGTTTTCGAGAGTCATTACGAATCGTCTCGCGCGCAGAATTGACGACTTCCAGCCTCCCGAAAAAGCCGGTTTCCGAAAGGTCGTAAGCACCATAGACCACATACATACCCTTCGGCAAATTGTGCAAAAGCCCGAGGAGTACAGTTTTCCACTATATCTGGCGTATGTGGACTATGAGAAAGCCTTTGATTCCATCGAAATTTGGGCGGTGCTGCAATCTTTTCAGCGGTGCCAACATGACTGTCGGTATATCTAAGTGTTGAAATGCTTGTGCAGTAGGGCTACGATGGCTATCCGAGTACCGAACCAGAGTTTGTACTCTAATTAACTGCTTTGAATAAACCTATCCAATTGCAGAGAGGTGTAAGACAGGGTGACGTTATATCCCCGAAACTCTTCACCGCTGATTTGAAAGACGTTTTTAAGCTTCTGGACTGGAAAGGATACGGTATTAACATCAATAGCGAGTACATCACTCACCTTCCATTTGTTGACGATATAGTCCTTATGGCAGAATCGCTGGAGGACCTAACCTATATAACCTATATAGGCTACAGCATACTAATAGGAGCTTAATGTTGCTGTGTTTCGTAAGCTGAACATAGAGAACTGAAGATAGTTTTTGACCGGTAACGATGCATTCTATCATCGTACCCAGAGTTGACAACGAATTCAAATTTTGATTTTTAATCGAGAAGGTAGGTGTCTATGGACCACTATTTATATGTATCTATATCTATCTATCTATATGTACTGTTCGTTCCTTTGTCACTCTCATTCTGTAAAAAATTTAAAATATCCAGATTGGTGATAGGAAATAACATCGAAAGTGTGATCCGTCTGGTTTTCTACAGACTTCAAAAAGGAGACGGTACTCAATCCGACTGTATGCTTTTTTTATGTGTTAACTCATAACTTTTTACTGGGTTAACCTATTTCGATGATTCTTATTTTTATTTAAAAGCTGGTTTTTCACTTGTGGTCCCATATAAATTTAATTAAGATCTAAGCAATTGGTTTTGAGTTATTATTAATAATATTTATTGAAGTCGGTTGTACAAAATTTTTAATTTTAAATTATCCAATCGTCAATCTGTATAGCAATACCTCCTTATAAGGGGAGCGACACATTTACAGTAGTGGACTGTTGAGGGCTGATGTATAAGAAGAGCTTTGTTGCTTAAAGTTATTTCGAACAAAGTTTGGGCAGTATTCAGTCATCTTGATTGATGAAGTTATTACGATCTCCGAGGGTAATAACTACTTTGATATGTATTTTTGTTTTAAACTATAATAAAGGACCATTTAAGTCGTTAAAAATACATAGGCTGATGATGCCATCTTGTGAAATGACCTTTAGTGCCGTAATTTCAAAGAAGAGAATTAAGGGCCTATATTACCTCAGCTCAAATTCTAATTTCGCCCCCACTTCCCCGCACCATTCGTTCGCACACTACGGCTCGCGGTCACGCGGGAACACGAGGTCAAAGCGATTTTGTTAGAGTAAAACAAACTATTATCGGACGAGCATTAAGCAATAAAATTTTCAGTCATAATTTAATATTAACTTGTCATTAAATGAACATAAAATTATATGTCGCAAATTTAATTTCATTGTACTTAAAGCTAATATTCTAGTATAAGTTGACCCTTCATTGTACGGAAAGCCCATACAATACGAGATCGGCTTATACTGGCAATTTGCTCTTATAGTGAAAGGATCCGCCCATTGTTGGTTTAGTAGTAAGCTTGAGTTTTATAGTATTATAGTTTTTGTATGTTTGTAATGTGACAGCCATTTACGTTTTTAATTATATTGGTATTAGGTCTATGCAAGTATCTACATATACATACATATAAGAAATTTTGCAAACCGATTCTAAACCAATGTATAAATTCTACTGCTACAAAAAACTAGTCAAGCGCGAATAGGGTTACCATATCTCAGGATTTGTCCTGACATTTTAGGATTTTAGACTCTTCTCAGAATTGTGGCTGGATTTTGCAAATCTCAATAAATCTCAGGATTTTTTAGAACTTTCAATATCATACAGCTTACATTTTAAAGATCTCTTTAATAAAAAGTTAAACAAACTAAAAATAATTTTCCTTTGGTATTATTACCACAATTACACACACAATTAAAATCAAAACTTTATACTATGTTTACGCTTTGCATTTTACAATCTCATAAAATTATAACCATATAGTTTTCGCCTTGTATTATATACTAGGTACTCTTTTAGTTCATTCATAATTATATATATATATATATATATATATATATATATATATATAAATGAATTGTGATTTTTAGGACAAGGTTTGTAAAAATATAAGATGGATAGGTAGGTAAGTATGTAGGTATGAGTAGGGTAGGCAGCTAGGGCAGGGTAGGTAGATAGGTATGAATGAAAGTAATGATTTTTTATTCAATTTTTTTAATTTTTTCAATTGTATACAACACAAATACTTGTCCCGTGCGGGACTCAAACCCACGGACTCCAGCGCAGCATCTCATTGCTACGACTGTGCGCCACGGAGTAACGATAACGTAAGGACGGATAAGTAAGTAACAGTTTTATTTCTTTATAGTTAGATAGGTTACTTAAATCAAATCAAATCAAATCATTTATTTCGCTAAAAACATGGGTACAGACGGATGGATACAGAGTCAATTTTTGTTTCCACATATTTTGCCATTCGTGGCATGCGAAAAATTTTTTTTTTTTTAAATATAAATGTGTTCAGAACAAATGAACTAACATTAGAAATATACTGATGTTCTAAATATACTAATATAATAAACTAATATACTAAATACAATATATGTTTTTAGAAGAACACAACAAAATTCTAAAAATAACCTTTAACAAAATCAACAAAAAAGAAATAAAAGCAATATCAAAATTTATAGTTAAAGAATTCTTTGATGTTATAAAAGGCAGTATTTATTAGCCACTGCTTTAAACTTTTTTTCATTTGCGTTAATGGCTGTTCACGAATATTTCTAGGAACTTTATTATATATCTTGATACACATTACGAGACAATTCCTGTGGAATAATGCAGTTCTACAAGGTGGCATAAGTAGACGTGTCGAATCTCTTTTTGCAACTTTATTTTCCTGCACGGTAACAAAATGATTTGTATTATTTTTTACAAAAACGCAGATTTCTAATATATATAACCCAGTTAAAGTGAGAATATTTTTTTCCTTAAACAGGGGTCTACAGCTCTGTAGAGGGCCTACGTTACACAGTGCACGAATACATTTCTTCTGGCTTAGAAAGCCTCTGTTTACGTCTGTTGAGTTGCCCCACAAGATTAATCCATATCTTAAGACGGATAAGGATTCAACGTACCCGTAGTAAGCAATACGCGCTGCTTGCGGACCTGCTACATTTTGAAGTCTACGTAGTGCATAAACAAATTGATTAATTTTTTTGCATACCTTATTAATGTGTAATTTCCAGTTGACATGCTGGTCAATAGCAACACCTAGGAATTGTGTATCTTCTACCTCTACCAATCTTTCGCCCTTATATGTTAAGTCTAATTTTTGTGGTTTTGTTTTATAATTTCCAAATTGAATATATTTAGTTTTATTAGTGTTGACTTGTAAATTATTATTTTTTAGCCATGATATAACTGATTTTATAGTGGAATTTATCTCTTGTTCATATATCTGTGAATTATTAGTGTAGGGTATAACAATTGATATGTCATCAGCAAATAATATGGACTGATGCTTTGTTATACTCGGTAAGTCGTTTAGATATAGAATGAACAATAAAGGCCCTCAAACACTTCCTTGAGGTACCCCATAGTCATTTTGTAGATAAGGAGATCTGTAATATGTTAACTCTAGATTATTATTAATACGTGTTACTTCAACACATTGTTGCCGATTTGTCAAATAGCTTTCGATCCATTCCAAAGCCGGTCCTCTGATTCCTAGTTTTTCACATTTGTACAACAACGTGCTATGTTCTACACAGTCAAATGCTTTACCGAACTCACTTATATTTTTTATTACTAAGTGCTTGGCTTCTACACTTCGGGTCGTGGGTTCGATTCCCATACGGAACAAATATTTGTATAGCCTAAAGATAGTTGTGAAAATTTGTGTTTGTAATCGCACCGTCTCCGATTCAGGAGAAATCCTGGAGTGGGGCAACGTTATAAAAAACAATTACTACATAGATACCTATATTTTGTTGTATATTGTCTAAAAAAAACCTATTTAGGTAACTTTATATCTTTTTATTTTTTATAAAGTGTGTTTACAAACACAAATCTTCACATACAGAAACACCTGTGACTATTAGCGCAGCAACCAATCGCTTAGCCACTGCACCAAACGTGTCATAATATGCAAATTTCTACATATTTGTATTCACTAATACTGTAAGTAGATAGGTCGGTAGATACTTCATTACGTATATCATATGTTTGCCCCTTTCTTTACGCCAAGCCAGTCGCTTCCTATTTTTATTACGCTTATTTCCCATTGCGCCAACACTATAAGCCTAAGTATCTATTTCAATATTTTAATTTGACCTCGTCCTGTTACGAAATGTGTGTTCTGAGCGCAAGCGACACAGCTCTCCCGTTCGAAAGCCGAAGCGGGAGTGAGCGGCGATGTCGGGCGGCAGGGAACAAGCTTTAAAACGGCGATAGTTTAGGTAATTTCTTTTTACGGTGAAAATAATGATAATTAAAAAAAAGGGATAAATATAATCACTGCTTTATAGTTATTTCAGTTAGTATGCAAAGTTTTATAATCTAATTTGAAGTATTTTTTGAATATCAGCCGTTTATTTTTCAGTTTGGAGGTAACTTTGGATTTTTTTTCTATCGAGAAAATTTTATGGAATCGTGTTTTCGTCTAATATAGTACTTACCATTAATCCTCAACTTCACCATATGTTTATTTCAAAATCAATGCTGCAGTATTTTCGGCATAACGGACGATCATCCTAAGCCATTTGAGGTAGTATAGGCCCTTAACGAAATTTGCCTGTTGTATCTATGGCATAGCCGTCTTATGAAAAGTCATATTAATCTATCAGGTTTCAACGTTAAAGATCACAAGGCTGTGCACACCTGTCTGGTTATACAATTGCGAATTCCTTTACTTTTAAAAATCACTTAAATTCTAGTCTCTAATTGACTGAACTGATTATAATAGGTTATAGCGGTATTGGAATATCACGGCAATAGCACAAACGATTGAAGAATACCTGAGGCCTTAATCACGCTATAAAAGTTTTTTAATCGACAGTAGCCTGATGTCAAGGTGCGGATCGCCTATTCAAAGGGTTCGTAGGTTTCCGTCATTCGACTACTGTCGTGAAACACTCTTAACTTAAGCTTACTTTAAGATAACACGGGTCTACATTCTGTTCATTGATCTCTATCTACTGTACCTTCGAACGTTGGACTGTTGGGGTATTAAAACAAGATAAACATATTTATGTTCTTATACGTGACAGAGTCATTCCGCAGCTATATTATGGTTGTAGTACGAAAGGGTCGGCTCGACCGGGGAAGGACCAAGCTCTCTCTCGCTCTTAATATTGCTGTGTTTCGTATGGTGAATGTAGAAAACCGGATACACAAGAGATACACAATTTGAGCCACGTTGCAGTTATATTATGGTGGTAGCACGAAAGGATCGGCTCGACCGAGATAGGACCTACTCATAAAATACCAACGTAAAATAGCAGCTTAATTCTGCTGTGTTTCATATGGTGAGTGTAAAGAACAGGATGAACTTTTTACTGGATACGAGATATTCAATCTTAGTCCTCAGGGGTGATAATGCATCTCGCCGAGCTCCATAACTCTCTTGCAGAGCTGAGAGCAGTCGTCGTCGGAAGCTATCCCCTCCCCGTACTTGTCCTCGGGGACTTCAATGCCAAGAACTTGGCTTGGGGTTCTCGTCGTACAGATGTGCGGGGTAGGATGGTGGAAGACTGGGCTCTGGAGACAGGCCTGGTCGTCCTAAATCGGGGTTCTGTCCCCACGTGTGTGCGGATGCGGGGCGAGTCGGTGGTGGACATTTCGTTCGCTAGCCCCGCTCTGTCGCCGCGTGCCATTGACTGGCGAGTCATGGAGGGGGTGGAGACCTACTCCGACCACCGGTACATCCGGTTTGACGTCTCCACCCAGCCCTCGAGCGCGCCAGTCCAACAGGCCCCGAGTGGTCCGCGTTGGGCGCTGAAGCAGCTGGACCGGGAGCTCCTCCTGGAAGCCTCGATCGTGCAGGCCTGGGTGTCATCACCGGATAGGCCTGCCGACGTCAATGATGAGGCAGAGTGGTTCCAGGAGGCCATGTCCGAGATATGTGACGTGGCAATGCCCCGCGTCCGGCCAGGAAGCGCCCGGCGTCAGGTGTATTGGTGGTCGCGTGAGCTGACGTGTCTGCGCGAGGCTTGTGTCGCCGCGCGGCACCTGTACGCCAGGCATCGCAGGCTCCGCATTCGTCCACCGAATGCGGCAGCCATTGAGGCGGAGCTGTACGAGGGATACAGAGCGGCGAAGACCGCCCTCCGGGAGGCTGTCATGCGGGCCCGGGATCGGGCCCGTGAGGAGATGCTGGAGACTCTTGACAGAGATCCGTGGGGGCGCCCTTACAAGATGGTGCGGGATAAACTCCGCACATGGGCCCCCCCGCTGACGCAAAGTCTCCGGCCTCAGCTCGTGGAGGACGTGGTGAGCGCTCTGTTCCCTGCGCGAGGGGAACATCCGCCCCCGCCTATAGCTCCGCCACCTGCGGTGCCGGAAGCGGACCACCAGGACGACGACGACGACATCCCGGAAGGGACCGGGGTAGACCTGAGAGTGGCGGTACGTAGGCTCAAGGCCAGGAATACCGCCCCAGGACCCGATGGCTTGCCTGGCAAAGCCTGGGTCCTGGCCTCGGAGGCTCTCGGGCCCCGACTGGAGGGGCTCCTAAGCGCATGCTTTGAGAGAGGCCAATTCCCGCTTCGTTGGAAGACGGGGAAGCTGGTCCTCATTTGGAAGCCGGGGCGCCCTGCGGACTCTCCGTCCGCATACCGGCCCGTGGTGCTGCTCGACGAGGTGGGCAAGCTCTTTGAAAGAGTAATTGCAAACCGCCTCGCCGAGCACCTTGCGGGGACGGGGCCGGATCTTGCGGAACACCAGTTTGGTTTCCGCAAGAGGCGCTCTACGGTGGACGCCATCATGCGCGTGAGAGCCCTCACGACGGGGGATGCAGTGGCCAGGGGGGGGGGGGTTGTCTTGGCGGTGTCTCTCGACATCGCCAACGCCTTCAACTCCATGCCCTGGAGCTGCATTAGGGAGGCACTCCGGTATCACCGGGTGCCGACCTATCTCCGTCGTATAGTCGGGGACTATCTGACGGACAGGGCCGTCATCTACCAACGGTGAGTGGAACCGGCGAGAGATGTCGTGCGGTGTCCCACAGGGTTCGGTTCTGGGGCCGCCCCTGTGGAACATCGGTTACGACTGGGTGCTGCGCGCCGACCTCCCTACCGGCGTCAGCGTAGTTTGCTACGCTGACGACACGCTGGTACTGGCACAAGGGGGGTCGTACGAGGCGGCGGCGGAAACTATGACACGCGGGGTTGCGATAGTCGTTGAGAGGATCCGGCAACTGGGTCTCGAGGTGGCTCTGCACAAGTCCGAGGCCATGCACTTCCATGGTCCTCGGAACAGGCCACCACCGGGATCCTCAGTGATGGTAGGAGGGGTATCCATCGGCGTCGAGTCGACGTTGAAGTACCTAGGACTCGTCCTCGACGGCCGATGGAACTTCGTTGAGCACTTCCGACGTTTGGCTCCCAAACTGGAACGGACCGGGGCTGCCTTCAGGCGGCTCCTGCCGAACCTGGGGGGGCCAAACGCCTCCTGCCGGAGGCTCTACGCGGGGATCGTGAGGTCCATGGCCCTTTACGGGGCCCCGGTGTGGGCGCGGGGTTTGGCGCGGCTTTCCGTCCACTACCTAAACGCGCCCCAAAGGGTGGTTGCCGTAAAGATGGTTCGCGGCTACCGCACGATCTCCTGCGAGGCGGCGAGCCTCCTTGCCGGATTGCCGCCATGGGATCTGGAGGCGATAGTCCTCGCGCGCCTGCACGAATGGCGCGCGGAGGCACTGTGCCGGGGGGAAACCCCGCTGCCGCGGCAAGTTGTCGCGCAGCGGACAGACTTCCGGCATGATCTCATGGCGACATGGAGAGAGCGACTGTCGCAACCCCGTGCTGGGCACGCCACTATAGCGGCGATAAGACCCCTCTTTGAGGAGTGGCTTGAGAGACGCCACGGCGTCCTCACCTTCCGCCTGACGCAGGTCCTCACCGGACACGGTGTGTTCGGGAGGTTCCTGCACCGAATCGGGCGGGAGGAAACGCCCGGGTGCTCCCACTGCGAGGATCGACCGGAGGACAGGGTGGAGCACACCGTGGAGGTGTGCCCTGCTTGGGCGGAGCACCGCCGTGTCCTCGTAGCGGCGATAGGCGGCGGCGACCTCTCGCGTCCGGCCCTGGTCGAAGCCATGGTCCGGAGCGAGACGGAATGGGATGCCGTCACCACCTTCTGCGAAGCAGTGATGCTAGCGAAGGAGGTGGCGGAGCGGGAGAAGGAAAGAGCAACAGCTTTCCTTCCCGGCCGCCGCGGGAGACGCCCCGGGCGTCGGGGGCTACGTCGTGGCCCCCGGCCACCGTAGGCGCGGGCC
The DNA here is from genome assembly GCA_033319125.1 of Parnassius glacialis. Classification (NCBI taxonomy): domain Eukaryota; kingdom Metazoa; phylum Arthropoda; class Insecta; order Lepidoptera; family Papilionidae; genus Parnassius; species Parnassius glacialis. The sequence goes on from JAVANC010000006.1 coordinate 3,104,674, forward strand.
TGTGGACGGCGAGCAATGGGTAGCTCGCCGTCCGTCCGTCTAACGACGACAGGCCGTGTCGACGGCGCGATTTGTTCCACGCGCGCCTCAAAGAGCTGTCAGCAGCGTGAAGGGGCCCACAAGGGCCGACGCCTGCCGGGGCTGCGGGCTGTTCGAAAGAGATACCGCGGCTCCGGAACGTAAGGGCACTGAAGGAATACGGATGGTTTTTAGTCAGTAAAAGTCTGACACTCCCTTCCGCTCCACCCACAGTGAAAGGCGTCATTAGATGATTTTCCATCCGCAAAAAAAAAGGGGTGATAATGCATCTGCATTTTGATTTTATGATATATGTAGAATTCTATAAGCCAGTATCCATTTACCATCAGGTGTACTGTGTGCTCGTTTGTCACACTTATTCCATAAAAAAAAATATGTCAGTAAACCCATTGAAAAATATCTTTGTCGTAAGCAAACATAAACGTTGTCTAATTAGACAAGCTTGTCGTTATCCTTTTTATTTACTTAAATTAAAAATATCAGCGCCAATTACTGTATCCAGGAGGAAATAAAATAAACGTGGAATTCTATCGCGAGCTGTCGCAACGCATAAATACTCCTGAAGATACAAGCAGCCGGCTCACGCAGCTCTAATACAGACTGCGGTTTCGTTGCCGGCGTTCATTTAAACAAGCAAACTGCCGCACCGTTTAAGCAAGAAGGATCGCTAAATTAACATAAATGCTTACTGACGTTTATTTCTCTAAATGCTACTATGCAAAACAGCTTACACAATTTATATTTCTCTTCGACATGTTTACGGTTTGCATTGAATGTCGTTTGTTATAGCGATTAAGTTTAAGGTTAATTTATAAATCAAGGATTTACTTTTATACTGAAGTCGAGCACTGGAAATGCTTATGTAATGACCTAACGTTTATATGTAAGACAAAAATGCAGTTGAAACATAAGGTATCTTTTTAAGATTGAAGCGACTAACGAACTTACAGTACAGCCCATGAGTACCTGTAACCATCTTCAAACGAGAAAGGCTATAATGCGTTGTTACCTCTGCGGAATCAGATGGAATGCTTCGTAGCCTGTAATAATACTGGCTCTCTGTACCCTTCAGAGCTGAACGCAGCTGTGCACGTGCTGTTGTTAGATGACAGAAATGAGTAAAACAGTAGTAATTATACACGCATTTTTTATCTAAATCGGTTTAGGAGTTAAAAGACAAACACATCACTTTAAAAAAAATTATAAATAAAAATATCTTAAATAATAATTATACTAATGGGATTGTTATAAACTAATTTGCTTAATTCCGCGTAAAGAAAGAAAATGATGTGTCCTGCCCAGTTTTAAGGGGACCTCCCACCCTCCCTCAATGGCGCGCACTATACCCGTCGCCGTTACTCCCAGCACTACCACCCTCAGCACCACCACACTAGGCACGACACACCACTCTTGAAAATACGACACGTGTTTCGCCTCTACACGAGGCATCCTCAGGTGAAGTAGACTCTGCGGAGGCTGGCCCATAGATAATATACTATATAGGGTATAGATGAGCCACTCTGACAAATTATTAGGTGACGAAAAGAAGGAAGTTTCTGTAGCGCTCTAATAGATGGCGGTGGGAGTATAAATTACTGAAAATTACACTAGAGGGCGCTACCTACTGGGTTCAGTATTATTTCGTACATATTTCAATTAAATTAAAAGGAAATGTATTTAATTACTAACTAGTTTATTTTAAGGAATTAATCACTTAGTTTGATTTAGATAAGCATGGTTTAAATTTCTTCACATATTCTCTTAGAAATATTCTATATATATACCACTGTATTTCAAAACTTCGATAGCATGATTTAGGCTTCGGTATAAATAATGAATACCAGCAGTGGCGCTACCTTTTAAGAAAATGTGTAAAAATATTGGGGAAAATAGTACTTTCGCTGACTATGAGATGACGCTAGTATCAACGTAAACGCAAGCTACTGAGGACTTTCATACCCCTGGGCTGGCCGCTAAATGAACGGCGAGCCGAAACTACTGCTATTTATACTACTTGCTGACGCAACCGCGCTCCAATTACGTAGCGAGCGATTACGTCATGCGATTAATCACCGCCTGACCTACGCCGATATTTGCTGTGAAGTTAACAACAAACTACTGCGAAACGTCCACCTACCCTACAACCACGCAACCAAACGCTTACCACCGCACCGTGAGGGTGACAAACGACCATGTTGCGAGGCTATATATCATCAAGGAGCAGGCTTAAACATGTTTAAGAGAGGCGAGTTGGAAACATTTGTTTGTTCATTCAGCAGTGCAACATTACCGTTATTATTTTTTAATATCTCTAACTGTTTCAGCACACATAGTCGTAGCCCTTTATTACAAGTATGTAAGACTTTAAGAAGTGGTCATTGGCTAGGCTGTGTCCAGTGTCTAAGAGATGTTTAGCAAAATGTGATTTATCGGGGTTACAATACCTGTACGCGGCTAAATGCTCTTTATAACGTGTTTCGAATTTGCGACCAGTCTAACCCACGTTAACGGCTTGGCATTCATCACAAACATGTTTATAAACAACAGACTTTAGACGAATATCTAACTAACTTTATAATTACAGATATTCCTAAGTGAATCGTTTGTTTTGAATGCCATGTATACGCCACTCTGTCGAAGAGTATTAGCTATTTTTTCAGATATAGAACCTAAGTAATAACTGCCAAGATATCGACGATCACTTTGAGGTTTAACCGCGTACAGAGAATTTCGTACGACAAGTTTTTGTTTCTTTTTTATTACATTGTCAATGATATTCTTTGAATAACCGTTAGAGACCGCAATTTGATATATCACATTAAGCTCTTTTAAATAACTTTCTTTACTTAATGGCATTGTAAACAAACAATTAATATAACAATAATTTAAATTGCTTAAATTTATGTTGCTACGGATGACATGATGACGCAGGAATGACCGTGTCGGTATGAGTTGGCTTTCGATAAATTTGAAATTCATGTAACGACTCTTTCCTTGTTATTGTTAAATCGAGGAAATTAAGGACACAATCTTGTTCCAATTCAAGCTTAAATTTAATTTTGTCGTGGATTTTATTAATTTTATTAAGGAATACATTCAGTTGCCTCTTTGTGCCAGTCCCTCAAATAATTATGTCGTCTACATATCGATAATAGTACAAGATATTTTGATTGACAACTATGTGTTGTTTTTTAAAATTATCCATAAAAATGTCCGCCATAAGAGGACTTAGAGGGGAACCCATGGCTAGCCCTTCTTTTTGTAGATAGAAGTGGTTACTAAACCGGAAATAGTTTTGTTTAATACAGAGAGAGGTTAAGTTTAGAAGATCATTTGTTTCCCCGGGATGTAGACGACGTTTATTTAAGAGATCTGCGAGTATACGCAAACAGTCTGGGGATGGAACATTTGTGAAAAGACTTTAAACGTCTAAAGATAACAACATAGATTTAGGTGAAATACGGATATCTTTAATCTTGGAAATGAGATCTAAACTATTTTTAAGGCTGTAAGTTGGTTTGAATCCAGATTACTCCCGCAGAAGGAAGTTTAAATTTTAGCAAGGAAATAAGCTGGTGCACCTATATGATACAACTGGACGAATGGAGGACAAAAGGAACCTGTTCTTTATGTATTTTAGGTAACCCATATAAAATGGGTGCTTCAGGATTCATTGGAACAAGACTGCTGCGAGACACGTTATGGTTGGAAAAAATATATGATGACTGTTGTATACATACTTTAATATCTGAAGTAAACTTTTTGGTGGGGTTAGACTCCAAAATCTCAAAGTCATCACCTTGGATAACATCGTTAACCTTCTGGCTATACCCGCTCTTATCCATAATAACAACAGTATTGCCCTTGTCGGCTTTAGTAACAATTAGATCATTGTCCCTTATTCTCTGCTTTAGTGACCCAAAAACAGGGAACTCCGAATTGCAATGGTAAGAAGCGGGTACAGCCTGAATTTCTTTCGCTACCAAACTTTTATACAAATACAAACTTGTATACAGGCTGTAACTTTCATCATCATTACAGCCCTTCACAAGTCCACTGCTGAACACAGACCTCCCCCAAGGAATGCCATAAAGCACGGTCCTAAGCCACCTGCATCCATCGACTTCCTGCATATCTTACCAGGTCGTCACTCCATCTAGTGGGGGGATGCCCTACACTTCGCCTGCCGGTACGAGGCCGCCACTCGAGAACCTTTCTTCCTCATCGGTTGTCAGTTCTTCGAGCTTTATGGCCGGCCCACCGCCACTTCAGCTTACTAATCCGTTGGGCTATGTCAGTTAATCTGGTTCTATTGCAAATATCCTTATTTCTAAATTTATCGCGCAGATGTTGAAATTTTTCAAAATTTGAACCTGATGAGGAGATGTGTCATAATCTCCCGAAAGTTGCCAAGTCGCATCCGTTGATTGCCCTCTCGATCGAAGTTGGACTTACCTAATCGAACTATCCCTCCCAGCTTAGTGCTCCCAACAATCTGCAGTTCATGTCACACATACCCAACAAAACTGTTGGACGTATGAACGTTACACATGGTCTTTGGTTTTTTTACAAGTTCATTTAAAGGTTTATCACTATTGAGCTCATTGAGCATAGTTCTTAGGTTCTCCAGTTATACCGCCATAAAGAATATATCTACGTCGAAGTAAAACAAAAGTAGCTTGATGATGTCTCCTAATGCAGCAATGAAGAGTTTCGGAGATATAAAATCATTCTGTTTTACATTTTTCTTCAGTTCTGTAGGTTTCGTAGTCTGAATTCTATACTCGGATAGTCGTCGTAGCCCTACTGTACATACAATTCAACACTTTGAAATACCGACAGTCAACTTGTAACCCCTAATGGGACTTTAGCGTCGCCCAAATTTTGACAGAAACAGAGGCTTTCTTATAGTCCACATACGCAAGACAAAGTGGCAGATTGCACTCTTTGCTCTTCTGTACAATTTGCTGGAGCGTTAGGTACGTTGGGGACGTTCATGTGTCAGCCCAGGCCCGGTAGCACTCCTGCTTTTAGCGATGCTATTTTACAGTAGCAACTAAACCATGGTTGAGACCTGACCCACAGAGGAAGGATTAAAACGTTCCATACGCTGAAGTACCACATCAGCAACAGAATTAGCCACAACGTAGGGTTCGTCCGGCGAGAAGCAAACTCGCCCCCAAGAATAGTATGCAAAGAAAGACCGCATCCCATCCAAATCGGCCGACCTATAGTGCTAAACACGGCAGCAGTCTGCAGAAAGCAACCGCTATTTCAGAGTGAGTGGCATCACACTCCGGTCTAGATAATGATCTGAGGAGCCAAGAGGGTCTTTGTCGGAGACCTGATATCTGTCCGGATGAGAGGTCAACAGAAGGTCCAACAGGGAATTAGAATGATCCTCCACATCTAGAATCTGCGGAGGCGTTCTCCGCATGATCGGTTTAACGTGAACCGAGCCATTCAGCGTAGTGGGCGTTAAAATCACCAAGAATCACGATCTCTGCGGATAAAACCTGTTGTAGCAAGGAATCTGTAGCCATTTGGACGTGGTCGATGAATCGGTCTGTTCCGGCATTACCGCTATGGGATCTAAAGAGGCACATGTAGATGCGTAGATGGTCGTCGCTGTCTATGCGAACCTAAAAGATGGACAGGTCCGAACCTTCAAGACTGCCGAGGCGTCGAGAAAAGATTACCTTTCTGACGTTTACGCAAAATCCAGCTCGAGACACAAAGGAGTGTTCCAATTTGTACCCCGAGTAGATGAGATACGAAGTATCAGCTGGAGAGGTTACTTGCGTCTCGGTCAGAAAGAGCAAGGCCGGCTTCGCCATGTCGAGGTGGAAGGGGACGACGTTTAGGTTTGAGTGAAGTCCCCTGATGTTGCAGAAATTCACAGATAGCGTGGAAGATGTCGCTTTGGTCTTACATAATTACATTTTCTCAGATTCTCTACATATATGTCTATTTCTTTTTGTGATGTTAATAAGCTAACTTTGCAATTTTTACTTGTGATTCTTACTATCCTGTGGTCACTAGCATATTTGTTTTTATTAATGACTTCTAAATTTGTAAACTGTTTGGGGGCATTTGAGAGAATATAATCGATTCTGTTTTTTGTCTTTTTGTCAGGAGATGTCCACGTTCATTTTATTTTCATATTTTTCTTAAATAATGTGTAAATTATTGTAAATTAGTTTTGGTACGTGAATTCGATTAATTGTTGGCTTCCACTAGTTCTTTTTCCATAAACAAATTTGCCCGTTATTAGTTTCTCTAACTCATTAGTAGAGCCTATTTTTGAATTGAAATATTTCATCACAATAACAAACTATTTGTCAGCAAACATGATTGATTTACTTGTCTATAGAAGGTTTTGACTATTTCATGTTTTGCTTCTCCAGTTGAGCATAAGATTTCAATAAGAGAAATTTTCAAATAATCAAATTCCATGTTGAGCAAGCATACTTTATCTGAAATACCAATAAAACTCTCTATATTTATTTTGAACTTCTGTTTTACTAGGAAGGCTCCCCTGTGAAGCAGAAGATATATTCAGGATCTTCTCATTGTTCTCAATCTCCTAATCTCTGTTTACCCGATGATATCGTATTTAAGGTGATTGATTGCCTCTACCTTGCGTTAAAGGTTTACCTTACCCATACCATATTTATTTTTTTTAGGCTAGGGTTGTAGTCGTATTTTTCCGCGGTGACAATCTCTATTGGATTTTGTAGAGGTCGTCACGAATTGCTATTCACAGTTATTTTTATTGTGTGGCTTGGATTCGTCTTGTTGATTCGTAATATTATATTGATTACTATTTACGTTGTTTCACTTTGGTATTTGTTTATTGAAATTATTTTGATCTTCTAATTAAGCATGCTCTTTTGGGGACGTGGACAGATTTCTTTTCTTACTGGGTTTTTGCTGCTGATATGTACTCCTCCTTGTTCAATCTTTTGTTTGAGTTTTGAAATTATTAGTTTTCTAGGTATTAATATTTGAAGTAAAATCATCCTCAATATTTTGTAAGGTTTTTTAAGATTTCAACGGTTTTTAAACAATTCGATTTTTTTACTCTTAGTTGTAAGGGTTATGACTTTGGGTCTTGGCATTTCTCCTTTTTTGCCAGTTCTTATAAAATATTCCAAATCGGATATTTTTGCATGAGGCTTGCATATTATCATGAACTATTTTCAAAACAATTGTTTCTAAATTGTGATAGTTATATTCAGTTTCTAATACTCCGAACAGGATTATTTTTCTTTTTCTTGAGTTTCTGTCAATAATTTCTATGCAGTTGTCTTGTTCTTGAATTTTTTTCTTTCATCAATTGTCGGTTGCTTATATTTATAGCTTATGAGTTTACTTGTTAGTGCGGGCAATCATTTTCATAAAGTGTTACAGCCGCGGGACAGTTTGAGCTGCGCAATCAGCTAAAATAACTGTAATCAAGCAAATGTAAGCAACTAACGAGTATTGTTATGTCCAGAGTTTCATTTAACGCGTGTTATTTACGTCCAAATTCAAGGTAAAATCAAGTATATATTTTTTAATTTGTTTATTGAAAGCTGCTTTGAACGTCAAATATTAAATATTCATAAAGATCACACCATCACAAAAATTGTGGTAAAGCCATGCTACAGCTATATTGTGGTTGTACCACGAGTGGGTCAGCTCTACCGTGGATGGACCGCGCTCTCACAAAATACCAGCGGTAAATATTAGCTTAATGCTACTGTGTTTCTGTTGAATATAGAGAACCGGCGACTCTTTTTACTGGGAAGGAGGCATTCTATCATAGTCCTCAGCGGTGACAACGCTTCTATATTTTGATTCTAAGCCGAAAACAGACGTAGATAGACATCTACATGCGCTACTGTATCCACTTACCGTTAGGATGGTTGTGTGCTCAATTGTCACTTATTCTACAAAAAAATCAATTTTTCAAGAATTTACAAGTATTTTAATAATTTACAATAGTTACGGGCTTAATTCTAAAGTTTTAATATCAGGATTATTTTGAAATATTGTACTAGTATTTTAATGTCAGTTGAGGAGATTATTAATGAACAGCTTAATTAAACAAACTTTCGTCCAGAGCTTTATGCCAGGATTAGTTAGATAATTGACCGAAAAGGGAGCAATACGCCGCGTACGTAGTATTAAAAGATAATGTTTAGATTAACACCACGTTTAAATTTTCAACGTGGTAGGTCCCTCTTTTAAAATAAACCGTGGTAACTCATGGCTGCTTCTATCTGTACACAAGTAGTAATAATTGCAATTTTAAGTGCTGATTTTATTTTGATTTTGAAGAAAAAATCGTGACGAAACCCGTATGTTTGAGGTATGATAAGATATGTTTTTTTTTTTTATAAATTTGTAATTAAAGATGTTAGAAATTAATAAGTTAAGATCCGCGTAATAAAATAATGTAATGTGTCTTAAGTAGTTTAAAAGAAGCCTCGCCCTCTCTCAATTGCGTGCACTATCCCTGCCAACAATAATCCCAACACCACTACTCCTATCACCACTACACGTGGTGCTTGAAGCGATATAGGGATTTTCCTACGTACAAAGTAACGCCTTATTCTATAAAATAAAACTGTAATGATAAACGATCTTACAGTCCACTTGCTGTTAAGTGCCAATGGAAACGTCCAACAAACTTCCAGCAAAAAAGATGGCTACTGATGCGTGATTGTCTATGAGGAATAAAATGAAGTGCCTCACCCTCAGGTACCAACAGAAGTAGAAATAGAGGGTAGTACCTACCAAGAGTGACTCCTAGGCAGTAATTCTTTTCTACCACATAGTAAATGTGATATGATGAATATGAGAGGAAGCTGTACCCAGCATTGTGATGTAGATGGCTTACAGTTATTTTACAATTCTACATTATTACTGTGTTCCGTTCTTTAAGGTCAGAGAATATAAAATCATAGTCTGTGAGATATTTCATCTTAATCTTTAGGTGTAACAAAAAGTAAAATTGGCATCCTTAGTGGAATTTGATTCCATATGTCCATACATTAGAAGGCACTTACCATCAGGAGATATCCATTTATTTTTGTCTATCTAATATCAAAATACCAAAGAAATTGATAATTGACAACCTGTTAGGCTCATTTAGTTAGGCTTAACCCCGAAATCGGGCCATAATCATTTATTAAATATTTCCATGAAGAAAATCTCAGTAGCAACTCGGAAGCAGGATGTTGCCGCTGTTTTAACACCGAGCTACAGAAACACGTGAAGCAGTTGATCCTGTACCTGATATCTCTCCAGTCGTGTGGCAGCAACCCCATCTCACTTCGAGAGTGAGGAAATAAAGTGGTGGGTCGTCTTTGTTGAGCCTGTCCACTGTGACTGAAATTCGCTCTAAAAAAGATTGTTATAATTATAAAAAAGTGTCATAGATTTACAGAAAAGTTCGGACAAGACCAATGAAATACTTTTGTCGTCGAAGTTTCAAGAACAAGCATAAAAGTTTGCTAACTTGTTTTAGTTCGAGTATTAAAGGGTTTATTTAAGGCGACATCTGTCATGTGTTGCTTTGATTTGTAATATTATTAGGTCTTTAATCTTATTTACACTTATCAAGCGTTACTCTTTTATTTTATAAATTTTAAGGGAAAAACAAACTTTCTTTTCACCTAATCCTAATTTACTATTGCAGAGCAAATGCACATGCAGCTCATTCAAAACAATGAAAGCAGATGCTTTGTCACCTCTGAGGTCTAATATGAAGTGCCTCACAGCCTAGAAACATACTGGATCTCCATACCCGGCAAACAAAAACATAGTGGCGGCAGATATAGGTAATAGACTGGTACCTACCTAGATAGACTCCTAGACAAAATGACTATAATTACCTACCACATAGTGAAGTTTCTGGCCAGAGTTGAAATCCCGACAGCTAAGAAGCTCATGTTTAACAGTGATGACGCCATGATCGCACTCTCGCGGTTACGACCAATGAGACAGCTGTTGTCAATTTTGATGAACTAAAAAGAATAATTCATATGATTATTTTCATATTCGTATTTATGTTCATATGATATTTATATGACGGTAAATACGAATTGAATTATTCAGAATCACATAAAACATGAACACTACGTTATATTATAAGATCTGCAGCTAAGCGATCGTAAAATACCGCCGATCTACGCCTCACACCAAGTTTTAATGAACGGATCTGGTTACATTTAAAATAAGAACCAGGAAATAAAGCTCTTTATGGTCTTCACATAAAGTATAAAGAAATCTAAAACTTTAACGTCGTAGAATGGTGACGTAAGAGAAATCATCGTCCCATTTATAATGGCTAAAGATCAGCAATATCGTTTGCCCGGATCGGGCCAAAATACATTTTTGGACTTTTATACCAAGAAATTTTCAGTACAAGCCCATTCTGGATTCAGGAAGTTAACGGTTATTCACCCTCGTGCCTCAGAAATCACGTAAATCCATTGATCCTGCGCCTGTTCTCTCTCCGGTCGTGTAGCATTACCGTCCCATCGGACTATAAGCGTGAGTGAATAGAGAATGCACCTGTGTTTGCACATACATTTGGGCACTATAATCCTGTCCTGCGCTGGTGGCTTGTATACATTAAGACTGGCCGCCGTGACTGAAATTCGGTTTGGAGGTAATTATTTTGTAATCTATGCTACTGTATGCCGTGGGAGCATACGAGAATAAGACAGGTATTTTCGCTGATTGGTGTTCTCCAGCATAGTTCATCAAAACAATCACCATTTGACTGAAGTTTTTCTGAGACTCATTATCAACAGTCGAGTTTACGATCACTAGAACTACGAGGCAGTCAAAGTACAATAGTATGTAAAGTTTAACCAAAGGGAAGAAATGCCGCTTTAATCACATCATAACAATAGAACTACAAAAAGAAATTCAATTGTATTTTTTCCTAGTTTTCATAATATTATTAATAATAGTTTTATATATTTCAAGTACTTTACAACTATTCATTAACGTTATCGAAGATCAACAAGAGCGGTTGCAAAATTAAATATCAATTATTCACAGCGAACAATATTTATGATTTATGACTGTTAAACGAGTGTGAATAATAAAATTACAAAAACAGAAATTACAAAATAAACTGTGATTAAAATCTACCGTGTAATGGTGGTGTAAGAATATCTACTATTCCATATCATCCTGTGGGTGTTGTTAAAGGCGATAGAGGGAAACAAATCAGGAGACGGGCCGTAGCATCTTCTTAACTGGTTCAAGAGGAAGGTTTTTTTATGGGATATGTGACAAACGAGCACACAGTCCACCTGATGGTAAGCGCTTGCTGTGATCCATAGATATCTACATCTATCCTTAATAAATAATGAAAATGTAGATGAGTAGTCACCCGTAAGGACTTAGGTGGAATGCCTCTTTTCCAGTAAAAAGAGGTTCTCTAAACTTACCACACGAAACACAGCCTTTGGTATTCTGGTATTCTGTGAGAGCGTGGTCCATTCCTGGTTAAGCCGACCCATTCATGCCACAACTATACTACTAATATAGCTGCAGCATGGCTCTACCACGTGTAATGTTACACGGTTTATATGTATAATAAATATACTATATGTTATAAAATTCTTCTGATCTTGTGCATGTGGCTGAACTCCTTTTAAACGACAAATTTTGTGTGTGCTTAAGTTGATAAGAGAAAAGTTTAGATTCACAATTTGACCCGGTACGTGTCGTTGTCAAAGCTAAATTCTGCAAGACCCGCCGCAGAAGAACACAAAAACTCTCCGATCACACTCTTAATCTCATGGCTGTTAGATGGCATATGAAGCTACATTCTTCAACAGATTTGACAGCATACAGGCAACTGAACAGACAGATCTCCAAATGGATGCGGCGGGACTTACGCAACTTCAATACAGCTTGTATTGAAGAAGCGATCGAGCGGAACCAAGGTTCCAAAGTCTTTGCCGGAGATCTGTCTGCCAGAAAGAGCCAACTGTCAAAGCTGAGGACCGAGTGTGGGGCAGCATCGTTTCCGGGGTACCTGAGATTTTGAGTGAGATTGAGATGTGCTATGGACAGCTGTACACGACATCATTGGAGCCACACGCAAATGTGAGTAACGATCCAAGAGCGAGTCTTATCCGACATTATTCCGATGATATCCCGGACGTCAGTCTGAGCGATATTAGAATGGCTCTCCAGCATCTTAAAAACGGCAAGGCCCCAGGCAAGGATGGAATTGCAGCGGAGCTTCTGAAAGTTGGTGGAAAACCAGTACTAGAAGTCCTTCAAAGGCTCTTTAATTCCGTCTTCCACGGTAGCATTACACCGGAGGCGTGGAGCAGAGGCGCGGTGGTCTTGTTCTTCAAGAAAGGTGACAACGCTCTCTTGAAGAACTATAGACCGATTTCCCTTCTGAGCCGCGTCTACGTGCTATTTTCGAGAGTCATTACGAATCGTCTTGCGCGCAGACTTGACGACTTCCAACCTCCCGAACAAGCTGGTTTCCGAAAGGGCTTTAGCACCATAGACCACATAAATACCCTTCGACAAGTTGTACAGAAGACCGAGGAGTACGATTTGCCACTATGCCTGGCGTATGTGGACTATGAGAAAGCCTTTGATTCCGTCGAAATTTGGGCGGTGCTGCAGTCCCTTCAGCGGTGCCAAGTTGACTGTCGGTATATCGAAGTGCTGAAGTGCTTGTACAGTAGAGCTACGATGGCTATCCGAGTACAGAACCAGAGTACGAAACTTATCAAATTGCAGAGAGGTGTAAGACAGGGTGATGTTATATCCCCGAAACTCTTCACCGCTGCACTGGAAGACGTTTTCAAGCTTCTGGACTGGATAGGATACGGTATTAACATCAATGGCGAGTACATCACTCACCTTCGATTTGCCGACGATATAGTTTTTATGGCAGAATCGCTGGAGGATCTTAGCACCATGCTCAATGACCTCAATAGTGTCTCCCAACGGATAGGTCTTAAGATGAACATGGACAAAACAAAGATCATGTTCAATGTCCATGTCACACCTATGCCGGTAGTTGTTGGGAGCACTAAGCTCGAAGTTGTTGAGTATGTTTACCTGGGACAAATAGTCCGACTAGGTAAGTTCAACTTCGACCGAGAGGTCAATCGACGGATTCAACTCGGCTGGGCAGCGTTCGGGATACTACGACACATCTTCTCGTCAGACATTCCTCAAAACCTTAAAACGAAATTGTACAAAAGTGCGTCTTGCGAGTGATGACTTACGGATCTGAGACATGGTCCTCACTGCTGGCCATATGAGGAAGCTCAAGGTCGCTCAGCGAGCTATGGAGAGGGCTATGCTCGGAGTTCCTCTGCGTGATAAACTTAGAAATGAGGATATCCGCAGTAGAACCAGAGTGACCGACATAGTTCAACGGATTAGTAAGCTGAATTGGCAGTAGGCCGGCCATATAGATCGAAGAACCGACAACCGATGAGAAAGAAAGGTTCTTGAGTGGCAGCCTCGTACCGGTAGGCGAAGTGTAGGGCGACCATGAGATGGAGTGACGACCTGGTAAGACATGCAGTAAATCGATGGATGCAGGTGGCTCAGGACCGTGCTTTGTGGCATTCCTTGGGGGAGGCCTATGTTCAGCAGTGGACTTATGAAAGGCTGTAATGATGATGATGATGACATAGAAGGAGGATCTCCTTGTTGTATTACCTATTTATAAATCTGCCTTTAATGTAAGCTACGTAGAACAGTGATGCTTTAAGAAACTTTGTTGACAATTCGAAAGTTGGCTTACGCGGGAGAACGATAACTCGCACACTTAGGCCGGCCACATACATACGGAATTCCGTTTTGGGATTCCGTTTCGGAATTTCGAGCAGGTCGGCCACACTTATACGGAATCTCGTTTTGTCCGCAAAACTTCGAACGTAAAACTGCCGTACGTGTATGACGGGTCATAGATTTTATATGGACTTGCTGGCGATCAGAATTCCGATTCGGAATATCGAAACGGAATTCCGTATGTATGTGGCGGGCCTTACGAGCATACTAGTATTAGTTTTACTAAAAGGACCTTACGGTGAGTATGCTAATATATTTAAACTCTATTATAGGATTACAGTTTACATATGCTTTGCCATATTTAGATATCTTCTTCATCAGAAATATTAGAAAAATTATATTATTTAATAATTTCTTGAAAAATAAACTTTTTCGGAATTCAAAAGCATATTTCAAATTTGGCTACTAGTATTATATTTGAAAAATGTTAGATGCACGATATTTTTTTATAGATAATTGCAATTTGGTAACAAGCGAGCACACAGACCGATTGCTGATAAAATATTGCTTTGTAAAGGTCAATTTAAACGTAAATGTTACTTGTAAAAGGATATAAAATTCCCGTCGTTAACCATACAAAACACAGCAGTATTATGCTGTTTCATGCTGGTGAGTATTCTGTGAAAGCATAGAGTTATTCTACCCCAGATAAGTCGACACTAATACATACGATCGACAATCGAGTCGACATAATATAACTGCAGCTTGGCTCAATCACATAAAAAAAATTGAGTTCAATACCCGCCCTGACTGAAGGGCGGACTTTATTGCTTTCGTACTATAAAATGTTAAGGCAAGCGTTTATCTCCCAAGCTAACATGGGTATGATTTATCCAGATCTACACTAAAATAAGCTAAGTTGGCCATTCAATGACGAAATACAGCATGCTTTCTTAACACTGTACAAGTATTTAGTAAGACTTTATGATGTTTAAGTTTTAGGTTTTACATAATAATATTAACATATAGAATAAGGTTGATAAACAAACATAACATTCCATCTGATGGTAAGCGGATGCTGAGGCCTATAGACGTGTAAGCCTATCCTGGATTAAGAATAAAAATGTAGATGCGTTATCAGCCCAGAGGTGCGAGATGCATTCCATTTTAGCCGTTAGGGGCGATAACGTTAATTAAATGATCTTCGGATCTCTTCACTGACCTTACGTAGTAGTAGTACCGTAGTTATTTATGGTACCAGGTGGATATAGTTAGAAACTATATTATCAATCGGGACTGCTCACGTTCTATTTGTTCAATAAAAATATCTAAAAATTAGATTTTTTTTATTATTTATGTTATTTGACGGCTCCGTGGCGCAGTGGCTTAGCAATGAGTTGCTGTGTTGGGGGCCGCGGGTTCGAATCCCGCACGGAACAAGTATTTGTATGGCCTAGAAATAATTGTTCCGGATCTGGATGTTTGTCCTTGTGCAATTTGTGTTTTCAAACTGCCTCCACGATACAGAAGAAAATCCTAGTATGGAGGTAAAGTTTTTTTTAAAAAAATTTATCATGGGTGAAATTAGTTAAGAATGAAGACTTGCCACTTGTACCAATTGAAAAGCTTCTCGCATTAAAACATATTTGTGGCAAGCATTTCAAATCCGAAGATTAATAAAAATAACTGAAACGAACTGCTATTCGATCGGTGGACTTCAACCTTGCACAATAATGTGGTGACATTTTATTTTTTCTTTACAAATTAGATTTCCCCTATATGTAGCAAAAGATAATATCACTCTAAAGTCACATTTTGGTAAGAATTCGATTGTATAACTAAATTCGAAATTATTAATTTTGTAGTTACCCAATTATAAATGCTTACTGCTTATTTATATCTAAAATAGTTAGCAATAATGAGCACTAATTTTGAAAGCTACTATTAGTAAACGACATCTGAGAGTAGTAACTCCTAGCGATTTGTACATAGTATTTGATACACTTAAAACGTAAGTCTCTTCTAATATAAAAAAGAACTATGAATTAATGATGTCCTCTCCGTATTTATATGTTTACCTTATTCTACTGCTATATACTAGTGGTAAAATTCAAAATGTTGTACAACCGACTTCAATATAAATAAAATGAGAACATCATCAATGTAGTCGAAGACGAATACAACGCATTATTATTAAGGATAACTCAAAAGCTACTGGTCAGCTCTTGATCAAATTTATATGGGACCACACGAGAAGCACTACCCCACAAATAAGAAGGAATCATCAAAATTATTTCACCTAGAAAAAGTTATGAGGAAACACAAAAAAAAAATACAGACGAATTGAGTACCTTCTCCTCTTTTTGAAGTCAGTTTTATGTAAATTAATGCAATGAGTGTTATTTTACCCTTTCTCTTTATAAAAAAAAGTAGTTAACTTACATAAGGTGTACAAGTACAAGTATCCAAACAAAAAAATATTTGTTTTAAGGCATATAAACACTGGTACATTGCGGGACCGAACCCTTTGCCCTGTAGTACCGCAACCAAGCACTTCGCCACTGCGTAGCGGTGTCTTCGTTTATTTTTAACTTAACATTAATTTTCTTACCTAATAATTGTAGATACGGTGATCGGGTGATCAATAATCGATTGCTGAAAACAGAATTTGAAAATTCGAAACCGTTCTCGAGATAATCGCGGGACAGACGGACAGACGGACAGATGGACAGACGGACAGACATCGTGAAATCAATAATAACAATAAGTGTCTTCGCAAGCTTCGCCACTTAATAACAAATTGCTTTGTAAAATACTTTGCATTATTATTCAATATCCACGTAATAATATGAAATTTAAACTGTTGTTTTTTTTTAATTTTACATTATTCATTCAGTAATATTTGGCTTGCATCTTGCACAATTGGTAATCTGCACCCATTAACTAATTAATTAACCTTTCTGTACCCATTAATTATTTAATTAACCTTTCAAAAAGAAGGCGTATGCACTGCATTAGAGCATTTATTGACTTTCACTTTAAGACAAATTTGCTTTTTTTAAAGGATAATTCCAATGAATGTTGATACCGTTTTGTATTCACATATTTTCTCCAGAAATTGATTATACGTCTGTATTCTTAGTCGTGCGCTGTAGACGCAAATGAAGCATATGCTGCACTTTGTGAGCCTGAAATTATGCAAATTGTGAAAAACGAGAGCGTGGGTGGTTGTTTTAGTAACTAAAATAACAGTTAATTATGTAAATAGCACTTAACGACTCACTTATTTGCCTATTTTCAAATATTTATATGAATACTACACACTGCAGCTATAATATCGTTGTAGCACGACTGGGTAGCTCTACTGGAGAAAGGAAACAATTTATTTTTATAGAATATGTGTTACAAACGAGCACACAGTTTGAGTATCCACTACCTGATAGAAAGTTTATGCCGTGGCCCATAGACATCTACATTTATCCTCGATTAGAAATAAAATGCTGATGAGTTGTTGTTACCCCTGAAGACAAAGATGGTATGCCTCGTTTCCAGTAAATAGGGTCTCCGGTTCTTTACACTCACCACACGAAACACAGCAGCAAAAAGCTGCTATTTTAGGTTGACATTCTTTGAGATCGCTGTCTTACCCCGGTACGGCAGACCCATTGTTGCTACAACCTTAACAACTCAACTGTCCACGGTGACTGTAGTCCCCACAAAAATTCTTGCTTTACCTGTTGATGGTGACTATAGTCACCAATTGTTAAATTATGATAGATTAAAAAGAGATATTATAAAAAGAAATGAATAAAATAGATTAGAAAAAAAAACACAACTAAGAATTCAATCTTCAATAAAATCAAATTAAAGTAATAACAAAAATTCTAATATGGGTGAAGAAGAAGATAGGAAGGCAAATAAGATAAACAGAATGATTTCACTGTGAACATAAAGTTATAAAAGAACTTGGATGTATTTTATATAATTTGTTGAGAATATAGAATTTAAGGGCGGAGAATATTATTTATAAGAAACATTTTTGAAAACCGTCAAGGATTCCGTGGATTTCGTGAAGTTCGTAGTCCAAAGAAAAAAAAAATATATCAAATGACCACCTTTTCTATCGTCAAAAAGGTAAATTCGGTTTAAAGGAAGGAAGCATCTAAAGTATATTACCTTCATCCATCATTCATTATCATCATTACAGCCCTTCACAAGTCCACTGCTGAACATAGGGCTCCCTTGAGGAATGCCACAAAGCACGGTATTGAGCCAACTGCATCCATTGACTTCCTGCATGTTTAACCAAGTCAATACTCCATATAGTGGACGCCACCCTACACTTCTCCTACCGTTACGAGGCTGCCACTCAAGAACTTTTTTCGAGCTATATGGCCGCTACATTGCCAGTTCAGGTTACTAATCCTCGGAGTCAACATATCGAGTGAAGTGTGGTTTCGTGGTCACTTGGAAGAGAAGGCCTAATTAGCCTCTAAAAATCTTGGCGTTCTCAGCAGATCGGGACAGTATTTCATGCCGGCACTCCGCCTGCAACTTTACAAGACGCAGGTTCGGCCTAACATGGAATACGGTTCCCATATCTAGGCAGGATCTCCCCAGTGCCAGCTCCTTCCTATTGACCGCATCCTGCGCAGAGCGGCTCGAATCATCGACAACCGAGTCTTTTCCGATCAGCTCGATTCATTGGTACTGCAAAGAGATGTTGCATCCCTTGGCATTTTCTTTCGCATTTACCACGTGGAGTGCTCTGAGGAATTGTTCGGATTAATCCCAGCCGCCAAATTTCACGAATGCACATCGCGGCAAAACTCCCGATAACATCCACACCATCTAGATGATTGGCGGTCCACTACATTGCGATTTAGAAGATGTTTTCTTCCTCGCACGACTTTCTTGTGGAATCGATTACCATCATCGACTTTTCGGATCGATACGACTTAGGGACCTTCAAGAAAAAAGCCTACTCCTTTTTAAAAGGCCGGCAACGCATCTGCAATTCCCCTGGTTCCCCTGGTGTTGCAGTTGTTCATGGGCGGCGGTAGTCATTTACCATCAGGTGAGCCGCATGCTCGTTTGCCCCCTATCCTATAAAAAAAACTAATCCGTTGGGCTATGTCATGTCATGTAATGGTTCTACTATTTGTGGGTACGGATTTCCCTATTTATAAATTTATCACGCAAAAAAACCTCGAGCATAGTCTTCTCTATAGCTCGCTGAGCGACTTTGAACTTCCTCATACTGCAAGCAGTGATGGACCACGTTTCAGATCTATAAGTCATCACTGGGAACACGCACTGGTTGTACAATCACGTTCTCAAGTTTTAAGGTATACCTGACGAGATGTAACGTAATTTTCCGAACGCTGCCTAGCCGAGTTCAATCCGTCGATTGACCTCTGGGGCGAAGTTGCACTTACCTAGTCGGACTATTTGTCGCAGGTAAACATACTCGTCAACAACTGCGAGCTTAGTGCTTCCAAGAAGTACCGGCATAGATGTGACATGAACGTTACACATGATCTTTGTTTTATTCATCTTAAGACCTATTCATTGGTAGGGTCTATTGAAGTAATTTAGCATAGTGCTTAGTACCTCCAGCAATTTTGCCATAAGGACTATACCTTCGGCAAATCGAACGTGAATGATGTACTCGCCATTGATGTTAATACAGTATCCTTTCCAGTCAAGTAGCTTGACAAACCTCTTCAAAACGTCACCCTGTCTTACACTTCTCTGCAGTTGGATAGGTTTTGTACTATGGTTCTGTACTCGCATAACTAGCCCGTTGCCTTATCCGTCGTTGATCAAATTTTAACCGCTGAACTGAACTTCACACAATTGGCGAATTGTATTAGTAAAAATTTCCGACTAAAATTTGTGGATCCATCACATCTCATGGCTTAATATTTTACACTAAAATTAAGTAGCACTTTATAAAGCAGCCTTACAATCATTATTCGTTTACGCAAATAATAGGGTTGACGTTTCTAGTTCTGATCAGTGTTACGTATTAAAGGTTTTTTTTTTTCAATTTGTTTGTTGTTGACTGTCACTTACTAGAACTATTTTTACTGTATGAAATTATCAAAAAGGATTATTTTATCCTGAGTGTGAGTCGGATCCTTATCGCATAAGTATGTCTAATTGTAGTTCGCTCTCGAGATAAAAAAAGTAATAACTGAAACGCACACAGTAAACATTTTGCAGTATTATAAGTGTCTAAGCCGATGAAAGTATGACAACGAATATGTTTATTCACACGCGATATTAAAATCTGCTGGGATCGCTGTATACCGTTCACCGTAGAAAGGTACTACATAATATATCAAACATTTTAAAATGTATTAGCTAAGATCTGCATTATAAAACAAAATGATGTCCCTTACCTAGTTTGAAGAGCACCTCCCGCTTCTCTCAATTGTGTATATTAGCCCCGTCACCAATAATCCAAACACCACACTGGCAAACCGCTAAGACTTAGCAGTATAGCTGACCGCAAGTCTACTTCACCTGCGGAGGCTTCGCTTAGAGACGAAACATGTATAGATGGTGGTGTGTCTTTTCTTGTGTATTGGTGTTGAGAGTAGTGGTACAAATATCAGTGGTAACAGGTATAGTAAACACAATTAAGGGAAGGCGGGAGGTGTTCCAGATTCTATTAATTATATTTTCTTTATTATGCTAACGTTTAGGTAATATTGTAAAATTTACTTCTAAATATAAATTCTAGGTGGTAGGATGACATCGCATAGTAGTTCATCTGGTTTAATAGGCACTACACTCTTACCTATTTCTGTCGCCAAGCAGCTGCGCGCGCACTGAGTTGTAAAAGGCATTTAAACATTAGGAACAACCATAAGCTTGTAATACCAGTTACTAGACTCCACAGAATTAGTAATTTATTTTTATGTATACGCTTTTACATCAAAACTCCAGAAAATGTACAAAATTTGTCAATATACAAATTTAAATGATTTATTAAAAAAAATTATAAAAAGGGTTATTATAATATCAAAGAATACACAAGTCAAACAAAACCTCTGGGAATGGGGTTATAGCCACCATGCTGGTTAGTAAAACTAATTTAAAGCTTGTACAAACAAACAAAAAAGTTATTGCGATAGTGCGAGTCGGACTTGCGCACCGAGGGTTCCGAACAAATCCGTAGGTATATAAGTTTAAAATGATTCAAATTATTTTTATTATATTTGATGATGTAACTAAAAATTTATGCTTCTCGCAACTTTTCCGTTATCTATGCTATAATACGTTGCTTCGTACCAACTTTTCAGATTCTCAGTTCACGGGGAGTGCCCTGTAGGTTTTGATTCCCTTGCGAATGTCGAAAATTTGCGGCATAAACGGCTATATCTTTTGATTGCGTTGCCTTAGAAGTTTGATTTTTACATAGCTTCAAGAGACAGACTTGACTATTTGATATAAATTTCAGCTTGATGCCTCTACGCGTTCCTGATAAAAAGGCTCTTGACAGACAGACAGACGGACAACAAACTGATCCTATAAGGTTCCGTTTTTTAATTTTGAGGTACGGAACCCTAAAAATGACTTTCAATAAGAATTATGTAATAATCTATGTTGATGGAAATTATTCAATTCCCTTCTATTCTATTCTATTCTATTATATTCTATAAATCTGTGAGACATGTTTTTCCTCAGAGGTAGAGTGGTTTCTGGTGTAAATAGACTGTAATAGCCGCTCATCAGGTAGATTCTTAATTCGCTTGTCACTTCAGTTTTATAAAAAATAGATTTAATCTATACAAATAAATAAAGTTGAAGTATCTCTTTATAATGTTGGAATAATAGCTTTTTACTAAATACAATTTTTTTTATTGAATTAGGGTGACACACGAGCACGCAGTCTACCTGTTAGTAAGTGGTTGCTGTGGCCCATATACATACATCTATCCTCAATTACGAATCAATATGCAGATGAGTCGTCACCCGTGAGGACTAAGATGGAATGCCTCGTTTGCAGTAAAAAAGGATCTCCGGTTGTCTACACGGACCATACGAAACACAGCAGTGTTAAACTGCTATTTTATGCTGCTATTCTGTGAGAGCGTGGTCCTTCCCCGGTCGAGCCGACCCATTCGTGCTACAACTATACGAGTAATATAGCTGCAGCATGGCTCTACCACGTGATTAATTTGAACACATGGAAGTATATAAGGAACTAATAACAAAAAATCTATTTTTTTTATTTTTTCTGTCCTTTTGTTGCGGCTAGTCTATAAAACGACTTGACCGATTTTGACGGGACTTTCATTGGCAAATAGCTGATATTATAAGAATTAATTTAGGCTATTTTTATTTTAGAAAAATAATCATGATTCCGTGCAAAAAAATTTAAATCCATTAAATTCAATCAGTGTGAATTCCACGCGAGCGAAGTCACAGGGAACAGCTAGTACTTAATTAAACAATGGGTTGATATTATTTGTATGCAAAAATAGGCGCATAATATTTAGAAATGATAATTACGTATTTATTGAAAGAATTTATAAAACAAGACTTTCGGAATGTTTTTTAAAAAACAATTATTTATCCGATGAAATTACGAGTAATTATCTAAATAGAATTAATTAGAATTGAATTTCACCACACTACTGCGACAACATTCGCGATACCCTCTGAATGCTTGGCAGGCTTTTTAATACTTCTTCTTCGCATTATTACTTTGTGAAAAAACATCAGCGATTTTTTCGTACTGATACCACTTCGGGACTTTAAAACAAACCTTCTCCTTTTTAAAAGACCGGTAACGTACCTGTTATATCTCCGATACAGCAGTAGTTCATGAGCGGCAGATTAGCCGCATGCTCCTTTTCGTCTTATCCTATAAAAATAAGGTTCTTGAATTCGCAAGCAGAATTCTAAAAATAAAATTTTCGGTTATTGAATCTAATAACAGAATAATATTTGTGGTTTCGCATTATTGCAACTGTACACAAGTTAAAATGCGATTCACGCGGAAGCCAATGATATATTATTTCTACATGGCGTATCTGGCGTCAGAAATGTACATATTAAATTTATATCAATTTCGAAAGCTTTATATATAAGTAGATTACTTTTTTAGCCAACTTCAAAAAAAGGATCAGGTTTATTCGTCTGTAAGTTTGTTCTTTTATTCTTTTTTTTTGTATGTATGCTACGCGTCACCTTCATCAATAGTGAACCGATAATGATGATCCTTATTTTATTTAATAGGATAAGTATACTTTAATTTTCTACATTTTTTTAACTTATAACAATCAAGTATTTGCTTGACTACTATCCCACCTAGTGGTAAGAGAGAGTTAATCACACTCAGTGGCGGCCAGTGGCGGCGTAGCGGGAGTTGGTACCCAGGGCGGTGTTCTATCAAGCAACCACAAATAAAACAAATTGCTAAACCTGCTCACCGGGCTTTATTTTGCTAAGTTATTATATACTAGTATTCATTTTCGTAAACTGTGAAATACTATTTTCATTTAATAGGTTGTATTTTAGGGTAATTCTCACATACTTTTGGAAAAATTATTCCAACCCTAAAGAAGGTTGTGATATACCTTATTTTTAAAAGTTATTTTTTATTTTTTACATTCCAAAGGTTTAAAATGAGCAACACCTACGTAAGATCATTTTACTGATTTTCTTAACCCTAAATATTAAAAAATGTTTTATCCGACAATATTATTTGAAGCACTAATGCTAATGGAAATTTAATTATACGAAAGCATCCGATGTGAGCCGTAAAACGCGAAGTGTTCTGAGGTAAGTGGCATTTATGTTGATGCTCCAGAATGTTTTTAGAATTACATGTACCTTATATTGCCATAAAGCTGCAAGGAATACATGCTATCTACAAAATCGTATCAGATTCGTGAACAAAACAGTAGTTGAGTATAATATAATTCAAAAACTGAAGGTAGCCGAGCTAGCTACGATATCGGGACGTCAAAAACCTCATGGTTGCTGTAAAGTACTATTCTATGCGTACATTTTTATAACGTTGTTTACAGCAGCACAAGCGCATGGAAAGCCATCAACAGAGAACGTTAAGGTTTTAATGAATACTATAATGTATAAAAAGTTAAAAGTTATGCAACGATCCATATATTATGTTTCACTTATGTCCTTTCATTTCTGAGAGGGTTTTAAAAATCTTTAACATCTCTCACATTTGGTCCATAACTAGCGATCCTTTCTAGCTGCACCTGGGTAAGATATATCAATGTGGAATGAATTAGTTTTAAGGTAATCATCGAAGACCATTTTTATTTTGTCTTCTTATAGTCTCTTACGACACTCACCGGGTGGAATGTGGCGATGAATTCTCTTACCACGCCTTCACATGTCATTAGAATAGTATAAAATGGATTAGAATATTTTTATTCAATATTAGTTAAGCATAATACTAATTGAAAGTGAATTGTTTCATTCACCGCTACAAAACACAATCAACTATCAATAAAGAGTATAAAATAATATCTACACATAAAAATCAATCACTGTCCGTTAGTCTCGCTAAAACTTGAAAGAGAGCAAACCAATAACATTTGGTGCGTTTGTTTATAGTATTCGCTGCTTAAACGTCGTTGATGTTGCGTGCCACATGTGCTGCGATGTTACTCATATTCCATAAGCAAAGAGATTCAAATGTTTTGAAAACATAACGTTAATCAATAAACAAATGACTCATTTTGAAAAAAGATTTCCATTTTTTTTAAATAAAATAAATATGAAATCAGAATTCCTAGCCAAACAAAATGTTTATGATTTGAAATGGCTGTGGCGGCGCTGTCATCGGGCCACAAGCTTGGATTGCGAGCGTTGGCTCCCGAGCAGAATACTTAAAAAAGTGACCAACTGACGTGATATGAACACGCAACCAACAACCTTCAGAAACTAAAAGTTCAAACCAATTAAATACAAATTCAATATTCAATAAAAAAAGCTCTAATGGCGTTGATGGTGTCCCATCGTACTGTGAGGGTGAGGGAAAGTGCACCTGTGCTTGCGCACATACTCATGCACTATAAATCCTGCCCTGCACAGATGTACTAGTACTCCACAGATGTTTCTTTATTCTTGGGGCGATGTATACACTTCTACAACAAAATTATTATTTATTATTATTTTACAGAAAATATACAAAACTTGACTTGCTCAAAGTTCAAAAACTTTATTAAACTAAGTTTTTATATAAAGGGTTATTATAATATTCAAGAATTTATGGATGATAATAACCCCTGGAAATGAGGTGATCGCTACCGGGCTATTTCTAATTTATTGTGTTGTTATTTGTGTAACATACATGATTGTAAGTTGTTATTTAAAAAAAATGTCCCGCTGGGTTTCTTGCTGGTTCTTCCTAAGACAGAGGTTGTTTTTTTGAACCAGTGCTAATTAAACAAAAGAGTGACTTTCAATAAGTATTATTTATAATCTATATTGAATAAAAAAATTCTATTTCTGTTTCTGTTACACGAATGTTCTTTCCCTAAAAACTAGGAGTTGCATTTTACGCTACAAATGACAACACTATTTTAAAATTTGACGTCGTCAAATGAATGAATATATTGTTTTTTTTATAGAATAGGGTGACAAACGAGCACACAGTCCACCGGATGGTAAATGGTTGCTGTGACCCATATATATTTACATCTATCCTCAATTGCGAATCAAAATGCAGATTCGTTATGATCCCGTAAGGACTAAGATGCAATGCCTCTTTTGCATTAAAAGTGTTTCCGGTTCTCTACACTCACCATACGAAATATATCAGTGTTAAGCTGCTGTTTTACGCTGGTATTCTGTGTGTACGTGGTCCTTCCCCGGTCGAGCCAACCCATTTGTGCTACATCTATACTACTAATATAGCTACTGTATAGCTCTACCACGTAGAAAACGCCTTGTGCTAATCATTCGCTAAAACTATATGGAGTGCACTCACTTAGGGAGCATTAAATTCGAAACAGTAGAAAGAGTTACAGGTTCTTTTCATCATCCACACTTCAATGGGAATTTTTAATAAAAAGTGTAGGTGTATCCGTCAAAAGACTCTCAGAGAAAAAATGGATTGCTCATCATGAGGTTGATAAACCACTGCAGAATAATTTAAAAAAACTAGTATAAAAATTCGAAGATATATATGATCTCAGCACCAGCGGAGAAAACGTCGATACAAAAGAAGCAGTATCTACACATTTACCAGCTTTGTGTGATTTCAGTTTTTTATGCTATCTTTCCTTTTAGTGTAAAATCCTAAAAGAATTTAGACAGACACAAAAAAATACTAAATTATAAAATAATAACCTTAGAATATCACTCGAAAAGTATGAGATAAAAATCAAAGCTCAAAATTTTCTCTTAATTTTTCTTCCTTTTCAACTAGTGGAAAAAGCTATTTCCTACGTAACAAAAATGTGAGAATGTGGACGTTTCGATTGAAGGAAGAAGAGGAATGAGGAGATATCGAAAACGTTTACCAGGAGAAATAAACGGATGTACTGGACTAACATTGCCAGAGGAGCTGCTATGTTAGAATTCTTGACATAGTTTACGAGGAACTAGACCATCGCTACAGTTCAATGGATGATATTCTCGTAACATTTAGTGTTGTTAAGCCTTAACTCTGCTAACGCCACCAGATGAAGATCTTCATGTAATAGTTCAAAATCTGACAAAAATCTACATATATCATTATGGCGATTTTACGACTTGAAAGCTGCTAGCATTTCTTCCCAAAAAGCGGTTCAATGTAATTCATTGGTGCTTTTCTCGTAAAATTGGGCTATTCTGAATCTCTTTCGAATCCAGCGCTGTGTCTGTGTATTTTTACTATTAGGTTTTATGTGAAGGAACCTTTTCAATACTCAAGTTAATAAAATCTAACTTAGGGTCCACAATAAGCCAAGTGGGACTAACCAATCTTTCCATTTTATCTGTCGAAAATGACAAGAAAGTAAATTTTAATAAATAATATATAAAATAAAGTCCCGTTAGCATATATAGCATTTTCTGTTTTATTTTGGGGGGTGCTTGATAGAAAAACGC
Organism: Parnassius glacialis; assembly: GCA_033319125.1. Classification (NCBI taxonomy): domain Eukaryota; kingdom Metazoa; phylum Arthropoda; class Insecta; order Lepidoptera; family Papilionidae; genus Parnassius; species Parnassius glacialis. The sequence goes on from JAVANC010000006.1 coordinate 3,131,584, forward strand.
CCTGGGTATCAACCCACGCTACACCACCACTAGTTACCGTAAGGTTTGATACTGTAGCGAAGCAATAATGTAATCAAAATATTAAACGGAGTTTAATTATTACACTATTCAGCACTTTCCATATTGAAAAAAAACGCATTTGGTTTTCCGTGGAAAAGTAATGTATACACTAATATTATCCTCAAAATATTGTATCATGGACACTCTATTAGAAATAAATGCAGCGCTTAACTCGGTGCCTTTCATTCATTTCAAGGTCAAGGATTTAGGAACGTTTCTCTAGTATGAAGTGCGCACTCCATTTTACAACCTCCTTGGTTGGGTGTCACCAGTGTCAAAAGACACTGTCACGCGTGTCTTAATTATTATGTCAATGTCTGTTGTCAGAAAGACGCCTCGCTGATAGGTTGACGTTATATTTACGAATAACGCATGTGTTCTCTCCCATAAAAATATTATTACACATGTTTCGATTTCATGTTTTAAATTTAGATTTTTTTCTTCTTAGCTAATTTTCAAAAATAGTCGAGGATCTTAATTCCACTGTATGTGTTTCTATATGTATGTTACGCGATATCATCGTCAATTATTAACCGATAGAGATGAAATAAAACTATTTTAACGGATTTTATCGTGAAAATAATTATTAATTTAATATAATAATAAAAATAAATTAATACTAAGTAAAATAAAACGCGATAACGTTCATAAAAATTGTTATATTCAAAGTGTAGTGAATGCGTAAATATTGGAAATGGACTTTATACTTAAAGAGTGGTCCCATATAAATTACGAGAAAAAATTCCATCCCCGCTCGTGATTTCTCTCCATTCTGTGATAAGGGTGAAAAACGAGCATACAGTCCACCTGGTGGTAAGTAGTTGCTGCGGCCCATAGACATCTACATCTATCCTCTATTACAAACCAAAATGCAGATGTGTTTTCACCCGTGAGAACTAGGATGGAATGCCTCATTTCCAGTAAAAAAGGCCTCCGGCCACCTGCACTCACCAAGCGAAGCGCAGAGGTAAACCTCTACTTCACGTTGGTATTCTGTGAGGTCGTGGTACCACCCCGGTTTGAGCCGGCCCATCTATGCGACAGCAAGAGCTGCCGCCTGGCTCTACCACTGTTAAAAGTCGCAAGTTACGTTTATTTTATGCCATTAATTTGCAAGTCATCGTAGCAAATTCTTAGGAATTTCAACTTTTCATACTAACTTACTAATATTCAAATAGTTTTACGGCTTAAGCATTTATCTATCTTGATTTTTAATTTGTTTTCTTTATTTCTCTTTACAATGCCTAAAAAGGGTACAAATATGGATAAGCTCATGACTAAACGGGCTAACGTTGAGCGAAGAGTAAAGTTATTTAAAAATTTTGTAAATGATTTAATTGAAGTTAAGAATCCTACACAAAGTCAAATTACTGAGCTCTCTGTACAGTTAGAAAAGTTTGAAGATTAATTTAAATATTTTAATGGTTTATTTGAATTTTTAACAGTGGTAGAGCCACGCGGCAGCTTTTGCTGTCGCACGGATGGGCCGGCTCGAACCGGGGTGGTACCACGACCTCACAGAATATCAGCGTGAAGTAGAGGTTTACCTCTGCGTTTCGCTTGGTGAGTGCAGGTGGCCGGAGGCCCTTTTTACTGGAAATGAGGCATTCCGTCTTAGTCCTCACGGGTGACAACGCATATACATTTTGATTTGTAATAGAGTATAGATGTAGACGTCTATGGGCCGCAGCAGCCACTTACCATCAGGTGGACTGTGTGCTCGTTTGTCACCCTTATCCTATAAAAAAAAACTTGCAGACGGAAATTGAGGTTCGTGATACCTCCCAGTTTGAAGTAAGGGAGGAAATGGAGCGTAGCTTTTATACGCCTATGACATTGGCTAAGGATTTATTATTATCCATTAAAAAAGATAGAATCATTCTTCAGACTCAGGCCAGCCTATTCTTAAAATTCAGCCAGGGTTTCGCTTACCAGAAATTACAATTGCCCATTTTGATGGCAGCTATTTTAAATGGCTTGAATTTAAGGAAATGTATGTCTCCTTAATACATGATAATGAAACTATAAATTTTGTACATAAATTTCACTATCTTTCATCTTACCTGCAAGGTGAGGCAGCCCAAGTTATTAGTAATTTGGAAGTAACTGAATGTAACTACAATATGGCTTGGGCCCTCCTCTGCGAGAGATATGACAATAAAAAACAGCTGGTCTCACAACATATGAATACACTATTTAATATGCCTCCTATTTCTCAGACAGCTAAGTCGTTGCGTAACACTGTGGATCATGTTTCAAAAAATCTTAGTGCCCTTAACACTTTAGGTGTTCCCACTACTAAATGGGATCCAATAATCATTCATATGATTGTCCCTAAGCTTGATAGCAGATCTAGACTAAAGTGGGAAGAATATAAATCTTCATTAATTTGTGATTTACCTTCGTTAGATTATTTCTTTAAATTTTTGAAGGCTCAAGCTGATATTTTCGAAAGTTTGAATAATAATAAACAGGAAAAAGGCGAAACATTCAAGAATTTTAAGCAACAAAAATTACCCGTAAAATCTCATGCTATTTCAATGGAACCCAGCTCGTCTATGTGTGGTGTCTCGTCATCTACTACGAGCGCTGCCAGCGGCGCGGCGGGTGCGGCGGCGTCGTGCGTATACTGCGGCGTGCCGCACCGCGTCTACCGCTGCTATTCTTTCTTGTACAAATATATCGAGGAGCGTTTCACCGAGGCGGCCAGATTGAAATTATGCTTAAATTGCCTACGTAAGGGACACCCCACGCGGCTATTCAGGTTAGGCCCTTGTTTTACTTGTAAGCGGCGACACAATACGCTTTTACATCGAGATGTTCCTCAGGCAAGCGATGCATCCGTAAATATGACTGCAAATGAAACTAAGCCAGCAAATGAAGCCCCTGAGGTCATTGAAACAACAGTCAATGTATCGATACAGTCCGTCTCCAGTAACAACCACGTCTTGCTATCCACTGCCCTTGTAGATGTGTACAATCCCATTACTAACAGGTATGAGACGGCGCGCGCCTTATTAGACAGTGGCAGTCAGGTGTCCATACTAACTGAAAATTTGAAACGCAAACTTTGCTCGCCCACTGAACAAATAAACACATATATAGTAGGCGTAGGTGATAAACAACTTACCTCAGGCGTCAAGCGTTCCCCCCCGAACGGGTGCCCGCCTTGTCGTGGCGAGGGGGCTTAGTAGCCGTGGCTTGGTCACCCACGGTGAACAAAGTGGAACCCCTTGGCTGGCCCGTGGTGTAGGGCTGGCCCGAGGTGGCCACTCCGAGTGGGCTTGGCGAGCCCACTTCGGATGTGTGTCAGTGGGCTGCGGTGCGAGGGGTGTCCGCTCCCTCTACCGCTGCAGCCAAGGTGGAGTCACGGAGGAAGAAGAGTGTTGGTATGGCGATGCGCGACTCGCCCTATCCTCCGCGACTCAAACGGGGCCGCACCGTTGATGCGGTGGTGGCGGGGCTGCGGGGGGAGAGGAGTGTCGGTATTGCGAGGCGCCGCTCTCCCTACCCTCCGCAGCCAAATCTCGGTTGGCGCCGGAGCCATAGACCAGATCCGCCGCTGGGGTCAGGAAGGCTGGTGCTTCTGTGTGCTAGTTCTTCCTGGCCCCATGGGCTTCGCGCATCGGACACGGGGGCGTCCGTTGCGCATGTGAAATTGAAGGCCGAGGAGGAGGGCGCGCCATGTGTTCTGGTGCGCCTTACCTGATAGGGAGATGGGGGAGGAGTAGTCCTCTCCCGAGGAGGGGCCGCCATGGGGCGGCCAGCGCAGGTAGGGTCGCGGAAGTGTGCGAAAGCGTTCCCGTGGCCCTGCCAATATGCGACGAGGGTGGAACACCATGGGGTTTTAGTCGGTGCGAGTCCGACATAACCCGTCCTTGCCCCCGCGAGGCGGGTATGCGTAGGCATTTTCCCATCTAAAAAAAAAGGCGTCAAGCGTTGCTCCGTCCGCATTAAGTCTAAATCTACTAACTACACGCTTACTTACTTACTTTACTTACGTTGTTTGTTTACTTACGTTTTACTTACGTTGCTTAGTGCTACCTAAAATATCTGGCAATCTAACTCATGTCCAACTTGATATATCTCAATTAAACTTACCTATGAATATTAACCTTGCCGATCCTAACTTCTTTCAGCCTGCTACTGTAGATCTGCTTATTGGAGCTGTTTTGGCAATTAATATTAGGCCAACAGATCACTCTAAGCTGTAACAAACCTATAGTCACAGATACAAGTATTCGCGCAAAAGCGCTAAAGTCAATAATGGACGTCAGAGGGCGCGCGCGCCTCTACGATACCGGTTTTGGCGTCCCGTCGTGTCGAGGACACGCTAGAACAAGGTAGTCCAATTCATCGCGTCGAAAGATAAACACGCGTTCTTTGTCAGGAAGTCGGAAACGGAATATGATAGGCGCGTATAGTAAATATACCAATGGGAATTGTAACGCGCATTCCTGTTTTGTTAGCTTCACCCCGGGACTTAGTGTCTAATTCAGAATCTGTATAAGTGGATTCGACCGTATTAGTTATTAGTGCGGTATTTGATATTCTAGAAATAACGGTGACCTTTGATCCGTACGTTCTATGTTTATTTCGCGAGTCATGCGTTATAACAAACGAGAGTTAGTGGCTTCTGTAAGGTAGTTAATCGTACGACAGAGTTAAAGAACTGTCATCGTAGAAAACGAAGAAAGTGACTGCGGAAGGAGACAGTAGTTTGGAGAGGTGCTGAGGGCCGAACTGCTGCAGAGGATAACGGTCTAATAAGGTCAATAACACTACCAGCCACACCCAAATACACATCACTGACCCTTACTTTCCTAGCACTATACATCCACACGCGACCTGACCGAATCCTGAGGGACCAGTCGCCTTGGATAGAGGTAAGTAAGCTCCCTTTATAGAAAACAACGCTCCCCCTTGATTGTTTATTGTAATTAGAAACTTAAACCTTGGCGTTTAGGACGCCCGACCTGTACCTGCTTGTAGGTTCTTCCGTTCATGGGCCGCGGAGGATCCTACTCCTGGGATAGGCAGTTGCAGGCCGTTACAACAAGGTTTGGTTGAATATTATCTGGCCCAATTTCTTCAAAGTCTGTTAGCAAGACTAATGTTCATGGCGTTTTATGTACTCACTTGTCCCTTGAAGAGCAAATCACTACATTTTGGCAGGTTGAGGATATCCCTGAATCTAATAAGATATTGTCCAATTTTGATATGGAATGTGAGAAGCACTTTTTAGAAAATACTCGTCGCATGGACGACGGTAGATTTTGTGTTCGATTACCACTTATTTCTAAACCTTATTGTTTAGGCAATTTTTATAAGTTAGCTAAAAGGGCCTCCTAGGGTTAGAAAAACCCTTTAGAAAAAAAAAGAAAAGAAAAACCTTTTAGAAAAAATCTAGATTTAAATTTAATGTATTCTGATTTTATACGTCAATATTCAGATCTTGGACATCTATCAGATGCTACTGAGGTTATATCATCTCCGGCTTACTTCATCCCGCACCATGCGGTAATCAAATCAGACAGTGAGTCAACAAAACTTTTTGCGTTGTCTTCGATGGCAGCGCCCCCTCTACCTCAGGTTTCTCTATAAATGACCTCCAAATGGTGGGAACACCTATTCAGGATTCCTTATTTAATATTATACTCAGATTTCGTCTTTATAAATATGTACTCTCCGGAGACATAGAAAAAATGTACCGACAAGTTTTAATTGATTTCGAATCTTAATCATCTCTTACTAAACTACAACGCATTTTTCCTTATGTCTTACGTTTCATAAATTGTCAAAATAGAATTAAACTTACCGATGTGCTGCAGCCTGAGGAACTTACTCGATCATTTGAAAAACTAGCACATCTCTCTCACCGTGAATCTTTTCCTGACGAATTAAAATTATTACAAAATAATAAGCCGTTACACTCTAAAACTAGTATTTTACCTTTAAGTCCCTTCCTACGCGATGGTTTAATCCGTGTGGGGGGCCGCTTTTATGAATTCTCCTACTCGTTCGAAAAACGGCATCCTATATTAGGCCACGGCAAGCATCGTTTCACTCGGCTGTTGTTTGAGCGTGGGCATCTGCGCCTGCTGCATGCCGCGCCGCTGCTGCTGCTGTCGTCCGTACGTCGCACTGTGTGACCCGTCGCTGGCAGAGATGTCGCTCGTTCTGTTTATCATCAGTGTGTCAGATGCCGTAGATTTGCTACTAAGCCAGTAACCCCTAAAATGGGAAACTTACCTTCCGTTCGCGTAGACGCTGGATTTCCTTTTATAAGTACTGGTGTAGACTTTGCGGGACCATTTTCTATAGTTAATCGTAAAGGTAGAGGCTGTAAAATCGTAACTAAATGCTATTTATGTTTATTTATTTGTATGAAATATAAATGCCTATATTTAGAAGCGGTGAGTGATCTCAGCAAAGATGCGTTTGTACTAGCTTTACGTCGGTTTATATCTCGCAGAGGTAAGCCGTCAGATATCTATTGTGACAACGGCACAAATTTTGTGGCAGCCTCAAAAGAACTAGGCAATTTTTAAAGACGAATTCGCGTTCCATTTCCGATTTTCCTCCAAACGAAGGCATAAAATTTCATTTATCCCCGCCTTATGCGCCGCACTTTGGCAGTCTATGGGAGGCGGGCGTAAAATCCGCTAAGTTTCATATTAAACGAACCCTGGGTTCTACACATTTAACTTTTGAAAGCTGGCATTTTTATTTAGTCAAGTTGAATCCATCCTGAACAGTCGCCCTCTATATCCTATGTCGTTGTCTCTTAATGATTTCCATCCACTCAATCCCGGTCATTTCCTCATCGGACGTGCTCTAGATACGATACCATCACCTGATCATACTTCAACGAGTTCCAACCGGCTTAATAGATTTAAACAACTAGAAAAATACTGTCAGCATTTTTGGAATAAATGGAAGCTGGATTATATATCTGAATTGCAACAGCGACATAAATGGCGACTACCACCTCGAGAATTATGGATTGGAGAATTGGTTTTACTCAAAAATAACAACGCTCCTCCACTACAGTGGAAACTCGGACGTATCATACAGTTTTATCCCGGACCAGATGAAATAAACCGTGTGGCAGACGTTCTGACGTCCACCAGAGTCCTCAAACGTGGTATTAAATACCTGTGTCCTCTACTGGATCCCCAGCACGAAGACTGAAAGCTGAAGCTTCCAGGGGGGCGGAGTATGTCCGTGGAGTTTTTATATGTTATGTTTTTATTTTAATTTTTATATAATTATAAAGAATAAAAAAGACAGATGTCACAAATATTGAAACAAGATAATGTTTTCTGTAAATATATATATATATATATATATATATATATATATATATATATATATATATATATATATATATATATAGCGCTTTTCTATTAAATTGTATCATCTCACTTCATTTTAATTTGTTATCCAAGTACGATATTGTAATTTATATATTATGAAGACGAAGATTTTTATTTAAAAACTGCATCCTAACTACCACGCGTTCTGCGCGTGAACAGAAGCATTCCATGATGTAGTTCTCAGGGGTGAAAGTGAAAAAAAAGAAAAGTGATTCCCAATCCACAATTGACATAGTATTGATTTTAGCTTTTACGTATCTTCATTTCGACTGTATGCACTTTGATTATGCTTAATTATATGATATTTTTTTAACATTTAATAAAAGTTTTTATACGTGGTAGAGCAATGCTGCAGCTATATTTATATATGTAGCATGAATTGGTTATTTTGGCATAAAGTAAGAGCTTAAAGCTGTTGTGTTTCGTATGGTGAGTATACAGAACCGACGACCCTCTTTACTGGAAACAAAAATTTCCATCTTAGTCGTCAGGGGTGACAACGCATTTGCATTTTGTTTCTTAATCATGGAGATATATTTGAGACACCGCATCATTTTACCATCATGTGGACTGTATTTGTTTGTTTGTCACCCTTATTCTATTAAAAAATATATCTTCTGGTGTTTTGCTAAATATACGACTATACTATTGAGATAAATATCTTAAAGGTAGTTTTACAAAAATTTTACTTTAACATTACTCGCGTTCGTGCGGAAAAGAATTATGGTTATGCACGTGACAAAGAGGCGGGCGTGAACTACTATTGTCTTAACTAACGTGATTCTGACATGATAAAGTTTTGTCAAGCTAAATTGAACCGTATTCCCATGTAATACTGAGTTTAAAGATAATAGCAGTGTTAGAGTGTTTACGTAATAAAAGCCCTTTATTGAACCGGCGCATTGGCTAATTACTCTCTGTGTGCGGCCGATTTACCTTGTTGTGGTGACTTCACACACCATTGTTCCTGACTATTATTAAACTATTTTAAAAGCTAAATAGAGGAGGTAGTGTGTATCGCAACCACTAGCTTAAACATTATTTTAGAATAAGGATGATTAATGAGCACACAGTCCACCTGATGGCAGGTGGATGCAATAACCTATAGATATATATTTATTAGATCTACATCTGTCATCGGTTAAAAATCAAAATACAGATGCATTGTCACCTCCTTCAGGGTCTCCGGTTCTTTACACTCACCATACGATACTTAGCAGCATTAAGCTGCTATTTTATTCTGGTATTATGTGAGAGTTCCTACCCTCATCATGTCGACTCGTTCGTGCTTCAAACATAATATAGCTACATAATGGCTCCACCACGTAAACATTATATGTGTTTATACATGTACATTGCCTTGATATGGTGACGGAAGAAAATTCGATAATTTGAAACGCCAGAAAGGACTCATGAGATGTGAGATGCTGAGATGGTTTGGCCATGTTGAGAGAATGAATGAAGAACGATTGACGAAAAAAGTGTATAAGGCGAGTGTGAATGAAAGTGTTGGAAGGGGTAGACCTAGGCGGACGTTTCAAGACCAAATCAGGGACGTCTTGAATAAAGGCCAGGTCTAGAGTACCCTAAACCGAAGAGCATGTATGAAGGGAGTAATGAAATTGGACGAAGTGAAACATGTATATAAGGATCGTAGCAAGTAGAAAGAAGAGGTCTCTGCCTACCCATACGGGAAAGAGACGTGATTATATCTATGTAGAAAGGACTCATGGCTTTTATTCATCATCATTAACGTTACAACCCGTCACAAGTTTACTGTCAAACATTGGCTTCCTCCATATAACGCTTCACAGGAGGGATATTTGCCATACTTGCCACTGTTAGTTTCCCTGTCGCGTCTTACTTATGACACCCACGGTACGTTTGGGGTAGTGTAGTCTATTACGCCGCCACTACGCGGCACGGTATGGCTTAGATGGGGATAATTTACAATCTCGTATATTATGACAGGTGTAAGTTTCAAGCCCAGACATTTAGAAGCAGGGTGAGTGGTACAGCATAACTGCTTGCAATTAGGAATTGTTTTGCAGAAATTCATAAAATTTTTAAAAGAGGAGTATGGGTATAATGTAGTACAATATCATATTATAAAGCGATATATTATAATAAAGTATAAAAATTAAACAATATAATATATCGATTACGCACTCTAAGATGTCGAACATTGGCGCGCGCTCCAGCCGCGCGAAATGGATACCGCCTTGGAGCACGCGCCAAATTGTTCGTTGAAGCGCTCGAACGAGGAGCGGGCACGGCCATCTAGTTTCGGTTTTTAACCACGCATCAAAGTAATTTAAGTTATGGCGGGCGCGCCTTTTGGGAGTTGGGACAGTTGCTCGTACACGATCGACACCCATGTTGAACGGTCAAACACTGGAGCGACTGCCGCGCGCGCCAGGAGCACTTATTTGATACACTTTGAACATTTGGAACGTGTTCCGCGGAGCGAACTAGTCGCAGCTGTCATTAAAGGCGCGCGCGCCAGGAGCACGTAATCAGTACGCGACTTTATAAGATAATTAATAAACTAAGATCTGCGTGAGCTCCTGCTAAATCTATTTCTTTTTATAGAATAAGGGTGACAAATTTATCACACAATATGCCTGATATGTGTAAACATAAAATTTATCGTCGATTAAGAATCAAAACGCAGATCCAATGTCACCCCTGAGGACTAAGATGGAATGCCGAATTATCACTAAAAAGTGTCTTTGGTTCCCTACACACGTTCATTTATCTGCTATTTTACGCTGGTATTATGTGAGATTGTGATGCTTCCCCGGTTAAACAGAGAATTCATGCTACTCGTACAACCATAATATAGCTGCGTAGATCTATTACGTATAAATTATATTATATTATTGGTAATTTTTAACAATATGCATTCATTTTCATTTTATTTTCAACAATCGCCGCTCATAGATTCAAACTTCACACATCGCAATACCGTAAAATGTCGCTTGAATTATTTAACACCTCCTATCCAATCGACTTTAACATTTAAACCTTTCAAATGTATTTGTGTTGCATTATTCATCACGAGTTTTATTGTTGAAAATACAACGAAAATACAGTGTGAATACAATATAGCTGTTTATGCGAGAGAACGGGGACAAAATACGGAAATAAAATTCAATGAACGAAAGCAGTTACTGTTCCGAGATCGGAAAATCTAAAGAAATACGGACTGGATCCTAAGGTAAAGTATAAGTGACAAGCAAACACACGGAATATATGGTAAGTGGATGTTATATCCCATAGACATTTATATCTCTTACCGATTAAAAATCTAAATTTAATTGAGTTGACACCTTTGAACATTAAGATGGAACGCTCCGTAACCAGGTTAAAGGGTCTCCGAAGCTCAAACTAACCACATGCAACATATCAGTATTATCCTGTGATTAGGGGTACCTTTCATTTATGTATTTATTAATATTATAATAACCCTTTTGTACTAACCTCAAATCTACCTTTCGGTACAAAATTTTGTGATTTTATTTTTTGCCGCGAGGCCAAAATTATCTGAAGTAAATATATGAGTCATTTTTGTCCCTATAAAGGGCACTTGTTAATAACTTAATCATCGACAAAACAAACAATGTGTGAATATGAACTTAATCGGTCAAGTCGTTCAGAAATTACCCGTTTGATAACAGACGGAACAATGATTGTAATACAGGGTTGGCCAGAATAAAGTTCACTTTTGAAACTAATATAAAAAAAGACCGATAGTACTTAGAGAGTTTATTTTAGAAGTAGCTTAATTTAACATTAATTTAATATACTTCTTGAAAATAACATCGTCTAGGTGTTCCCCGTCTCGCCGCAAACACTCTTCTAAGCGGGACTTTAAATTTTCAAAAACAGGCCGGCACGTTGCTGTCGATATGGCCGCCATTTCTACTCGAATGTTCGCTTTTAAGGCAGTAGTTGTCCTCGATTTATTGGAATAAACCTTATTCTTGAGAAAACCCTACAAAAATAAATACGGTGGGGACAAGTCAGGGCTTCGTGGCGGCCACTCGATATTACCTCTCTTTGAGATGACTTTACCGGGGAACGGCTCCTGTATGACCTCCATGTTTGCATTAGACGTGTGGCAGGTGGCCCCATCCTGCTGGAACCAGGTCAAGGAGTTATACTCTTGCAGCCCAGCAAGGCCTGGCCAAAAAAACTTTTGAAGCATTTCCACATAACGGTCTGTATTAACGGTTACTGCATGACCTCGAGAATGTTCAAAGAAATAAGGCCCAATCAGCCCTTTGGCTGAAATGGCAGCCCAAACCGTCACTTTTTGGCAGTAGAGTGGCTTTTAATGCTTGCGCAAAAAACTGTTCAGCACTCCAGAAACGGCAATTTTGCTTGTTGACTCATGGCAACTAAAATTGCGTAAGACGCGTGACCCGATCACACCCCGCTACTTCCCACGTATGACGATCTATTTGCCAAAGAAAAGTGAACTTTATTCTGGCCCAGCCTGTATATAATATCCTGTATTTATTTTATCCTGTATTTTATACAGGATAAAATAGTTACTTTAGAAAATATTAATAAACAAGATTAGTTCATTGTAAAGTTTGTTTTTTTACTTAGGTTATAAAATGTATTTTTATTCTTTTTTTCAAATTTTACCTCAATACTATGATTTTTCCTGTATCGCGGAGGCAGTTTACAAAAGGACATAAATTGCATCAAGAAAAACTTCTAGACTAGAACAATTATTTGCAGGCCGTTGAAATACTTGTTCGGTGCGGAATTCGAACCCGTAGCCCCCATCGCTACAACTCATTGTTAAATCACTGCGCTACGGAGCCGTCAAACCGTCAATAATTTTATTCTAATCTAATTATATTTTACAGATATTAGAATACGTTTCCAACTTACAAAATCTATAAAGTTTATCAAAACATTGCAATATTGAACAAAGTTTTGTGCTTGTTAACAAACTTTTCTCAGAAACGTTCGAAATACTGAAACACAGCAATACAAAATTTCTGTTCTGCTGGAAATTTTACCTACATAATCGTTTTAGTTTAACTTTTGTTAGTCTTGTATAAAATTATTTTTTAAAGTGAAAACTGCTTAAGGTGCGTTAAGTGATTTGGATGAGTTAAATTTTATGAGATCACGTCATCGGACCTCAAGATTATAGGGTTCATCCTTATTTGGAGTCCAACGGTAAATATTTTTATCTTTTGAACATTGTTTAGCTCACTTTTCTTGCACACATTTTGTAATGTTGGAAAGGTGTCATTAAGGAGACGCGTAATGTTATATCTAGGAATTTAAAACCATGGCAATAAAAAAAAAACATTATTTAACGACATGCTAATGTTTACAGTATATTATCTGCCGCTACATGCTTGGATGCATAAAATCTCATAAGAATTGCGTCACTGACATTCTGCATTAGCAATATTATTATTACTTCACTTACAATAAGCCTATTGAATCCTTTTAAAAATACAATGAAATGTTTGAAAATATGTCGAATAACCTAAGTATTGTTGAAATTAATGATAACCTAAGACTGCCTCCAGGACCGAAGTTCGGTCTGGAGGATATTAAATCAGCAATCAAAAGCTAAGCAATAACATTTTTCATTAGAGCTGACGGAATATTACAATATGGTAAGTTATTCGATTATTATAAAATTTCATACAAAGCCCTAAGCTTTCACGGCTACTATTAATAAAGTAGTTGTTCCGCGCAACTTTGTCCGCTTAGAATTTATTACGGTGTTATTTTTTTGCGCGGTAACCTTATCTTTTTTCTAAATAAAATAGCCTTTTTAACTCTTTATAAAATCAGCTATCTGGCTGGGAAAGTCCCGTCAAAATCGATTCCTCCATTTCGGAGATTATCCGGAACAAACGGACGTACAGACAGACAAACATTTAAAATATTGTTGTTTTTTTGTTATAAGTAGGTACCGTATATACTTTCATATGTATTTTGTAAAAAGATGCTATCATATAAAATACTTCAATTTTATTTATTTGTATATATCACAAAGCCAAGTAACAATTTAATTTTACACCAAAGTGATTTAAATAATCACTCACTACCAAATTTATCAATCACCTGTTTTAAAATTACGATCTAAATTTCTTTTCTAAAATCGAAATCAACTTTGTACTCGTATTATTTACTTTTAGGTATTTTTAGACTTAACACAATAAAATAAAAGGTGTATGTAGAATTTGTAATTGAGTATAGTACAGAGACTAATTTTGTAGTAAGGAATAATAATAAATTCGTTTACACGAATCAATTATGCAACGAGTTAAGGATAAACTAGTAACGGCATACGACAAGCGCACCCTTCCACGTCAGAGCAAAGACTGCCCTAACGGCGGCCGCTCCGTCCGTTTTATACAACTAAAACCGGCACCACGGCAGGCGCATTGGCGCAGGAGTGCAGTACATGTGTTGTTTACAAGAACTCTGTCTAGCTATACCATTGCCGCCGAGCGTGCAATGGTGCTGGTGCCGTCATGTACATTACTTTTGATGTGACAAAGTTGAATATTACATAACGACGGCTTTTGTATAGCGTGCTCGTTGTTGGGGACATCCTAATACTTTTGTTTTAAAACTTTAGTTTCTAAGCTTCGTAACTTTGTTTACAGTTTTATACGGATATTGCAAATCTCTCGTGAGCTTTTACCTTCCTGGTGTATGTTATGCCCTGGACGATTTATCAGATAGATATTTCTATAAATGAGCGGTTATTTTTCGTCATCATAAATTATATAACGTCTTTATACAAATATAACATTACAAATTAAGTACTCACACCTGTCATCCAAAGGTAGTCCGAGTGAGCTACAGACTGTCATTTGACACGATCCTGATACATTAAAACGTAGTATCATAAAGGATCGCGTAATTAAATTTAAAAATTACTTAGATGACTTAACATCAATTGAGGATATCTGAGACTTAGAGTTAAGTAAAAGTGCGATGAAATTATCAAGAATTGAAATTTATTCTCTGAATTCAAGGAGTTGCAAACCCAAATCGTGGAGAAAATAGCAGCCTCTGATCTAGATTGTGAGTAGATTTTGCGCGATTTAATTGAACAAGATTTTGATAAATGCATTTCTATTGGTCGTAGTTTAATGCAAAAAGGCTTACAGCTTAACCAACCCAGCCTTCATTGTTCAAATAACGATAGCCATTCTACTTCGTTTATCAAATCCATGAGTTTTTAAACTGCCTGTAATACAAATTCTTAAGTTTGATGGCACTTATTAAAAATGGTTAGAGTTTAATGAAACATTTGGTTCACTGTTTATCGGTAATGATAAAATTTAATATATTCAAAAGATTCATTATTTAATCCCCTATTTGGGAGGGGAAGCGGCTCGCGTTATTTGCAATTTAAAAGTTTCACATCAAAACTATAGTAAGGCTTGGGAGCTACCCTCTGCGAGCGATTTGACAACAAAAGGCAATTAATTAGCTATCATTTAAATTCACTATTTAATTTCAGTAGTGAGCGAGAGAGCGACAATTCCTTACGCCTTATTATTGATCACGTAACAAAGAACTTGCGGGCTCTCAGTATTCTGGGATTGCCTACCGAAAAATGGGACGCTTTAATCATACATATTGGGTCTGCTAGGTTAAATAGCACTACCTCTTTAAAATGGAAGGAGCATAGAAATACTCTCCCTGACATTCCATCGGTTAAGGATTTATTTATTTTTTCAAAGTGTCGCGCAGATGTTTTTGAGAGCGTCCATTGTAATAAAACTAAACAGATGACAAATTCCTCTAGTAAGGGGCAAACAAAATCGCTGATCTTTACTCCCAAAGGCTCTAGTCTAAATAATTCTTCTTCCTGTAAACCATCGAAGAAGACTTTCGAATGTATAGTGTGTTAGGGTGATCATCGTATTTTCGAGTGTCCAGATTTCAAATCTAAGATTTCCGAAGAGAGGGTTTCTACGGCTACGTCATTGAATCTTTGTAAAAATTGTTTAAGACCGGGGCATAATGCACGAGGGTGTAAGCTCCGTATCTTTTGTCGTGTTTGTAAAATAGACATAATTTAATGCTTCATTTGGATATTAATACCGAAAATACTAACTCTGTTCCAAATGAAACGTTGTCAGCAGTTTGTGCTTCTGAAGTCTTATTGTGCACCGCTAAGGTCCGAATCTCTAACCCGAAAACTGAAAATACTTTAACCGCAGCTTGGCGAGTAATGTGAAGAATCGAGCATTAAAAAAATCATCCAAAACGATTTTCATTGTGATGATTTGCTTACAGGAGCAGATAGTAAACAAGAACTGCTTCACATTCACCGCTCGGTTGCCAATGAACTCAAAAAAGGTTGCTTCAAACTAAGAAAATATAGATCTAACTTGTTTGAGCTCTTCTAAAATAGCTTTATAAACAAGGGAGAAGGCAATCTTGTTATTACTAATGGTACGAACACTTTAGGTATAGGCTGGTATCCACACTTAGATCATATACATTTTTATCATTATATTTTTTGTGATAATTTCAAAAATTTTGTCGCAACTGCTAAAGAGCTAATTTTTTTTTTGCAATTAAACAATGACGCTATTTGTGATTTCGCAGCTTCTCGGGACATTGAGTTTAGATTCTCCCCTGCATATGCTCCTCACTTTAATGAATGAAAGAACTATGGGGAAAACCTTAACAGCAGACCCCTGTGTCCTCTCAGTTCTTCACCAAATGACTTCCAACCTCAGCATCATCCAGCTTCGTGGACGTCAATAGTGGACGTCTCAATCGATTCCAGCGTCTCGAGCAAGTGATGCAGCACTTCTCGCAAAGATGAACACGCGAATATATAGCAGAACTACGACAACGCACAAAATGGAGAGTGAAATGCAGGGACCTGCAATTAAATGTTTTAGTTTTGATAAAGGAAGAGAACTCGCCACCTTTCTGCTGGCATCTCGCGCGAATCAGCAAAATATTTCCTGGCTCGGATGGTGTTCCTCGCGTCGCGGACGTCACAACTTCTAATGGAATGATTAGAAGAGCTATAAATCGGCTATGTATCCTGCCCATACACAACGCAAGTACTACTTGAGCTTTAGCTCAGATTTCAAGGGCCGGGGAAGATGTTCGCGCCGCTTCGTCTTAGCGTTTCAAGTATTTATTATTTAAGTAGATGTAATGTAACTTGTATATCAATTATTATGTCTTACGTGTAGATACGTTTGATTTGTTAGGCTAAGTAATAGTACTAAGTTTCACCGTTATTGTTTAAGTTTAAGATCCATATTTCTTTCTTAAAAAAGTATTTGTACTTCTACCAATAGCATATCGTTACGTTT
This sequence comes from Parnassius glacialis, assembly GCA_033319125.1. Taxonomy (NCBI): domain Eukaryota; kingdom Metazoa; phylum Arthropoda; class Insecta; order Lepidoptera; family Papilionidae; genus Parnassius; species Parnassius glacialis. The sequence continues at coordinate 3,148,370 of JAVANC010000006.1, forward strand.
ACATATGTAGTACTGGCAATAGCCTACGACTGTTCAATTGAATTATTCAATGTACGTTTACCTTTTCCACCCTCAAACTGTTAGCACGTCCTCAAATTTATAATATTAACTCTTATAATTGTGTACAAGTTAAATAGTACATTAAATTAGATTACTGAGACTCTTTCGAAGTTTCATTTCTTTGTACCATATTGTACAGATTTTATTCCCATCAAGTAATGAGACGAGATTACTTGATATTACAGCGTGTAACCAATAACTAAATTCGTTAGTCAAAACAGCTACAAGGCGTGCCTGTTCTTGGATACTATGAAAATAATAAAACAAATCTTTCCTCACACTCTATAAATACCGAATATCCCACGGTTTTTGTTGGTTAACTTTCAGTGGAACATTTTTGCCGGGCCAGAGCGTTTGCCATGTCTGTCCTGTATCTGTAGTAAAGCACAGACCTATTTTATTTTTTAAAATTATAGTACATAAGTCAATGACACTATGCATGGAAGCAAGGAAAGCAGGCAATGCAACGCTAGAAAAATTTCTCACGCCCATATCACCAAATTTTATAGGTAAAGTAACTTGAGTGCGTGAGAAAGCTAAATTTAGAATTTTTTCTATAGCTATTTTAAGATTATTATCAATATCTTTTAAAATGTCTGAACATTTTGAGACTGGACTCGTGCGGAGTAAGTATGTAATCTAGGTACAAAAGGACAATATTTTAAAAAGTAAGTGCAACGTGGGGGTTTAATTTATACAATTTATCAACGTGGTTTAAAAACTGACCAAATTTTGTTTTAAAACAGGTTTAATACTATCGAAAAACAACAGGGCACCTTGCAGGTAAAGCGATTCCGTAGTGACAGTTTTTATTCCTGGAGAAGTATGATTGCAGTTTTGAATTAAATTGACTCTGTTAGAACTTGATAAACTATCGGAAAAATTATTTCACATTTATTGCTATTTGGTACAAGACCAATATTTTTAAAATATTTAAAAATATGAGTAAGATCACCAATGACTTCATCTGATTTACTTCCCAGTATACCATCGCCCAGGTATCAGACATTCAGCTTGGATTTCAAGTTTGAAATAATCGGTTGAATTCCCATACTGAAAAGTGCAGGCTACTGGGTCACCCCGCTGAACACTAACAGCAGAATAAATAATATAGTTTTCGTAAAATAAGTTAGTATTTTGACTGTAACATTGCCAAATGTAATGATAAATTTCGGGGGTACTCGCTTATTAGTCACTTATTTCAGCAGGGTTACCCTATGGATAAAGACATTCCTTAAGTCAACATTCACAAGAAAATCTACTTCAAAGTTTGTTAAAATGTACGCACTAAATGTACCGCTGACTCACATCCACCTCTAGTGCCAAAACCTAGGTGAGTAGGCTGAAATTTTGTCTTAAGTTTAGAGTTAATGTGCCTGCAAGCTAACTCTGAAGTTAAGCATCGAAATGTGGAACCAACGGCAGTAGAACGGATACCGTTATCCTTTTTTTTAAAGGCATATAATCTAATTATATATAAGAATGAAACGAAATTTGGATTAACATTATCAGAAAGCATAAAATTGTGTAATGTCATTAAGAAGTACTCCGCCGGTGTCACCGGCAGAAGCGCTTATAAGATCTTTAAGATGTTGAGGCGTAATTAAGTCAATGCCGCAAACAGTCATCCGAATATAACCTAAATGCTTCTAAAATGTCTTTTTCAGAATTTTCTAATGGTTGCATAGTCTAGGGAGGCAGCGGTAAGCTTTGAGAAAGATTGACTGATGGATGCTTCTGGCTTTCGTCAGAGTCTTCAAAAGTTTTAACATAACGAGGAGCCAGGATGTCATTTGATATAAAAAAAACATGGGTTAATTTAAAAATATGGATAAATTGCAATACAGTGGACGATATGAATGACAAGCTCATGGAAACTGTCCATGCGGTCGGAGCTAAAGTTTGCAAGACCCGCCTCAGAAAAACACAAAAACTCTTCGATCACACTATTCTACTGATGGCTGTTAGACGGGATATGAAGCCGCAGTCTTCAGTTGATTTGACAGCATAATGGCAACTGAACAGACAGATCTCCAAATGCATGCGGCGGGACTTACGCAACTTTAATACTGCTCGTATTGAAGAAGCGATCGAGCGGAACCAGGGCTCCAAAGTCTTTGCTAGAGATCTGTCTGCCAGAAAGACCCAACTGCTGTACACATCATCGTTGGAGTCACATGCAAGTGTGAGTAACGATCAAAGCGAGCGCGTGATTCTCCCGGCCCCGCATCCCGTGTAAATCATAGCAAAGGTACATATAATGAATTGGCCTAACTATGAACCAATGAAAGAAATGAAACGAAACCAATTTTATTTTTCAATATAATCACCATAAATACTAACACACTTCTGACATCTGTGAATCAACGTCTCTAAACCTTTATAAAAATAATCACATTTTTTATCCTCAAAATGACTGAAGACGGCCGCCTACAACTCTTCATCGCTTGAAAATTTTCTTCCTCTTAAGTCCCGCTTTAAATTTGGAAATAAATAATAGTCTGACGGGTCCATGTCTGGACTGTAAGGTGGATGTTGAACTTCTGTGAACCCGCATTGACGAACTGCATCCTTCGAAACACCAGCGGTATGAACAGGGGCATTGTCATGGAGCAACAGGACACCTTTAGACAGCTTGCCTCTTCGTTTTTCCTTTATCTTGTCTCGTAATTTATATATTAAAGAAGCATAATATTCGCCGTTCACGACTGTATTACTTTCTTTAAAATCCACCATCAAAATGCCTTGAAAATCCCAAAATATTGTGCACATCAGTTTTTTATTCGATTGTTGCACCTTTGCCTTTCTAGGGGGCTTTTCACCCTTATAATGCCATTCCATTGACTCGCGCTTGCTTTGTGGATCATAATACAAGATCATAGTTTCATCACCAGTCACTAGCCGCTCGATCACAGTCTTTGGATTTTCGCCACAAAGATCCAAAAACTCCGAAGCGCAGCGCACTCTTTCCTGTCTCTGTACCGCTGAAAGAAGTTTCGGTACCCATCTTGCACTCACTTTTTTCATGTGAAGATGTTCATGGATAGCGCGATGAACGGTACTCTTAGAGAGCCTAAGCCTTGGTGCAATTTCTCTAATCTTCAAACGGCGGTCACTCAGAACCTCCTCTTCGATAAGAGAAATCGTTTCAGGAGTGAGCACTTCCACAGGTCGACCGTCGTGGCCAAAGTCTTCGACGGTTTCTCTCCCGAGGCGAAACTCTTTCACCCAATTTTTCACTGTGCTATAGGAGGGGGCAGACTCCTTATACACGCCATCCAATCGTTCTTTTATTTAGGCAGGGGATAAACCTTCTTTAAACAGAAACTTTATGACACTTCGATACTCAGTTTTCGACATTTTGAAAAAATACGCGACTCTCGTTATTCAAATGCCTGTTAAACTAAGACTAAGCATTTCATGTCGATGCATGTTTATTATATTAAGTGCACGATAAACGTACTATTTAATGCATTACAACATGTAGCGACATGTCGCGTTGAAATATATCAGGCCAGTTCATAATGGGACCGCCTGGTATATACAATGTTTTAATCTATTCACGTTCGAAAGTTATAACAATTTACGTATAGCAAATCCTTGAAAAATTTTGTTTACGCTATTTTTCACTTTAAATGCATTAAGTAATGCAAATTAGGTCAGTTTTAAGTAAAAACGCCCAACGGCATTTTTGTGACATACAACAACTTACGTGGGAGGTATATGCTGGAACACGCAACAAAATTATAGACGTACAAAAACTGAGTTCGTAAGTAATCTTTTTATCAATATCTGTCTGTCATATTCTATTTAAATTGCTACGCCACAATAGCTAAATGATAAATAGAATTTATCAAAATGAAAGTGGATTTTTATGTTCAAGGTTTAGTGTCTGATATATTTTTTAATTATATACATATTAAGTTGACCCGAGCTAGCAAAATTTAACACACGCACCCCGAGAACTGTCGAGAAGATCCTAGAGCTGTAAACATGTGGAGCTGAGACATTATAAGACAACAAAATTATTTCTTATATTTACGCGAGCACTACACATTGAATAAAACTACTTTTGCGGATTATATCGCGTTTGATTAATTTGTTTTTATTGATTCCTGACGTTTTAGCACCCATGTTCACGGAGGACTGAGGTGATTGATGTCCCGATGTCAGGGTTAACCCGGAGTACCTTCAGCTTTTTTAATTAATAGTTTTGGTCCGATCTACGCAGAATGAACTTACTATGTCTAGAAGTCTTGCAGGGTACCCAGCTTCCCTGTCTATTGAAATTATGATGTTTTTGAATTTCAATAGTCTCACGTATCGTCCTTAGCAGGAATTGATGTACTTTCGCGAGAATTTGTGTTATCAAATCTAATGTAATTGCGGGGGCCGTCTAGGATATGATCACAAACAGCAGACTTCCCGGAACGTTGGTGTTTCACGTCAGCTACGTGTTCTTTTACGCGGGTTTTAAAAGATCCGAAATATCCCGATGATGAGGTGTAGGAAATGTATGAGGATATTTCCGGAGGTATGCATTCCTCTAAAACTCGCTATAGGGTGTTAATAGGACACGATAATACAAGGGCACAAGAGAGTACGGTGAGCTCAAAGTGAAATTCGGGAAAGGGCAATAAAATCCAAGGGCCAGCAGCTGGTCGAATTGATGGAGAAATAGAAACTCTTAACTATGAGCTTTTCCTTCCATAAGCGTCCCCACAGGAAATTGACTTGGTCGCGCCCCAACGGTTCTACAAAAAATGAGGTTGACTACATTATGATAACTAGACGGCGATATCTCATGTGATTACGAAGGTGAAACCTGCTAGCGATCACCGAATGGTGAGATGCACACTGAACCTAAGCCTTAAGTTGGAGAGGTCGCATCTGATGAAGTCAACATCTGTCCTTAACTTTACAAGTACATTTGTGATAATCTTATTTTAATTGAAAACAAAAACACCTTTTAATATAATTCTAAAAGAAGAAATCACCTATAAAAATCTTTTTTTAAATTACCTCAAGTTAAAAAAAAGAAGGTGTCATTTTTATTTCATTCATTTCGAAAATTCAATTAATGCTCCGCGTGCTTGTGTCTGTGAAATAATAAATTGAATTCAATTTAGGTCTCGAGCAATGTTTAAAAAAATCATGCTGGGCTTCAATACAAGGTAAACCATTTTCAATTAATTTCACGTAGGCACTTGCCAGTTACTATTTTGCTAAGGTATGACTAGTTGTCGTCCCGACCTCTTATTAAAAATTACATGATATTAATTTCTTCAATTTCAAAACCTTCCTTATAGAAAAACAACAGTTGACTTAATCTTACTTAACTTAACTTAACTTATCTTCACGCACAATCCCTGACGGGGTAGCCAGAGAGAACAGATCGCCAAGTGTCACGATCTTTACATACCTCTTTCGCTTCTTTCAGATTCATTATCTTCTTCATACATGCACGTCTAGGTATCCGAGTACTCTTGACCCTCCCCTCTTCGAGCAGTTTGCTCACATGGTCTTCGAAAGTTAGTCTCGGTCTACCTCGACACCTTTTAATATTAACTTTCGCGTTATATATTTTCTTCACCATTCTGTCTTCACTCATTCGCTCAACGTGCCCAAACCATCGAAGTACGCCCTTATCAATTTTTGTGATAAGGTCATCTTTCAAACCTGCTATATTGCGAATCTCTTCGTTTCGCTTTCGGTCGGCCATGGTGACGCCGCACATTTTACGAAGAGATCGCATCTCCACTGCATTCAACTTGCTTTTATGCTTCTTCTAGCATACCCAGGTTTCGCTGCCATATAACAAAGTCGGTACTAACACTGCGTTATGTATTGCAAGGCGTGCACTCTTCACTACGCCTTGCCTTTTGACTAACGCAGTCAGGGCACCATTGACTTTGTTCCCGGCAGCGACACGCCTGTCCACATCTAAATCACATCTTCCATCCCGGCTAAAAGCACTCCCCAAGTATACAATTTCATTTACCTGTTCTAGACATTCCTGATTTACCCATATTTCACACTTCGTTCTCTCTTCGTCCCTTTCAAATACCAGAACCTTAGTTTTATTAGCATTCAAACGGAGACCTTTAATTTCACATTCCTCTTTCATACACGTGACTAATGCCTGCAGTTCTGCCTCTGATGGTGCAATAAGCACTGCATCATCAGCATACAGCAGACAATTTACTTTTATGTCACCCAATTTCACACCCAAACAGCTATCTTTCAGCTTCTGTAAACAGCTGTCGAGATACAGTATGAACAGCCAGGAAGACATGACACAACCCTGTTTCACGACCGTTTGGACGCTAAACATGGGTGACAGGTCATGCCCTACCCGCACACAGGCTTTACAGTTACAGTAAAGTGACTGCACAGCCCTTAGCAATCGACCATCCACACCGTACCCCGGCAACAGTTCCCACATTTTCTTCCTTACAACCTTATCAAATGCTTTCTCAAGATCCACAAAAGCACAGAAAATTTTCTGGTTAGCAGCCAGAAGCTTTTCCGTGATCATGCGGAGAGAAAACATTTGATCCGTGCATCCTCTTCCAGGTCAAAATCCGCATTGTGCCTCCCATAGAAATCTTTCCGATTTCTCTTGCATCCTACGTGTCAAAACCTTCGAGTAAACTTTACTTGCTAAACTGGTCAAGCTGATCGCCCGATAGCACCCGCAGTCAAAATATGAACCTTTACCTTTATATAAAGGCACAATGACTGCGGATCGCCAATCATCCGGGACATCCCCCGTCCGCCAGCACAAATTGCACAGCAGATAAAAGCTGTCCCAGACGCGAGGCCCACCATACTTGACCATTTCAGCAGTAACTCTGTCTAGTCCCGCAGCCTTACCACATTTCAAACTTCGAATCGCACGTTCAATCTCTTTCATACTGATGACCTCAGTGTCATCGAGGTCCAGGTCTGGCGTACCAGTCACGGCGTCATCCCCGGATCCCTCACTAAGATCATCACACGCATACATTTCTCTATAAAATTCGCTCCATCGCTGCATGACGTCCGATTTTTCTGTGAGGACGTCATTAGTTCTCGAAAGCACTTTGTTCATTCTTAAGGCCGTCGCACCACTTCGGGTCCTTCCAACCTCTTTCCAGAAGAGTTTAGAGTTCTCCTTAAAGTTGTGCGACAACCTTTCGTCCGCTTCCATTCTACACCTTTCACGCATTTCCTCAATCAATGCTTTCGTGTGAACTTTCTGCAGCTTATATCTTTCTTTCATCTTTTCTCTCATATCCTTATCATTACTAGAGGCCAAGTACTCTAACCATGCCTTCTTCTTCTTCTCTACAGCTTCTTTCACTTCATCTTTCCACCATGCAACTCTTCTTTTACTACTGCCTCTTTTTATTGTTCCACACACTTCTTCCGCTGCACTTACCATTCCATCCCTAAGGTTCTGCCATGTTCTTTCCACACATTCATTTGTGCCATCGATGGTGTCAAGCTTTTCGGCTACCCTCACATGATATTTGTCCCTAGTATCCGCTTCCTGAAGCTTCCAGCTTCGGATGCGACAGACCGACTGTGGTTCTGTTACCGCCGTCCGGTAGCGCCAACCCGCGAACAGACCCCTAAATCTAGTAATCACTAGATAGTGATCCGTTCCCAGGTCAGCACCCCTGAACACTCGCGTATCCATCACCTGTTTTCGCAGTCGGTCATCCACCAGAAACAAATCGATCATACTTCTCTCATTCTTTCTTTCTCTAGTATACATATGGATTTTCTTGTGATTAAACATAGTGTTTGTCACAAGAAGACCCTTTTCCTTGCATACCGCCAGTATAAGCTTGCCAGCATCATTAACCCTTTTATCGCCAAACTTTCCAAGCACCGACTCGTACCCTGGTCGAGCGGTACCAATCCATCCATTCAAATCACCACACACAACAATTCTTTCGTTTCCCCTAGCCAAATCTAGAACTTCTCTTACATTCTCCCAAAACTCCTCCAGCTCAGCCCTGGACGACGAAGCTACCGGCGCATAAACAGCCAAAAGGAATAACTTCGTCAGTCCCAATTTAAAGCGAACCCAGAGAAGTCTTGAGTTCACAACCTTATATTCAGTCATAACATCGACCAACCGAGACGACAGCAGCACCCCCACTCCCTGGCGGGCGCTCTCGCTCTCCGGGACTCCGTACCATAGAGCTAACGCCCCGCCAGGGAGCTCTTCAGTACCACTGCCCTTCCGTTTGGTCTCCGACATACACACGACATCTAATTCTCTTTCTTTCATTATTTCAATCAACTCATTCATCTTATCTTTCATGCCTCCTCTAACATTCCACGTGCCAACTCTGCACTCTGTTCTCCACCTTCCGCCGTGTCGGGCTGTGCGTGACGGGTGGCAGTCCCCATCGCCGCTTTGCGCGCTGCATTCCACACCAACGGGGACTAGCTGGTGTGCGTCGCCTTGGGGGGACGCCCTAACCCTCGTTGGCATGGGTGCGCAGCTGAGTAGAATTGCAACCCTGCAAAGGGCTGGCAGGGGTCGCGACGAGCACGCTTCTACAATGACCCCCTTGACTTAATCTCTCATTAAAAACACTTTTGTGTATTTCAGTTTTAAGTAATAAAAGAATATTCGTAAGCTTACTGATAAGTTATACCTGTTTTAAAATAATTATTATTATTTCTAAGAAAAAAAAATATAGGATAAGGGTGACGAACGAGCACATAGTCCACCTGCTGGTAAGTGGTTGTGTGGCCCATAGACATCCTTATATATCTTCTATTACGAATCAAAATGCAAATGCGTTGTCACCCGTGAGGACTAAGATGGAATGCCTCGGTTCCAGTAAAAAGAGGTCTCCGGTTCTCTACACACACCATACGAAACACAGCAGCGTTAAGCTGCTATTTTACGCTGGTATTCTGTGAGAGCGTGGTCCTTCCCTGGTCGAGCCGACCCATTCGTGCTACAATTGTACTACAAATATAGCTGCAGCATGGCTTTACCACGTATTAAAATTTTTGTTCAAATAATATAGTAGCAATCAATCTGATTTTCGAATTTATATAACTGTAATAAAATTGAAGTTAAATAATGACCTGATATAAAACTTATTCTTATATTTGCATTAAGATTCCACCGAGATAAATAAATTTGATCTCAAAGTTATTTTAAGAAAAGAAATATTCCTCGGTAATGACTATACTTACATAGAACACAGTAAGCAGTTAAAAGTCAAAACAAAACACTACCTTTAACGTCTTTCCGTGTGTGAAAAAGATTTATGATGACATATTACCTTAAAAGAGCATTCGGTTATATTACCAAAAAAAAGAAGTTCAAGGTGCTCACCTTGAACTTCTTTTTTTTAGTATAAATTCGTAACCTCCACACTAAGATTTTCTCCTATACCGTGGCGGCAATTTACAAACATAAATTGCACAAGGACAAATATCCAGACCCGGAAAAATTATTTGTAGGTCATACAAATACTTGTTCCGTGCGGGATTTGAAACCGCGGCCCTTAGCGCTGCAACTCAATTGCTATACCACTGCGCCACGGAGCCGTCAACTTCGGTCATATTATCAGGCTTAACTTTTATGAGCACTTTTTCACACTTATATATAGAATATTTTTTCGTACTAAATTTCAATTATTTTATGGTTAAAGTCGTAGACAACACTTGTCAACTATCGTGAACACAAGACGTCACAAGTGTGGCAGTCAATCATGGCATAGTTACGTAATATTTTTTTTATTTTAATTATTTATCATTATTTATTACTAACTGTAATAAAATTAAAGGTTTTTCGCATCATTATCTCTAAAGCAAATTAAAATACAATAATGATACGGCTCAGTGGCGCAGTAGCTTAGCAATAAATTGGAGCGCTGAGGACCACGGGTTCGTCTCGTCCCGCACGGTAAAAGTATTTCTATGGCCTACAAGTAATTGTTCTGGGTCTGGAGGTTTATCCTTGTGCAATTTATGTATGTAAATTGCGTTAACGATACAGGATAAAATCCAAGTGTTGGGATAAAAGCTTAAAAAAATTGATACAGTTTTTTTAAGTTTTTAAAGCGGGAAGAATTTAAGGGAAATTATATTCAACCTCGTAGACATCCCAGTGGGCACAGTCCGGGGTTGCCACGAGCGCTTGTACTGTGTTATTTTATTTATTTTTCATAAGAAAATAATAAAATATCGCATTAATAAAATGTGTTCTCAATATGACCTACACACAATGAGCATTTTCATGTGAAATAAATTTAACTCGGTTTCATTATGAAATCTCTGCAAGTGAAGGTATACATAAAAATAAACCGATAAGAAAAAATCTCAGTCCTCTTGATGTAATTTTTGTCTTTGAAATTTACTATACTTGTTTATTATATATTTAATTTTGATTATATATATATATATATATATATATATATATATATATGTGTGTGTGTGTGTGTGTGTGTGTGTGTGTGTGTTTACTATGTATGAATGTATTTACGTTTATGTGACTCATGTACATATTTATTTTATCCTAGTATGTGTTGCATAATAACAAAAGCATACCTTATTATCCTTTATTTATCATATATATCTTTGTAAACTGGCCAACAAGCAACAAAACAACGGTAAAGGCACACCATGAACACAAACTTTCCATCAAGGTGTGTCCTCTCCGTTGTTTATGTGTATGACGGGACCAGCACCATTGCACGTGCGGCGCGGTAGCCGTCGGTGCAATTAAACAGAATTCTTATAAATAACACGTGTTCCGCACACCTGCACCATTGCACCTGCAGTGGCGCTCGTTTTGCTGGTATAAAACGGACGGCGCGGCCGCCGTTAGGACAGTCTTGGCTCTGACGTGAAACGGTACGCTTGTCGTATTCCGTTACTAGTTTATCCTCGACTCGTTGGATAATTAACTCGTGTAAACGAATTAATTATTATTCCTAACTACAAAATTATTCTCTGTGCTATACTCTATTACACATTTCTACATCAGAAGTGGGATAAAGCCCCATTTTTGCCCACAATTAATCTTCGAATAGTATGAGGATTATTACATTTGTGGAAGACTGTAATGCATTCCGCATTGATGAATCTGTTTTTATGTTAAATACCGTAATGAAATTTGCTACGCTACTTACGATATTTTCATATCATTTAAGTGTAGAGAAAAGATAAAGTGAAATTATTTAAGCCAATTTTTTTAATTTGTTCGATTTGTATTAAAAGTACCCCGCAAGTATTTTCATTATTTCTTGATGTACCTAAATATGTTAACAAATGTCGAAAGAAGTTGGAGGCTTTGTAATTAACTTATTCAAGTTATGTTGTAATTTGATAGTTCACGCGAAACATGATTATTATTTGCTATATTTTGAAGTTCAAAACGTTTAAGGGATGTACCAAAATAAAGGATTAACTTTAACACGCTATGAATTGAAAATAATAAGTGACATTTTTATGTTCTAATGTGTTGATCAGTGTTGCAGTTTGCTCCGAATATTGTGTCGTCGACAAGATTGGGGTTTGATGTCGAGGGATTCGTAGAAGTCTCTACAACAATGATCAATGAGGAAGTTGTTGTGACGGCTAATCGAACATGGTCAGGTACTGCCGAGCGCTGGTAAAATTGAGCTTACACCGCTACAGTCGGTAATTTATCGGCAGATCTTACGGTAAGGCAATTCAAGCGGCCGCCGAACAAATTGTGCTTTGGCGCTGTAAATGGACGTCTGAGGCTTGGTCGGCTTTCGTAGATTTTGTGCAGTTGCCTCCTTCTCTTTGAAATATGTTGTAGTATTTGATCTCTACACATATTTTCCGTTTTTTTGCAATGTTTTAAAATGTCATACAGTTGCCGTTTCATAAGAGAATATGTGATGAATTTTGGAAGCTCGGAATTCCATGGTTCGCAATACATTTATCTCAATTTCATTTAATTTTGCAAAGCAGTACGACGATTCGCTAGCGCTAGTACAGCGCGACGACTCACTGGCGCGAATGTGGCACGAACGCAGCAGAATAGAAAGCTGGAGTGCGTTTGCCTGGAGGTAGCCATATTGGCGCGTCCACGACTTAAATGAAGTCTGGGATGGTCGACCGTTGTAATATTTAACAAGAGTTAATATCTGTTAGCAGGTGGTGATAACTGATATACCGTATGCCGTTCACTGTCAACCGCACGAGGTCGTGCGGCAGTCAGAGGTAGCCGTGTCTTTGCATCTAGAAAATACTAGAAGCGTTTCAACACTCTAGCGAAGTAATTATTCTAGTGCAGGAAAGGAACATGGAGTTGCAGGGAGGCTGGTCTGTGCTGCACTGGGATGTGTTGTGTTGCTGTTGGTTTACATACTTAGGTGTTATCATGTCGCTACACTTTTGTGTGATTGTGACAGGTACATGTTTGCGGTATGATTGGTCTGTACCTGTTCTATACTGAATTGAAAAAAAAGAGTGTAAGAAAAAAAGTGGTTCTTACTATCATTGCAGGGCGTTTGCCGGTCCAATGATATAGCTACAGGGAATAGTAATTCCGGACTAGCAAATAGTACTTAAAAAAAAAGAGTAAGAAAAAAATAGTTCTTACTATCATTGCAGGGCTTTGTGCCGGTCCAATGATATGGCTATAGGGAATAGTGATTCCGGACTAGCGAAATCAGTACTTGAAAAAAAAAGAGAAAATAGAAAAGTTACAGACTACTCATTCCGATCTCGCATAAAGTTGATTAAAGTTTTGTAGGGCTTACTGCCGGATCAAAACTGATTGTCACCCAAGTCTGAAGGGTCAATATAGACCGGACCAGACACTGTTATGTCAGGATAGTCGAACGATGTTTTTTTGTCTACAGATAACTAAAATTGTGATGGAGCGCGTGCGAGGACGCACGCAGTATGGCCGTGACGGGACCAGCACCATTGCACGTGCGGCGCGGTAGCCGTCGGTGCAGTTAAACAGAATTCTTGTAAATAACACGTGTTCCGCACACCTGCACCATTGCACCTACAGTGGCGCTCGTTTTGCTTGTATAAAACGGACGGCGCGGCCGCCGTTAGGACAGTCTTGGCTCTGACGTGAAACGGTACGCTTGTCGTATTCCGTTACTTGTTTATCCTCGACTCGTTGGATAATTAATTCGTGTAAACGAATTAATTATTATTCCTAACTACAAAATTAGTCTCTGTGCTATACTCTATTACACATTTCTACATGTACATAAATTCTTAAATAAATAAATAATAAACAAAAAGAAAATCACAGAAATCAAAGTCTTATTTATGATTTTTTTATTAACTCAATTATTATGATTCTCGTTCCTGTATCATAAAAAACTTTTACATCAGTTAAGTTTTTACTAAATGACTTAGTTTTTGCGCAATAATTTGATTCAGTAGATTTACAGAGGTTTAAAATAGTTCAATGTACAGAACGCGTTAAGTACTGATTTACTTTAAAGTCTCTGATTTTAGATGTTAGTAAATATTTACTTAAGGGTAAAAGTAAAATTTTCTATTTCTTAACTAAAAACATCTTCTTTTAAGGCACGCGCGGATATTTAAAAATTCAATAGATTATCGTATATTAATCCACCATCCGGCTCCGTGACTGCAGAAATTTCTGTAAGGCTGAGTTGTCTTTCGTGATTTGGATGCTGATACACTAAAACTGCAGTTTTAGTAACATATTATAGTAACTATTAATATTATGAATATGTCTTCAATAATGTGGATAGTGTATTAAATATCTCTTTGGTCTAGAGGTCGTAAACGTACCTGCTGATTATGAGGCCTCAGGTTCGTATCCCGGGTCACCCAAAAAATCAGTTATCGAGTTTTTCTGTCAATAATCCTCAGTAGCAGCTGAAGCACGTTAAGCCGTTATCAATCTACCGAATGCTATGCCAATTTTTTGGCATTTCCTGAAATGGATAGTAGATTATTTAATTATTTGTCTGTGAGAATGTTAATATTTTTTTCATTTATTACCAATAAAATTCTACAATTAGTAATACATATTAAACACAGTGCAAACCACTGAAGTTTAGTAAGTTGTAGTACCAATTATTAATAAATTTTATTGTAAAAATGTCTAAAGTCATTTCCAGCATCCGTTTCGTCTTAACACATGCTGTTAGAAAGCCATTAAAACTTGATAACTTACTTTTAACAGCAATAAATTGTTAAAGTTTGCTCAAAGGGTACGCTCATCTCATTAAGAGAGGTTTTCTTGTATCCAATAATTGCGTACTGCATAAACCATAAAAATTTAATTAAATATAAAAATTATGTATAAAAATTAAATCAAACTTTCATGATGTACAGTTTTTACACTTGTGGTTTTGTTTCTCACATGTTAAGAAATCGTTGACATAGCCTTTAAAATTCATGTGCTGTTAAGATATCCCTATACCGTATGGTGTTTACATTTTTTTATTTCAACGCCTCGCGAAAATTTCTGAGTAGGGATCAGTGTTTTGTAGCGACGATTGTCGCTACCTTCCCAAGCCTCGTTGCATTTTTTGTAGGATAAGGGTGACAAACGAGCACACAGTCCACTTGATGGTAAGTGGTTGCTGTGGCCCATAGACATCTACATCTATCCTCGATTACGAATCAAAATTCAGATGAAATTAGACTCGTGAGGACTAAGATGGAATGCCTCGTTTCCACTAAAAAGGCTCTCCGGTTCTCTACACTCACCACACGAAACACAGCAGCATTAATCTGGTATTTACGCTGGTATTCTGTGAGACGGTGGTCCTTCCCCGGTCGAGCTAACCTATTCGTGCTACAACTATAATACTTATGTAGCTGCAACATGACTCTACCACGTATCTAACACGTTGTCTTGTTTTGTTGTTAAACTCTTGAAAAGAACATAATGTAGTCTTATTCAAATTGTGATATTAGTGTAAGGCATTAAATCATAACGTTATTATATCTTTTTGATCATAAAACTGTAACACAAGGAATATTTCATTAATATTTTTTTTTAAATTCATTAATAATGTTTATCATTTAATTATTTCATTATCTTTTGACGTGATCCATCTAGTTTCATTCCGAATACTTGGTAAAAATTTCCAATTTTATTACAAAATTAAATAATCTGCAAGAGCCTTTACTTTATTTTTATATTATATAAGAACTGATTCACTCGAATAATTACTCACCAGTAAGATTGTCGTACTTTAAATGACTTCGTAGCCATGTTTCTTAACGAACATTAATACCAGTTATAATTTTAGGTTAATCTTCTTAAAAATCTTAATTAACGGAGCCGTTGGGAAATTACAAAGAAGGGTAATGAATTGCAGATTTTGTCATCACTTCTAGCGGCTAACTTCTAGCTAATAACTACCTCTTTAACTTTAGAGTTTAAGAGATAGCTATTCTAGATTTTTAAAATACACCTCATTTAACGTACACTTTTACAAAAATTTTATTCAATTTCATATCATTATAACTACTTGATCTTATTAGAAAATGACATTATCATATAAATCCTAAACTATTACGTATACAGCAGCTAATTAATATTTTAAAGACCTTTTTTCTTCTTCTTCGGGCTTACTTAATGGCTTCTCATGGCAGAATACTGCCAATCTCGCCTCAGTATTTTTGTCATACAATTTTTTGTGACGTAAATATAACAAAATGTTACAGTCACGTTTAAACCCAAACTAATATTGACATTGCTATTGCTATCGCAGTTTTATTGTTTACTGTGTCAAATATTTAATGTTCTTATCTCTTTATGTTTTCGTAGACATCGTTTTTGATTTTCCCTACCTGTGATATTGAATTCAAGATACGTTTTGATTTTTAAAGTTATAAATCAAAATAAGTTTTATACATTTCTATATTAAAGATTTTCTTTTTCCTGCATATTGTATTATATTAATTTATAACCAACAACAACTATTCCGTGCTATTTCTTTATATAAAATATAAACAATAATGGCATATCTTTATGTATAAAATTACGTTCTGTGTGTATTCGTAATTCTTCTTCTCCTAAACGGCTTGACCGATTTTGATAATTTTTATTGGGTATTTATGGGATGTGATGGAATTCGTTGGATGATTCTTAACTATATGAAAGGAGAGCAATAGAGGGTATTTCTGGATTTACTCAAGCTCGTTAAATTTAGATAAGGTGGGTTAATTACGAGCTGAAAAGAATGCATTTAGAAAATCTAATTATTTGAGCGTAATGTAAGTGAGTGGGAGGGTTACAAAGTTGCAAAGCTAAATGTAGTACAGTAATTTTTCAAAATAAAAATCATTTTAAAATGTACAAAAAATTATCCCAACATCATAATTAACGAAATCTCATCCACCCGGAACTAAAATAAATCTTTAGGCAACTGACGCCTTTTTTTTGGTTTTGGTTTTTTTTTTTCATTTCAAATCAAGTCTTATAAACGAGGCACGCAGTAAGAGAATGCTATTGCTTCCTTCAATCTCGGTTAAATATTAAAATGCAAATACGTTCTCACCTATTGCATGCTCATTACCTTTCAAGATTTATTGGATCACGTCACTCAGAATCAGCCTCATGGTACTATTTTGTGTGCTATTTTACGCTGGCATTCTGTGCGAGCGTGTTTCTTTTCAGTGCTGTCAGTTCTCACAGAAGGATGTGTAGAATAGAATAGAATAGAATAATTTTTTATTCAATATAGATCACATGTGTAATTCTTATTTAGTCATTTTTTACTTTACCACTGGTTCGAAAAAAAAAACCTCTGTCCTGGGAAGAACCATTCCCAGGGGTTATTATCAACCATGTATTCATTTATACTATAATAACCCTTTTTATACAGTTTCAACTTAACAAAACATTTAAACGTGCTAATGGAGAGAGCCTGTACACTTTCCGGGACCTTGTTTTAATAGCATATACATTGCCCCAAGAATGAATTACTGACTCTGTGGAGTCGAGAAACTGGTATCACTAGCTTGTGATTGTTCTTAGTGGTTACAGAATGCACATAACTTTTTTTACTAAAACTACCTTTGTTTTTGTGAACATACATTAAATTTTCGTAAATATACTGAGAGGCCAAAGTTAATATATTTATTTCTTTAAATTTATCTCTAAGAGACTCTCTCAGGTTTTAGGTTGTAAATAGCTCTAATGGCCCTCTTCTGTAAAACAAAAATAGTTTCTGAATCAGCCGCATTTCCCCATAGCAAAATCCTATAAGACATTATGCTATGGAAATAACTGAAAAAAACTAATCTAGCTGTTTTGACACTAGTGAGACCTCTAATCTTTTTTACAGCATAGGCTGCAGAACTTAGTCTGCTTGCTAGTTTGGATATATGGGATTGTTGTAAATTTAATACATTTAGTTTTATTTCCGTTTAAATCTAAATTATTAACGTTAAACCAATGCACTAATTTTGATATAGCATTATTCACTTCGTCACATTTAAATTATTGACGTTTAAGTTTAAAAATGAAAGAAATATCATCAGCAAATAATACTATATCATGATTATCCTCTACAATAGAAGGTAAGTCATTAATATACACTAGAAACAGGAATGGGCCGAGAATGGAGCCCTGAGCGACACCCGTTAGTACAGGTGAGGCGGAAGAACTTTTACCATTGATAATAACTTTCTGCATTCTATTACTTAAATATGAAATTATAAGTTTAAGCGCTGTGTTCTTAACACCATAGTACTGTAGCTTCCTGATTAATGTCTCATGGTGAACGCAGTCGAAGGCCTTGGAAAGGTCAATATATGTATAATGTAATATAAAATAATATAATAAAACTTGGGGGATGAGTCGCTCGCGTCCGTAGGCTTCGACCACCTAACCCTAGGCCCACCCTACACATATCCCCCGGGTGGTGCTAAACGAGCGACAAAGCCGAAACGACAGACTCGGCTCCTCGCCGTGTGGTAGCGGCGTAAAATCTACCACCTCTTATGTCGCACCATGAGCCAAGAATTGAAAGAAATGGCCCCGAGTTCCCGGCGCCCCTTTGATGGGGCAGGGGTGCGAAGAATCTCCGGGAGGAAAACCGGCGACGAGGTTCGCCACCCGTCACGTCCTGTCTCCTGGAGGGGCGAAAAGTGGATTGCGGAGGCCCGTCTGGCTACGCTGAATGTATGTGGAGCAATGAATGATAAGATGGATGAAATATGCAAAATGATGAATGATAGAAGAATAGATGTGTTATGTGTGAATGAGACGAAACGAAAGGGAAGAGATGTCACTGCACATGGCATGTATACCGCTTACTGGTCTGGTGTAGACGAGACCGAGCGGGCATGCCAGGGAGTCGGTGTCATCCTTTCAGAAAGAATGGGTCAATGTGTGAAAGAGTATGAATGTGTAAGCCCAAGGCTGCTGTGGATATGAATGAAAGTGGGCTTAAAGAAGTTGTTTGTGCTTTGGGTGTACGCCCCAGATATGTCTAAGCCCACTTATATCCGAGAGCAGTTTTGGGACATGGTAAGGCTGGTGTTGACGAAATGCAAGGAAAATGAAAGTTTTATTATGTTAGGAGATTTTAATGGCCGGGTTGGAGTGAAGAGGTCTGGTTATGAAAGGATATAAGGAGCGTTTGGCGATGAAAAAATAAATCAGAATGGTGAAGACCTCCTCACCATATGTGTGGAAAAGAATCTTTTTGTGGCGAACACTTTCTTTCGCCATAAGAGGATTTACATGTATACATGGGAAAGAGGGGATGATAGAAGCATGATAGACTTCATAATTGTGGATGGAAGAATGAGGAGCGCAGTGGTAGATACAAGGGTTTACCGGGGGTCCAACGTATGGACAAATCATTACTTGGTCTTATGCCAAATTAATGGTCTATTCAAGCGTTGGCGTGAAAGAAGGTGTGAAAGAGAAGTATAAACGCAGACTGAGGGAAAATATAAGTGTGTTGAATGAACTTTGTATGAATGATTTAGACTTGAGGAATGTATGGAATAATGTTAAGAAAGTTTTGGTTGATACAGCCACCGAAGTATGTGGTGTAAGTAAGAGAACGAATGAAAGGAAAAGTAATACGTTGTGGTGGGATGATGAGGTACGGATGGAAGTTGAAGCAAAGAAGAGGGCATGGCTAGATTTACTAGCTACCAAAGCTGGTAATTCTGGCGGTATGAATGATGATATTGAAAGAAAAAAGGCAGACTTTAGACGTATAAATAAGAGAGTAAAAGAAGTTGTTTAAAGGAAAAAGCAAGAAAGGATAGATAAGAATGATACAAGAATATCTGATAACTTCCAGGCAAATATTAAAATGTTCTGGAAGCTCGTAAGAACTGCCAGGGAAAATTCAAAACAGCCTAGAATGAATGCCATACGAGACAAGAATGGCTGCATGCTGAATGATGAAGTTTCGAATTTAAAGAGATGGAAGGAATACTTTCAAAGCGTGTTTAAGAGTGAAGAGTCGTCTGAAGTAAGTGAAATAGAAATTCCGGAAGAAGTGGAGAGAGGTAGAGAAATAAGTGTAGATGAAATAGTGAAAGCAATGAAAAGCATGAAAGCAGGTAAGGCAGCCGGATGTGATAGAGTATCACTCGAAATGCTAAGGGCTGGAGAGGGTGTAGTTGCAGGCCTGCTGTACACCTTGTTTAATTTATGTTGGGAACTGAAGCGGGTACCGGAGGACTGGTGCAAAGCCGTTATAGTCCCAATATATAAGGGAAAAAGGTCGCAGCAGGACTGTAAAAACTACCGTGGTATCAGCTGGCTTAGCATTGTGGGTAAACTGTATGCTAAGGTAATTTGGGATGTGCAAGCAGGATTTAGAAAGAGGATGGGTGTCTTTTCCATGCGCATGATTGCGGAGAAATTTATGGCCAAAAACCAGAAAGTTTTTGTGCGTTCGTGGACTTAGAAAAGGCTTATGACAGAGTGGACAGGAACGTGTAATGGCAAACACTGACCTCATTTGGGTTGAGCACTGGTCTGATACGTGCATTGAAGTCTCTATATAGGGACTCTAGTGCCTGTGTCAGGATCAACGGGGTCTACTCGGACTGGTTTGGCATCCATAAAGGTGTCAGACAGGGCTGTGTGGCTTTCTCGTGGCCTTTCAACATATTTATGGACAGTTGTTTGGAAAATTTGAAAGTAGAAGAATGCGGGTTAAGAATGGGTGAGTTAACCGTCAAATGCCTTTTGTACGCCGATGATCAAGTCATACTTGCGTCTTCGGCAGCCGAGTTGCAAATGATGGTTACATTAATGAACAGGACATTAAAAGAAAAGGGAATGAAAGTGAACGCAAGTAAGACGAAAGTTATGGTTTTTGAAAGAGAAGAAAGTAAAACGATATGTGAAATAAGAATAGAAGGGGAGTTGGTAGAGCAAGTAGATGAGTTTGTGTATTTGGGATGTGTGTTTAGCAAGGATGGTAGATATGATAAGGATATAGAACGACGAGTGAATGCAGGAAATAGAGTGAATGGGGCTCTACACTCTATTGTGAAAAGTCAGAATGTGTCCAAAAAGGCACGTATGGCAATTCACAATGCTGTGTTAGTGCCTACTTTAATGTATGGTAGTGAAAGTTGGGTGTGGCAGAAGAAGCACGAGAGTAGAATAAATGCTGTAGAAATGCGGTCATTAAGGAGTATGTTAGGGATGAATCTGAAGGACAGAGTGAGAAATTGTTTAATAAGAGAAGAGTGTGGTTTGCAAGATGATGTTATGACCAGGATTAAGAAAGGAATGCTTCGGTGGTTTGGTCATGTAGAAAGAATGAATGAGGAAAGAGTGACAAAGCAAATTTATGTTGCAGAGGTGAACGGCAGAGTCGGGAAGGGTCGCCCTGGGCGAAAGTTTATCGGCCAAATTGGCGATATATTTAAAATGGGCCAAATCAAGAGTACCTTTAACCGACGAGCGTGTATGCGTATATATGGATGTGGAGGAAGCGAGAGAGGTCTGTCAGGATCGTGCCAAATGGAAGTCCATAGTCTCTGCCTACCCCTCTGGGTGACAGGCGTAAGTGTTTATGTATGTATATGTTTATGTATGTAATAAAACTTTTAACGTTACATCGATGTCTAATACGTTTGGCTTTTCCAATCATAGACCCATTTTTCGTCGATTACATTTGTAGTCAAAAGTTGATAGCTAAAATTACTTTAAATTAAACCTTTTATAATTTGCACCTCACCTTTGATAATATTTGTATGACAGTTAAACTCTCCCATTGATAGTTTACTCAGCAGTGTATTTGTTAGCAGGAGATGGAAAGCGGTATCTTCAGGATAGAAGTTCAAAATTATAAAGGGTATTGCCAAACAGCCTGACGAGCAATTATAACCAATATCAACTTATGAGGAATCTACTATAAATATATGGGCAGTCTGTTACTTTACTTTTTATTTCTTTCGTATTTTCTTATATTTGTCTATGTAAACATATATATAATTTTAGGTTTAAATCCTACAGGAATTGAATTTTAAATTGTTCACTTCGAATTGATTTCTGTGTCAGGGGCGACGCTCGCGGCTCGTGTGCTAATCAATCATATGTCAATCCAAACTGAAATATCCTAAAGTAGGCTTAGGTTGCGTGTTTGTTTCCATTACTATTATTAAAATTCTCACGTTACTTTTCAATTTACCTTAATATTTTTAAAGTGAAAACATAACCCCCCCCCCTTGTTTGTGCAGTATAAAGTTCACTGTAGGCACCCAGCGCCAGAGATTCTGCTTAAGTTATTCTACGAGTGTAGCCATTCTACTAGTGCTAAGATAGTGTTGTGGTTCGTTCGTTGTTTCATGCCTTCTAAGCAAGAATAATCGGTCTTTCTGAGAGGCTGCCCTGTGTTACATTGAGATAAGTAGCGTTGCTATTGATTTACATATTTTCTTTTGTTGTTCTCTTTCACTACGTGTGCGCTGAAGTCCTGTACCCTGTGTGCGTGGAAGTTCTGTTTTCTGAACAAGCATCATGCTCTATCCTGGCAGGCGCTGTCCAGGTTCACGTTTTTAACGTGGTTCACGTGTTTAACGTGGGAACTTAAAAGATTAAGTACGAGTATGTGAGATACTTCGTGTAGAGACGTATGCGTACTTGTGAAATAGAAGTTTTCTATTATAGTCTCTATAATAGTATAGAGTGTATTTCTGTTGAGGGCCTCGTATGCGTGATGGATGAAAGGATAGGCAACTGTGTATGTTTTTTTGATTATTAACAACTTGTTTTTCACACAGATCACAATGACAGCAACCCCGATGATGCCAGTGAACCCTCAGGTGCTCCTACTGTTCCCGTTGACGCTTCAATTGCGTGGTATGTTGCAGCGTCTCGTTGGCGCTGGTGAGATGCGACGGCTCGCTGTGCGAGTGCGGCACACCCTGTGCTGTTGTTTTGACCACCTGAGCTTGCTTCATGGCAGCTAACTATGGCGTGTACTGGTTTGTTTTAATATCCATGTGCGCTTGCCTTATGCCTACCGCAGCGGCGAGCAGTGAGCGACGTGTTGACGTTTGCTATGTGAGCAATCCCAGCGGTGTGCTGATGAATATTTGTGAATCGTATCCATTTTATTAAGACTCTGGTGCCGAATGCTCTCTGCATCAAAAATTGTGTGGTGTTAAAGTTCCGTGGTAAAAGTGTAAATAATATTGTAAATTTAAACAGAATCGGCCATATTAGTGTGCAAATTAAAGTAATTTGGTAACCATACGATAATCGTATGATTCATCATCATCACTGATCATCATTACAGTCCTTCACACGTCCACTGCCAAACAAAGCCCGCTCCCCCAAGGCTACTGAGCACGGTCTCGAGTCACTTGCATCCATCGACTTCCTGAATGTCTTACCAGGTCGTTACTCCATCTAGTGGGGACGGGGGACAAGACGCCCTACACTTCACCTACCGAAATGAGGCTGCCACTCGAGAACCTTTCTTCTCCATCGTTTGTTGGTCCTTCTAGCAATATGACTGTCTTATTGGCACTGCAGTTTACTTATCCGTTGAGCTATTTCGGTTACTCTGATCCTACTGCCGATAAACTCGTTTGTAAGACTATCATACAGAGAAACTCAAGCATAGCCCTCTCCATAGTTCGCTGGGACAGATATCCCGCCATACAAAGCTCATAGACTTATGTGATTGGTAAGGTGGTCTGATAAAAAAAATAATGGAACCTAACCCAGGCATAATAATCATCATTAGAAGTAGTGGTTTGTAAGTGCGATTTTCGTTTACTTAATAATTGGTGAGGTATCAGAAGAAACATGGTTGTGACGGTACACGTGTTTAAAAACACTTGAATATACTAAAAATACTTAGAAATATTAAACTTTCGGACTTTGTTAAGCCAACGGAGGAGCGAAATAATATAATTTTTCAAAAAGACCGTGCTCCTGTCAATAACACTAAGGTCTAGTGCTTATCTCAATAATAACTTCAGTATCCGGATAAGTACAAACGAAACAGTTAACTTTGCCTGCCTGATTCCCAGTCTTTTACCATTTAAAAAATAAACAGTCTAGGTCAAGATTCTAGTTCGGGACGATATGCACGAGTTGTTAGAAATCATATTCTTCTATAATTGGTAGATAGATTGTATATTTGAGTGATTTCATAGCTATATATGTATACTTAGACCATAGACCCTGTCGATTGGTCAATAAAATAGTGATTGTCTATTTACTAGAGAAGTCAATACAAAGAACATAGATATCACGCGAAGGAAACTGTTGCATAGGTGGCAGTAAGAAATCGTAGGATTTCAAGTTCACTGATTCGAAGAACTGAAACTGCGACAGATCGCAAAGATAATAATCCCCGTCACTTGCCAGAAGTTTGAGAATAGTTGAATTCCGGCACCAATGAAATTGTTAATTGCAACTTCAAGCGATGATTTAACACGTGCCCAACGGTAATGATAAACATCGCGCGGAAATAAAATAAATATTCTAAAGATATTATATAAAAAAGAGATAGGTTTAATGTAAGAAACGACTCAGCTTATGCTACAGCACTAAATTCACATTTTTCTTTAACAAATCTTAATTACATAAAGATAATATCATTAAGCAAATTTCAGCATTCCTGCAAAGCCGTAACAAGAACACAACGACGTGCCCTAAAATATTTATGAGGGTTATCGCCAGACGTATGGAGGCAGTGAGGCGATTTATAACACGCCAAGTTTGTATTCCACTTTGGTATTTTTTTGTGCATTGCATGTGTGATAGCGAACTTTAACAGCGGCGAGTACTATCGTGAAGTTCTCCAACTCTTGTGTTAAATATAACTAATCTTGTCGAAATTCGGAATATTAAAGATATTAAAATTAATTACCTAAGATTTGCAAGAACATAAAATTATGTACCTTCTGTAATTTGAAGAGCACCGTCCTAAATTGCTTGCACTATCACCGTCACCACTATCCCCAATACAATTACACCAGGAACTAAGTAATCTGAAATAACACGACGCGTATTTTCCCTCTAAACAGATTCCTATTAGGAGAAATAGGCTATTTAATGGCTGACCGCTAAGTGAGCAGTAAAATTTAACCTACTAATTGGTTAAAGTAATCTGTACGGAAATATCATGTTAAATTTATTTTACCTGCCTTGATAGCAACACACACACACAACATGATATTTTTTTCGCACAGTACATTTTGAATAATGTACAAGTTTCATTTCTCACCTTGTTTAATATAAAACAAAAAAGGAATGAAACTTTTGATTTTTACATATTTGTTATATTTTAGTTTTGTTAATCATTTTCCTTCATGTTCTTCTTCGTTTATTATAGCTATTTGGTGTGATTTGACATCTTGATCTTGATCTTGATCGTGATGGAACATCAAATTTAAGACATGCCGTCGTTTCGATGCTACGGTACTGTGCTATGCTACGCAATGCTACGATACGCTTTGGCGCTACAGCGGAGTTATAGATTAGATCTGTTACTCACCCAGAAAGCTTATGCTTTCAAATGCATGATTTTTAAGTGAATTTGAAATTCCATGACTTCTACGTGATATTTCATGAATATTCATTTCATTCGGGAAGATTCGTTCTATTGCCTAGCTGATATGTGGCGAAGGTGGATTGCCAAAGGGTTTTAAATCGATGCAATCTTACGTAGCTCTACGGTGATCCAGCAAATACCCGCGCATTGGTTATGCGCGGGAATTTCCCCATAAAACAGGCGCTTAAATAATAAAGTTAGGTCACGCTTGAGTATGTTTGCACGGCATTGACCCCTTTCAATTCTGGAAGGGTTACGATGCAGGGTTTGTTGATTCAACTGTTGTTAATGCTATTAATCTACTCATCACATCATCACTTATGGTACGACATAGGGGCCTCTTACGCCGCTACTACACGGCAAAGAATGTGAGAATAGAATTTTACGGATATTATCGCGTTTAATTTAACTTATTTTAAACGTCGAGAATTAAAACAAGTTAAATTAAGTGCGATAAAGTTCGTAAAATTAGTCCTATGAAGAATCGTTATTTTTTAAGGAAATGTTATATGTACAGAAATCCTACAAGTTGAATAAATTTAATTGTACGGATATTATCGTGCCTAATTTACTTACCTCAAAAGTCGGGCCGCATGCTCATTTGATATAAAATTATAAAGTCAAAGTTAAAAAGCTCGAAATACTAACGCAATAATTTATTCTCCTAAGTTGCATAGCTATGGTATAATCCGAATATAATCCGTAGCTTACTGCGACGCAGCGAAACAGTACATGAGGCTTAAAATTAGGTGACATCTATTAGCAGCCCTGGATTTTATAAGGCTTAATTATTATTAAATTTAAATATTTTGAATTGTTTTACACAAAGAGTTTTAAAGGTTACTTCTCAATTCAAATTAATATTTGGGCAAATACACAATATGTAAATATAAACACATTATCCGTGTAGTGGCGTTGTAAGAAAATCGACTAGCCTATATCGTCCCGTGGGAATCCTAAGAGGCGACAGAAACAAACTGAGACAGCAGTTGGGCAGCAGCATCTTCTTGGTAAAAATTCTAAATATTAAAAAACTGCGGTAACCATCCCAGCAGTAAACCTTCTAAGCTTGGCAACTATGGCAAATCCCCCTATATTGCAATCTATGGGGAGGCAACATATTCAACATTGGACTTTTATAAGATTGATGAATGGTTTCCATTATATTTTCTAAAAATCATTGTTGATTATTATGAGTGATCATCAAGATCAAATCAAGATAGATGTTATAAATCTTCAGCCTATGAAAATTTTCAGGATCTTTTCGGTATCAGACTTCAAATCATTGCAAAAGAACACTGATGCGTACCAAGAATTACTTGCATGCTATTTTAACTAAAAAAATCTAATTTTAATAGTAAAAATGACTGCTAACAATTAATGGGATCTTAAAATCTTCGTTTTCCTTTTCTTATCTCAAGTTATTTTGAGTCATAATATATCTTCTATTTTCCTTAGTTCATATTCATGGCTAACACCTTCTTATTTCTTACTCATATTATCTCTAACACAGTTGAATCACTTTCATAACCAACATCCTTCTACTATATCTACTTCTACTTCGACTTGGATCCTATAATAATTAATAAAACTAAATGCCAGTTCAAGTATACCACTGTAAGACTGTAAGATACTGTAGACTAATTCTGCGCAGGTCAAGCTAAAATTAATATATAAAAGGAAAAGTTTCCCAAGTTCCCAAGCCACTCGGTGCCCGTTGAACACCTCCGGTCCCCCTCCTACTTAACCGTGGGTAGGAATAAAATTAAATGTTATATAGCAACAAAAATTAATTTTATTTAATATGTCATAATACGTATCTATGATGATCATAAGTATCTTAAAATTATTGTATCTGGACATATAGCGAGGATTTTTAAGTTATGGGTCTATTTATTAAGAATGAACATTAAAATCGGTTCAAAATTGGCAAAGATCTCGCATAAAATACATATAAAAATACAGTCGATTTAAGAAACTCCTCTTTTTTAAATTTAATAAAAATATAACATAATTTTATATATGCAATATACACATTGGCACAAACTGATATAATAAATTTTTAGTTAGATAACGAAGCATAACACTCTACTAAGGTTGAACGCGACTTTTTATTGCACAAGTGAATCTGCTTTCAGAGCTTTATGGAATGGGTTGTAGCGCTCTTGCAGTGTGTCTCAAATGTTTGCAGATGATAGAATATAATAAGTGCTTTCATATTATCATAACTTTGTTATAATAAGATGAAAGCACTGGATCATGATATTTAAAAAAGTTAATAGCAAAATATCTGTATCCCAGATACAACTAGCGTGAATAGGCTTCACCTGTTATCCAAATAGAATGAAATCACTACGTTTATCTACAACTGATTGCTAGGCGTCTCGATAATGATTGTCTATTAATGCAACAGTAAGCAAGCAAGTATATTAATGGACCAGTAAGAATACTATTCAATCATTTTCTATATTAATTTTATTATTAAATTAAAAAAAAAATTAAGTTGATATCTAATAGTCATTGGTATTGTTTTATAGTACTATGAATTTTGTAATTAGATTTAGACCATTTATGTCTATCAAGATTTTTTTGGCATTGTTTGATGGAAGTCATTCCATTGTAATCACTATTAGCTAAAATTTAAAATGAGGAATAAAAAGGCAAAAATAAGGAAATTAATAAATATTAACGAGAATACAAAGAAAAGACGACTTTTGCAAAATAAATTCGAACAGGAAGCGCTCAATATAACTTTGCTCATCTAAGCTACTTTTTAAAAAATTAATGCCAAGTGAACTGTGCCTATTTCGTATAAGGTTTATTATATTACACTAGCTGTTCCCAGTGACTTTATTGCGATTGAATTTCATGGGCTTTGATTATTTTGCGCGGAATCTCAAAACATCGGCTATCTGACAGTGAAAGTTCCGTCAAAATGGTATAGCTATTTCGGAGATTAGCTGGAACAAACAGACAAACAAAAATTTTAAACTTGTTTTTTTTTGTTATACCTTCTCGTTAGTATCGTTTGAACTTTCAAACACATTTAGTAAAAAACTGTTATTTTGACATTTTAAACGGATATTTAAATTTTATTTATTTGTATGGAGAAATGGTGGAGTTTACATTGTATATTTGAAAAGTATGTTTATTTTTAACGTTTGACCAACAGTGATGAAAATATTATATAAATTGTTAAAATTATTTCTTATAATTTACGCTAATACCTCATCTTGTGAAATATAGGTCATCGATTTATTGCGTTGTATTTTTTCTATTTTAACTTATTATAATTCCTGCGACGTTTAGATTAGCTTTGCGGAATCCAATGTATTCTTCTCCTTTTAATTTATGGAAATGTCATAAAAGTCTGCAACGGGGCACTGAAGTGTTTAACGTCCTAATGTCAGATCTATACGGAAAGGGCTAATAGTGTCCTAAAGCTTTGCATTGATACACGTAGGTTTGTATTAAATTTCATTTAATAAGTTATCACAAGCACACGGTAATACCAAACCATCTTCTCTCTGGAAATAAGAATGATTTTGTTGATTAGTGTTGTAGCTCTCTCGGTGATCCTAGCTTATCAAATTTATATTTTTTAAAAGATGTGCCGTAACTTCCCGAACGCAAAAGCTTCGGCCGAAGTAGGACTTACCTAGTTGGACTATTTGTTCCAGGTAAATATACTCGTCAACAACTTCGAGCGTAGTGCTCCTAACAAATACCAGCAAAGGTGTGACATGTAAGTTATACATGATCTTCGTTTTGTTCAAGTTCATCTTAAGACCTATCCGAACAGCACGCGGCTTAGCAGGGAAATCGGTCTATAGTTCTTCTAGAGAGCCTTGTCGCCTTTCTTGAAGAAAAAGACCACTGCACTTATGCTCCACGCTTCCGGTGTAATGCCACCATGGAGGACGGAATTAAAGAGCTTCTGACGGACTTCAAGTACCGGTTTCCACCCGCTTTCAGAAGATCCGCTGTAGTTTCAGGTCTCGCCTGGGGTCTTGCCGCTTTTAAGGTCTGGAGAGCCATTCTAATCTCGCTCATACTGTAATTCGGAATATCATCGAAATAGTGTCGGATAAGACTTGCACTTGGATCATTACACACACTTACGTGTAACTTCAACTGTGATGTATACACCTGCATATAGAACCTCTCAATCTCACTCAAAGTTTCAGGTGTCTAGGAAACGATGCTACCACACTCAGTCTTCAGTTTCGGTAGTTAGCTCATTCTGGCAGACAGATCTCTGGCAAAGATTTGGGATCCTTGGTTCCGCTCGATCGCTTCTTCAATACGAGCTGCATTTAATTTGCGTAAGTCTCGCTGCATGCATTTGTAGATCTGTCTGTTTAGTTGCCTGTATGCTGTCAAATCTGCGGAAGACTGCAGCTTCATTTCCTGTTTAACAGCCATCAGATTGAGAGTGTAATCGAAGAGTTTTTGTGTTCTTCTGCGGCGGGTCTTGCAAAATTTTGCTTTCTGGAAGAAAGAAATCATCATAAATAGTCTCTCTTTCTTCACGAAGTCGGATAGCTGTTGACCTCTTGGGTTCCGTGGCTCTATTCAAAATTTCCCTACCATTTTCCCTGGTACCTAGTTTTGCGTTGAAGTTACCCATTAACACCGTATAGTGGGTTTTGGAGGAATACATGGCTCTAGAGTTATCCTCATACATTTTCTCTACCTCTTCATCGTAATGTGCCAAAGTTGATGTGATTGATATTCAGCGAATACCATTGGGTGATTCTATCCATTCTTCAGACTTCTTGTATGTCTTATCAGGTCGTCACTCTATCCAGTGGAGGGAGTCCCGATACTTCATCCGCCGGTAAGAGGCCGTCAGTCTAGAAACTTTTTTCCCATCGATTGTCGATTCTTCGAGCTATATGGCCAGCCCATTGCCACTGCAGCATACTAATCCGTTGGGCTTTGTCGGTCACTCTAGTTCTACTGCGGATATCCTTATTTCTAAGTTTATTATGCGAAGAAACCCTGAGTATAGCTCTCTCCATAGCTCGCTAAGAGATCGCGAGTTTCCTCATGCGGCCAGCAGTGAAGGACGACGTCTCAGTTCCATATGTCATCACTGACAACACGCACTGGTTTTGTATAGTCTCGTTTTCAAGTTTTGAGTTTACGACTGAGGTGGCCAAATCACACAATAATGTCGCCAACATTTATATAATACATAAATTAGGCATAAAGTGATTCTATTAAAAATGTGTATTCAATAAAAATTCTAATTCTGTCAAAAATATGCTATCAGCGCTGCAAGCGGTGTGTTATGAAATTATTTTACGATATAAAGTAATAGCAATGTTGTCTTTAGTTGATAATATCACCAAACGGTCGCTATTCATGGATTTGGTGAAGCCATATCATGATATAGTCAAAACAATGTTAATTTTAATCAAATGCTACCATTTCGTGCCATAATCATCTAATTTATGATATTATAAATTCTAGGATCGGACCAATATATATATATATATATATATATAGCCGTGGTAGCTCAGATGGTCAGCGCTCGCTGTAAGCATCACAGTACTCGAGCAACCCGGGTTCCATCCCCACCGGCACCAATGAAATTGTTAATTGCAATTTTAAGTGCTGAGTTACCACGTGCTCGGCGGTAAAGGAAAACATCGTGACGAAACTTGCTTGTCTGAGAAATAAGAAAAAAAATATTTCGAAGACATGTGAAGTTCGCCAACACGCATTGCGGCAGCGCGGCGGACATTTCCTTTCCCTAAATCCCGCTCAGAAATGAGAGGAGGCCTGTGCCCAGCAGTGGGACGTTAATAGGCTGCAACTTTACTTTACTTTTATATAAATACATGTATAAATATTTCTATATATAAAAATATAGTATATATAAAAATCTCTTTACTTAATCTATATGGACAGTGAAAGTTTTGCAGTAATTACAGTTTTTATCAGTTTATTTATAGATAAACAATTTTTTTTATAGATTAGAAATTAAACTTAAAAACTTCTCATATTTGTTGATTTTCGATTGATATCATTATTTATCTATTTAAGCTGTAATAAATTACTATAAACATTATTAAGTCATACTACGATGAAATAATGAAAGAACTGAAAAATGAACGTAAGAATTTTTAAAATAATTATTAAATAAATTATTTAAACATATAAATGTAAGTTATTTATTTTTATTTTATTCATTAGTATCTGGACGAAAAATGTTACTACTTTTTCAATTTCACGTAAGATGGCGCTGATTTGATAAAATGAAACGTGGATTGTCGGCATAATTCAAATTATTACGCAACGGTTAAAATTAATTTTAGGATTTATTTTAAAATATTTTATTTATTTAAAAACACATTAATAGTTAAAATATAAAATATAAATTAACATCTTGAGGGAGGAAAATACTTAACCCTCCTTTTTTGTTCCGCAATCAGATAAAAAGTAGCCTATAATTCGCCCCGGGTCCGTAACTATCTACACTCATAGTTTTATGAAAATATTTCCAGTAGTTTTTGCATGAATCGTGAAAACATAGACAGGCAGGCAGACGCGAAGACAGACAGACAGACAGACAGACAAAAATTCTGGAAACATCTAATTTGGCTTCAGTGCTCTTTTATTTAGTCCCCATGAATTGTTTTCACAGAAAATATTAGAATTACAGACACTACTTTTCTACAGATTTATTATATGTATTATTAGATATTTTAAAATGAAGATAATTAAATAATAAGAATCTATAACAGGAAATAGAAACACGTTTCTTTTGAACGTTTATACTTTTAGTTTTCTTGGTGTGAATAACAGTCCGTGTTAATTCAGGACTTTTTGCAGCCTTTAATATGTGATTGAGTATTAAAAATATTTTACAAACTTTTACGCAAATTATGTATGGAGATTTCAAAATGACAGCGACGCCTACATTTTTTTTATTCATAATTCTGATACTCTACGAGACATTCGGAACTATGCCCTCCGACAGATATACATGAATAATTCAAACTACGCCATATTACAAGATAAT
Source organism: Parnassius glacialis (assembly GCA_033319125.1). Lineage (NCBI taxonomy): Eukaryota > Metazoa > Arthropoda > Insecta > Lepidoptera > Papilionidae > Parnassius > Parnassius glacialis. The sequence continues at coordinate 3,180,476 of JAVANC010000006.1, forward strand.
ACTTTATCACGTTCTGTATTACATATATTTGCAAAATAAAAAAAGTATTATTAGATTATAATATTCTATTATTTTTATATAATATTATTGTATTTTAGTCTGGGACATACAAATAGAATACGATATGCATATAGTAAATAAGATTAAATTATTAAATATAAAAAATATTTATAATGCATTATATAAAATAAAGTTAATTAAATTAATAAATGAATACACAAACAGATGGAAACCCACGGCAGGGGATTCCAAATGGCCTAGAGTTAGGGAGAAAGGGCAAAATGCGCGAAGTATTGAAGAGCAATGTATTCTGCATTAAAGCCGGGAGCGAACTGTCACGGAATCCCAGACGTCTCAAATGACGGCTGACCAGAACTAAGCCTTTTGCAGAAATGATTTCCTCATCCAATCATTTCTTCCTTTATCACACAGACAAAACTTGTTTTCTGCAAAGCAGTCATCGAAACGTAACGGTGAAGAGAGTTGACTGTGTTTACGAAAATCTCGTGTAGAGCCTTATAGAATCACTCGTAAAGCTCTTTACGTTAAACGCATTCTATCGGTCAGATATGCTTTATAATGCACCCGGCATTGCTCGTTAGCTAAGGTTTTAATATTTAAATGCTGCCTTGTATTTGTTCTTATACCTATAGAAGCTTATATTCAGCAGTAGCCTCCAAAATGGCAAGTTGCATCAAAGATCATCATTAATTTTGTTACGGTGATCGCGATTAGGTGAAACCCTAATCCTAAGGCCACGGCTACGTAAACAAGACGAAGCAACATAAAATACAGGAGGAAAAAGTTTCTTCGTATTGTATATACAAATTCAAGACATTTTTGTTCAAAGCTTAATTATATTTAATTATAATTTATATGTATAATTTTGTTCGATAACTTGTTGCCATCTTGTAAGTAGTGGCATAATCCCGTTGCTATAGAAATCTTGAGATTCTTCATTAAAAAATTGCGACGAGTAGTTTGCCAGTCCTCCCTTGATGTAAACCTAACACTACCCAAGGAATTCTTAAGAGACCGAACAAGTGAAAATCTGAGTAAGCAAGGTCAGGACTATATAGTGGATGAATTAACACTTCCCAACCTAGCTCTCTCAAATTTTTGCTCAGAGACAAAAGATGTGTGTGGTCTGGCGTTAACATGATGAAAGACCAGTTCTTTTCTGTTGCTCAATTCCGACCGTTTTGTTTTTAAATTTCTTGTTTGAGTCTCATTAGTTGTTGGTAGTTCAGATTGGAATTGATAGTTTTGCCTGGCAGCATGGCGGCACGGCGCAATAAACGATGCTCGTGTAAGTGATCCTATAATACATACAGCATCACCTTATTGCGCGTGAATCCGGGTTTCACTACAGTCTGTGGAGCTTTACTACCCTTAACTATGATCTTTTGCGCACTTTCATGCCTTAGATAAACCAAATTTTAGTACCAGTGATCAGTCTTTTCAAAAATAGATCGGTTTTATTAGGTTTTAATATAGAATCGCAAATGACTACACGATTCATTAGGTTTCTTTCAGTGAGCTCGTGTGGGCCTGAATATCAAGCTTTTTTCTATAACAAGACTTTTTTAAAGGGGTTAAACTAATATGCCGATCTTGCTCCAGTTTTCAAAAATGGCATCGACTTTATCCGTATGAGGGCGACCAGAGCGAGCTGCATTTTGACAACAAAATTCCCGGACTGAAAACGCTTGAACCAACTCTGTGCTACTCTTACTGACACTGCATTAGGTCCATAAACGTCACAAATATTTTTCGCTACTTGAGTCGCATTTTTCCCACCTTTGTAATAAAACTTCATGATGTATCGAATTTCTTCATTAAAACCACTCATTAAGGCGGAAAGAAAAACAATTGAAAAATAACGAGAAAGGATTTTTAAACTTTAATATTTCCTTTTCCTAATGTCCTATATGCATGTATGTATATTAAAACCAGCCAGATATAAACAGTAAAACCAAGAGATGTTTTTTCAGTTTTATGTAAACAAAATACGAATAAACTTTTTCTCCGACATATTATAACACGGAGTTGATTTTACCATATACCTATCAGATTTTATTTTTATTCCGGACAACAAACAATTACATAATAATGCTTAAATTAAATAACATTTTATAAATGAAATTAGTGATTATGTAAACAGCTCCATTATCCGCAAAGTAATATTAAATTGGTAACAATAAATTATAAACGCACAGTAAACAGAGTTTGAATCAAAAAGAAAAAACAAATAAATTTAAGTTATATTTTTATGTTACTCAGTAACGTAAAAATCAAAATGATACAATAGGGAAAAAATTGCTAAGAATAACAAATTTATCTTGTGAAATATTTTAAGATAGTATTGAATGTCTAACAACTTTCTTAGGACGTTCTTACGAATTCGTAGTTGTGATGAAGTGAATAGGTCAATATTTGACCTTTTGATTTTTTGTTGTATACTTTCATAATACGTTTTAATGGGGCGCGTTCACCTGCATTGTTTTACATACTTTAGACGCAAACAATTTATATGTGTACATATCTCTAATGCATTGAGAACGACTAGGGACACGGATATATATTTTGTTAAATAGTTTATTACAATCTTAATCATTTCTAATTATTTTGAATAATAGTATTTCATTAAAGTATATTCTTCTTTATTTTAAAGTGTAAATTGAAAACATTTTTAATAAGTTGCGATATGATGATTTAGCGTGATAACATTTATAGTTTATAAAACGGAGAAACTTTGCTTGCGTATTAATTATAATAAGGGTTGCATACTTGCGTTACATATTCAATTTGTGGTCTGATATGTGATTTGAAAAGTAGTAAGATGAGGTTCTTGTAAAATAAATTACACGTTCGTGCAACAATTCCGTACATACGCATTGTTTGTTACATGGCTGATATGAGCATTAAAGATCAGATTTGAATCGTAAAGGATGCTTAATTCTTTTATTTATGATACTTTTTCTAACGGGTTGCTAAAAAGGGAATATGTGTAATTGTAGGTTTTTACGTTTTTGGTGAAAGAAATAGATAAAGATTTAGGGATGTTTAATTGCAATTTATTGATAAGACAGTGTTTAGAATAACCGGTCAAGATCTTCCTGTAGCTTCACACAATCCTTAAGGGACTTTACACTTCGATAAACTTTCAGGTAGTCTGCATATAACAAAAAATTACCATTTATAAAATAAGACTGAATATCAATAATATACAATGTGAAGAGCAAGGGACCTAGTATAGATCCCTGTGGTACACCTGAGGATACTATTTTCTCGCTTGAGGAGAATTTATTAACCAAAACTTTTGGGCCCTATTCATAATGTACGAAGAGAGCCAGCGCAATAAGTTTAATAAGTTGAAGAAGAATGGAATTATCCACATTATTAAAAGCTTTATAGAAGTCTGTATAAATAGTATCGGTTTGTATTCTATTATCCATATTATCAAAAAGAAGTTTTGTGTATAAAATAAGATTATTGATGGTCGATCGCTGTTTTACGAAACCATGTTGTTCTGGAATTAGAATTTTGTGTAAACTCGGATATATTGAGTTATAAGTCCATAATTAGTCATTCCAGTTTTACAATAGTTTTTGAATACTGTCGTTATATTCGCCGATTTCCAGACTAAGGGCACTAAACATAGCACATACACATAGCACAAACATAGAACATAGGCACGCTTATTGAGCTAGCAGTAAATTTGAGGAAAAAAGGTGAGATACCACCTGGTCCTGGACTTTTAGTTACTCGTATATGCAAGATTTTAGACATTGTACTATTGTTTTTTGAAAATGATATATCTGAGAAAATAAAGTTAGTGTTTGATGAGAAAAGAAGTGATAACTGCTATGTGAAACGTTGTATCTCTTAGACAAACAGGTTCCCCCTATAACTTCTTTTACTAAGCACAGAGTGTTAAAGGATTCCCATCCCCATATATCTAGCATATTTTTTTGTTTGCCATATGTTGGCGACGTTAGAACCACCATGTCCACCTGTGGGTGCGTTAAGAGACGCTTAGGAAAATATCAGAAGCAGAAAAATAAATAGAATATAATAATTATTTATTCAATATTGATTATTAGATAATGCTTTTGAAAGTAATTTTGGTTTGCCGCTGGTTCGTAAAATATCTTTGTTCTGGGAAGAACTAACAAGGAACCCAGCGGGAGTTTTTTTAACATATTTATTAACTTAACAATAATTTTGTTTGTACAATTTTTAAATGAATTTTCATAGAACCAGCATGGTGGCGATCACCTTATTGCCAGGGGTTATTTTCATTTATGTAGTCCTTGATATTACAATAACGTTTTTTGTAGTTTTTCTTTAATAAAACTTTTAAACATGTTTATTGACCAACTTTAAACATAGATTTAAATAGAAGGCGGTAACTGGAAACGGAAACAGAAATGGATTCCTGCGTGATAGAGCCATGCTGCAGCTATACCTATTACTGGTATAGTTGTAGCACGAATGGGTCGGCTCAACCGGGAAAGGATCACGCTCTCAATACCAGCTTAATTTCGTATGGTGAATGAAGAGAACTGGAGACCCTTTTTACTGGAAAAGAGGTATTCAATCTTAGTTCTCACGGGTGACAACGTATCTACATTTCGATTTGAAACCGTAATCATTTATCATCAAGTGGACTGTGTGCTCGTTTGTCACCGATATCCTATAAAAAATCAGACAGGCGACGGCAAGAAGCATCTAAATTACGATTCGCATGTCACATCGTTCACCACCACTGGGTGATCAGTTCTGTTTAAAATTAATTAATGTTTAAAATGAATTCAATTGTTTCTCTGTATCTTAGCATCACCTCTTTTATAAACTGAATCAAATGCACAAATGTATTCTCTTTATGTGACACTCAGCTAGCTGACAAACACTTCTAACTTGTAGAACAGAGTACTTTGAAAAGTATTGTCGTCTGCAGGTTTCATGCACATCCATTGTGGACGCAAACGAACACGGCACATCTATTGAAATGCAGCTCCATAACTTTTCATAACAGCCGACACCAACTCCTTTGTTTTAGTTTATATCTTTAGCAAACACATGACGTATATAATATAGCATAGAACAGATCGTGTCGCAGTATTTTCGGTTTTGTTTTTATTTTAATCCTTCCATTCATTACAGCCTATATAATCCACTTCTGAACATAGGCCTCCCCGATAGATTTCCCCATAGGAGTTTACCATTGTCGCCCGCGCCTTGAAGGCGGGTTTATTTTATTTATGTTTATTTTTAACCCCAACTCCGGTGCAATTTTTATTACTATCTCTTTTGAAAGTATTTGTCCGATTACCTACGATGCCTAGCACAGATAATCTATATAGCACGAGAATATTGGGCTATCTCCAAATTTTGGGAACGGCGGCTAGTTTCAACAGAGACAAGCTACTTGCGCAGGACATCCTTATTCTCTCACACCCATAGTCCGATGAGACGGTTATCAGATACGACTGCAGAGATCAGTCGGAAGATTTTACTCTGATTGACGTCCTTTCTGAGGCACGAGGGTGAAATACCGAGAAGTTTTCTGACTTTTTTTTTCATTAACTGATTTTAATCTAACCCAGAATTCGAACCAAGGACCTAATGACGCTTCGCGCTTACGGTCACTAGACCAATGAGGCAGTCTATGGAAGGCTTACGCTTAACAATGAATTTTTGATGGGCTGATAAGGAAATGAAATTAAATATTAATAATTAATCAAAAACTACTCAGTAATATCCAACATTCGTTGATATGTTTTATATAAATAACAATAATAATTCAGTGTCTAAGTACGTCCATAAATTTTATATTGGTTTGAGACATAATATTGTAGCTTCATTTAATGGTTATTATTTGCTGCGCGGTGTCTCAGAGGAAATAAAAGAACCACACAATCCATCCTTTCTGTGCCACTCTCGTTGTAACAGTCGCGAGTGCTTTGTTCTATGTCTGACGGTAGCATAAAATAGCTGCTATAAACAATACGCGGAAGACAAATGTCTGTACACAAGCAAGACAAGAAAGAAACATCGGAGACATTTATTACATTTATATGAGTTATCTTTATTATGTTTATATATTAACATCTTTATGTCTTATAGGTAAAACCACCAAAGGCCGGCTACGCATCTGCAATGCCCTTAGTGTTGCAGTTGTTCATGGGCGGCGTTAGATACTTTTCAAAAGTTGAGCCTATTCGTTTCCCCCATTTCTATAAAAAAAACACCACTATTAAGGGCAATGTATACGATGTTACAACCAAGGCCCAGAAAATATACAAGGTTTCTCTATTACAGTTTAGTTATTGAATTAAACTTATTTTTAAAAATTGTTATAAATCATCTTTTAAATCAATTAATGAACGTTGCACATTCGTAAAACAATTATCCACTACCGGATCTCTGTCGAATTACCGTCCCATCGGACTATGAGAAAGAGAGAAAATACAGTGCACCTGTACTTGCGTATACACTCGGACACTATAATCCTGTCTGGCGCAGATGGCTAGTCTCCGTTGAGACTGACCGCCGTGACCGGAATTTGGTCTGGAGAGCATTATTACTACTCTTATTTAAATTTAATCAAACGGTTTAATTCAATTAGGTGATAGGGTTTCAAGTTTGTTATTATTACAAAGGTTAGTTTTCTTTATGATTTAATCTGTAACGTAAGATATTTAATTGTAAGGAAAGTGTTTTTATTCACTATCTCCCTGATAATGTACATCTTTAAAGATCCTTTTTTAACCATGAAGTATATTATTTATACCTATTTCATGGATTATCTGAGATATTGCATTGCATAAGAGAAGCATAATTACAAAATTTATGAGATCTTGATGAGTTATGAAATCACTATTATTAAAAATTTAATATTAATTAGATAATGGTAATTAAGTTCATCTTTTAGTTTTATATTTGCATAGATGACATATTATCTATTTGTCAGTTTTTTTTTCAAAATAGACGTATAGGTCATCACAAAGATACCTGTTTTAATTTCCCTTTATACCATATGGGGTACCCTCGGGACTATATGTAGTGGATATTCTTACGTCGCCACTACACGGTTAATGATATACATACATACGCTAAAAATTCAGTTGCTGTTTGAGAAACATTGTCCCATGTCCTTGAAATATTATATAATTTAGACATGAAGTTTTCCTCGCGATATTTTCCTTTACCGTACAATATGTGGTAAATCTGACTGCAACAAAAGACTTGACATAAGAAAGGAAAAAGGTATTACTATTTTCCTTTCATATGTTGGTATTAAATATAAGTTAGATATTTATCTGAATTGAAAAACTATCTATCGCAGTATTCATCAACATTGTTTGCGTAAAGATTGTAAACAAGCACATTTCTACAAAATCCAACCACAGGTCAAAATTACCGCAGATGTTTTAAGTTATAGTTACTTGTTAGTTTTTTTTCTACGATAGGGTGACAAACGAGCACACAGTCCACCTGGTGGTAAATGGTTGCTGTGACCCATAGACATTTACATTTATCTTCAATAAAGAATCGAAATTATATATTATTCCGATGATATCCCGGACGTCAGTCTGAGCGAGATTAGAATGGCTCTCTAGCACCTTAAAAACGGCAAAGCCCCAGGCGAGGATGGAATTACAGCGGAGCTTCTAAAAACGGGTGGAAAACCGGTACTTGAATTCCTCCAGAAGCTCTTTAATTCCGTCCTCCATGGTGGCATTACACCGGAGGCGTGGAGCAGAAGTGCGGTGGTCTTGTTCTTCAAGAAAGGCGACAACGCTCTCTTGCAGAACTACAGACCGGATTCCCTTCTGCGCCGCGTCTACATGCTGTTTTTGAGAGTCATCACGAATCGTCTCGCGCGCAGACTTGACGACTTTCAGCCTCCCGAACAAGCCGGGTTCCGAAAGGGCTTTAGCACCATAGAAGTCCGAGGAGTACAATTTGCCACTATGTCTGGTGTATGTGGACTATGAGAAAGCCTTTGATTCCGTCGAAATTTGGGCGGTGGTGCAGTCCCTTCAGCGGTGCCAAGTTGACTGTCGGTATATCGAAGTGTTGAAGTGCTTGTACAGTAGGGCTACGATGGCTATCCAAGTACAGAACCAGAGTACGAAACCTATCCAGTTGCAGAGACGTGTAAGACAGGGTGACGTCATATCCCCGAAACTCTTCACCGCTGCATTGGAAGACGTTTTCAAGCTTCTGGACTGGAAAGGATACGGTATTAACATCAATGGCGAGTACATCACTCACCTTCGATTTGCCGACGATATAGAATAGAATAGAATAGAATAGAATAATTTTTATTCAATATACATTACATGTGTAATTCTTATTGAAAGTCATTTTTTACTTTACCACTGGTTCGAAAAAAAAAACCCAGCGGGACATTTTTTTTAAAATAAATTTTACAATATAAATGATAACGAACTATTTACAAAATTTATTTTAGAAACTGCTTGGAAGCGACCACCTCATTCCCAGGGGTTATTATCAACCATGTATTCATTTATACTATAATAACTCTTTTTATACAGTTTCAGCTTAATAAAACATTTAAACTTGGTAATAGAGAGAACCTGTACACTTTCCGGGACCTTGTTGTAATAGCGTATACATTGCCCCAAGAATGAATTACTGACTCTGTGGAGTCGAGAAACTGGCATCACTAGCTTGTGTTTGTTCCTAGTGTTTACGGAATGTACATCACTTTTTTTACAAAAACTTTCTTTGTTTTTGTGAACATACATTTAATTTTTGTAAATATACTGAGAGGCCAAAGTTAATATATTAATTTCTTTAAATCTAAGAGACTCTCTCGGTTTTAGATTGTAAATAGCTCTAATGGCCCTCTTCTGTAAAACAAAAATAAATTCTGAATCAGCCGCATTTCCCCATAGCAAAATCCCATAAGACATTATGCTATGGAAATAACTAAAATAAACTAATCTAGCTGTCTCGACACTAGTGAGACCTCTAATCTTTTTTACAGCATAGGCTGCAGAACTTAGTCTGCTTGCTAATTTGGATATGTGGGGGCCCCACTGAAGCTTTGCGTCAAGAGTGATGCCAAGAAAAACAGTGGATACAACAGGGCTCAATTCCTCCCCATTTAAAAACACATTGGTATTCAGATTTTTAACATTCGTTGTTGCAAATTTAACACAATTAGTTTTATTTCCGTTCAAATGCAGATTATTAACGTTAAACCAATGCACTAATTTTGATATAACATTATTCACTTCGTCACATTTAAATGATTGACGTTTAAGTTTAAAAATCAAGGAAGTATCATCAGCAAATAATACTTTATCATGACTATCCCCTACAAGGTGAGGTAAGTCATTAATATACACCAGAAACAGGAATGGGCCGAGAATCGAGCCCTGAGGAACACCCATTAGTACAGGTGACCCGGAAGAACTTTTACCATTGATAATAACCTTCTGCTTTCTATTACTTAAATATGAAATAATAAGTTTAAGCGCTGTGTTCTTGACACCATAGTACTGTAGCTTCCTGATTAATGTCTCATGGTGAACGCAGTCGAAGGCCTTGGAAAGGTCACAAAATATACCCAAAGCATCCTCTGAATTCTCCCATGCACAAAAAATATGTTTAATAAGCTCAACTCCAGCGTCAGTTGTCGAGCGACCCATGTAAAACCGAATTGATTTTTATGTAGCAATTCATTAATATTAAAGAAACTTATCATCTGATCTAAAATATTTTTTTTAAATTTGACTTAATGTTGGTAGTAGAGAAATTGGTCTAAAATTGGCGGGGTCTAAAGTACTACCAGATTTTAATTATGGTATGACTTTAATATGTTTCATTAAATCAGGAAACACACCAGATTCGACGCTTATATTAAATATAGTGGCTAGATAAGGTGCTAATATATCTATTATAGATAAAATAACTTTAACGGAATCCCCCGTAAGTCTGCCGTTTTCTTAACATCAATAGTTTTAAAATATTTTACGATATCTTTTGGCAGTACTCTATGGAATTTAAAAGTATTTGAACAAGCCTTTACATTTTGTTTGAGCAATGATTCGGCGACAGTAGGAGAAGAAATTAATGATTTTGTTGTCAAAAACGGAACATCAGTAAAATGTTTCTCAAAAGCCATAGCAACTTCTTGATCAGATCGCGTTAAATTATTGTTAATATTCAATTGAAAATCCGAGTTGCGCGGTTTGACCTTGCCCGTTTCACTATTTATTATTCTCCAGGTCATTTTAATTTTGTCGGATGCAGTTTTAATTTTGTTGCTTAAATGTAAAGCCTTAGCAGTGGAGCACACTTTTTTAAATATTTTAGAATATGTTTTTACATAATCTCTAAATATAACACTACTATTATATGATCTTTCATCATAAAGCTCGTATAACCTTCGCCTACTTTTATAAATTCCTACTGTCGCCCATTCATTAAATGATTTGCGACTATTAAAAGAGAAAGTTTTAGAAGTAAATATTCTACTAAATTCACAACTTATAATTTTAAATAATGTAGCATACATATGATTAGCACTATTTTTAAACGAAAGTGATGGAAGTCTTTTTATTATATTACTTCTAAACCTCTCCAAGCGATGTTCATTTATTGGAACAAACACAACTTTCTTATTTTTCTGTTTTTTGTGTATGTAAGGTAGTGATACCAACTGTCCACAGTGATCTGAACTTAAATTTTGAATAATTGATTTATGCAAGGGCTTAACATGTGTAAAAATGTTATCTATACAGGTCGCACTCGGCCCAGCAATACGTGTTGGTTCTAAGAATAAATTTACGAGATTATACGATTTAAGCAATGAGCTAAACTTAATACTAATGGAAGAAGTTTCAAGGAGATTGATATTAAAGTCTCCACATATTACAATAATATTCTGTTTACTAAGTTTGAGTAAAACTTTTTCCACAATCCTTTCAAAATAGTCATAACTAGCACATGGGGGTCTGTAAACACTTACAACAATGAGGTGCTCGAGCTCGACACAAGCCATTTCTACAGTTCGTTCAACAGAGAGGCTCACAATATCCTTACGTTCATTATATAATAATGACTTATCTGCTAATATTAAGGAGCCACCACGTTAACTTTTTTCTCTATTGAAGGAACTGACCACCTGGTGATTTCTGAAATTAAACATGAAATTATAATCTTTTCGCCAATGTTCCGTAATACAAAGGATGTGTATATTGTTACTATTTAAAAACCCTATAGCCCTTATGACAGAATCGCTGGAGGACCTAAGCACTATGCTCAATGACCTCAATAGTGTTTCCCAACGGATAAGTCTTAAGATGAACATGGACAAAACAAAGATCATGATTAATGTCCATGTCACACCTATGCCGGTAGTTGTTGGGAACACTAAGCTCGAAGTTTTTGACGAGTATGTTTACCTGGGACAAATAGTCCGACTAGGTAAGTCCAACTTCGACCGAGAGGTCAATCGACGAATTCAACTCGGTTGGGCAGCGTTCGGGAAATTACGGCACATCTTCTCGTCAGGTATACCTCAAAACTTGAAAACGAGACTGTACACCCAGTGCGTGTTGCCAGTGATGACATACGGAACTGAGACGTGGTCCTTCACTGCTGGCCGGATGAAGAAGCTTAAGGTCGCTCAGCAAGCTATGGAGAGGGCTATGCTTGGAGTTTCTCTGCGTGATAAACTCAGAAATGAGGATATCCGCAGTAGAACCAGAGTGAGCAACATAGCCCAACGGATTAGTAAGCTGAAGTGGCAATGGGCCGGCCATATAGCTCAAAGAACCGACAACCGATGGGGAAAGAAGTTTCTCGAGTGGCAGCCTCGTACCGGCAGGCGAAATGTAGGGCGTCCCTCCACTAGATGGAGTGATGACCTGGTAAGATATGGAGGAAGTCGATGGATGCAGGTGGCTCAGGACCGTGCTTTGTGGCATTCTTTGGGGGAGGCCTATGTTCAGCAGTGGACTTGTGAAGGGCTGTAATAATGATGATAATGATGAAAGAATCGAAATGCAGATGCATAGTCACCCGTGAGGACTAAGATGGAATGCCTCTTTTGAAGTAAAATGCGTATCCGGTTCTGTACAATCACCATACGAAACAGAGCAGTGTCAAGCTGCCATTTTAAGCTAGTATTCTGTGAGAGCGTGGTCCTTCCACGGTCGAGCCGACCCTTTTGTGCTACAACTATACTACTAATAATAGCTGCAGCATGGCTCTACCACTCATAAAATAGTTTTTAGGTTATTGTACACCTCCTTAAATATCCGGCTTTAAAATCAGTCGAAAATATAAGTTTCACTCAGCTTTAAATCATTTCATTAAAAAAGTGAATTATTTCTAAATTCACTGCATCAATTCAGTGCTTGTCTCTAATGTTAATATTTTTCAACGTATGAAATTTTATTTTCCTTAAAACGTCATTGCATATATTATGTATTGCATATATATATATATATATATATATATATATATATATATATATATATACAACAGTGGTAGAGCCACGCGGCAGCTATTGCTGTCACACGGATGGGCCGGCTCGAACCGGGGTGGTACCACGACCTCACAGAAAACCAGCGTGAAGTAGAGGTTTACCTCTGCGTTTCGCTTGGTGAGTGCAGGTGGCCAGAGGCCCTTTTTACTGGAAATGAGGCATTCCATCTTAGTCCTCACGGGTGACAACGCATCTACATTTTGACTTGTAATTGAGGATAGATGTAGATGTCTATGGGCCGCAGCAACCACTTACCATCAGGTGGACTGTGTGCCCGTTTGTCACCCTTATCCTATAAAAAAAAAAAAAAAAAAAAAAAATACAGTTGTACCTTAAATTTATGAATCCCACTATGTTCAAAATGCTTGTTCTACGAGTGTTTCCCGACTACAGTCGAATGACAGATGTGAACCCACGACTCTTTAGTTTCGCAGTGCGTATCTTTAACCTTTAGTCTACTGTCGCTTTGAATAATTATAATGTGCTCCAGACCGAATTTCGGCCACGGAAGCCAATTTCCGGAGACTAGCCATATGCGCAGGACTGGATTAGAGTGCCCGAGTGTATGCGCAAGCACAGCTGCACTCGCTACTCTCAAAATCTCATTGTCTGATGAGACGGAAAACCAAAACAACCAGAGAGAGATCAGGCAGATGATGTGCTTTCCCAGGCACGGGAGTGAAACGCCGCCAACTTCCTGACTTCTTTCTGTTACTGAGGATTTTTTGACTGAAAAAAATCAATAAATGTTTTTGAGCCGACTCGGGATTTGAACCTGTTACTTTATGACCATCAACCGCGTTTACGGTCACTAGACAAAAAGGCAGTCAAAAATAATGACAAATATAATGACTTTTGACTGATTAAATGTAAATTAAAAAATTGTCATTTAGAATATGGACAAAGATATAATAAGGAATCTATATTATGTTTTAATTAAAGTCGGTTTGCTAATGTTTGTGATAAGAGAAACGAGCGACGGGCTACTGTGCCTCCACAAATACTGGAAATGCAATAAAAATCAAAGCACGTTGGTTTACGTTCAGATTTCAACTGGAGAGGTTTAATCAAACCCATTCTATTTGGAAAACTTCGCAACCACCATTCATTTTGACTCTTAGTAGATATAATTGGATCGAATTCACTGGGATTTTAAGCTACGTAAGCAAGGATGTTCACTTATATAAATTCAAATTAAATTAATGCACTAACTGCCGCGCTTTAATTTATCAGTCCATCTCGTCCCGTGGTAGTCTTAACAGGCGACTATGAGAAATGCAAAAAATCTTATGGCTTCCGAAAGATTTCAGTGTAACCATACCATGCAACATTGCCAATCAGACATTGATTTATATATTATATTGTTATATACATTGATACCTAAACAGTTTAGTGAGTAAGTTTTTATTTCGTCGCACATTGTCCAACGAACCATAGGTCGTACCGACAATAACGCTGCCTGGCGCAAACCACCATGACACCCGCGTGCAACATTGCCACTCTTTCAAGGGGTCAAGTTACGTAGTCTAAACAGAGTGTTTATTTTTAATGAATTTTTTAAGAATTTTTTATTGTATATTTTTCAAAAATAAAAAAGTTATATTAATATTAGCAAAGAAGCAAATAAAGTATAAAATAATAGATAAGTAAAAAATAATATTCCAGCCTGAATTGGTTGAGGTTAATATCCTCAACCAATAGTTAACATTGAAGACGGAATTAATCTACCTTCAAAAATATATATAAAATATAAATAAATTTATTACTCTAAACGTAAATATAATACAAAAAAAAATATTTAATAAAAAAATTATATAGTGATTCTTCTTGCTATACTTATTAATATACAAATTCAAACTCTTAATTAAATTAAACCAAAATAAATTAAATCAGAACCTATTAGATATCGTTAATTACAAAAAATATTAATATTTAAACTTAAATGTATAAAAATATTTTTTTTACCTATTATACAAATATGTATTCAACTGAGATATATATTATATTCAATAAATATATTGAACATTAATACGAGGGTGGATTGAAAAGTACTCGTCCTAACCAAGAAAATAAACACATACTAAATCAGTTATATTTTTATTTTTCTACATAATCACCATCAAGTTCAATACACCTTTGCCACCTCCCCTTCCAAGCATTTAGACCGTTGAAAAAAAATGATTCTTCCTTAGAGTCAAAATATGCGTCTACAGCTGCTTTGACCTCGTCGTTTGTCGAAAATCTTTGACCTCCCAAGTGCTTTTTTAGGTTAGGGAACAGAAAGAAGTCTGATGGTGCCAGATCAGGTGAATACGGCGGATGCGGTAACAGTTCAAAGCCACAGTTGTAAATTTCAGCCATTGACTGTACTAACGTGTGAACACGGGCGTTATCTTGATGGAACAGGACTTTTCTTCTGAGCATTCCTCGACGTTTTTCTTTTATTTCCTCTCGTAAACGACGTAGTAAGGTGCAGTAATAATCAGAGTTTACAGTCTGACCCCTTTCAAGATAATCAATCATAATCACACCTTTCGAGTCCCAGAATACTGAAGCCATCACCTTATTTGCCGACAAAATCGACTTAGCCTTTTTAGGGGGTGGTGAACCAGGTCTTCTCCACTGTTTTGATTGTTGTTTTGTTTCCGGTGTACAGTAATGAACCCATGTTTCGTCTATAGTAACAAAACGATTCAAAAAATCATCTGCATCGGCTTCAAATAACTCCAAACAGTCGCGTGAAATAGTCAATCGCGTCCTTTTTTACTCAACTGAAAGCAGTCACGAAACCCACCTCGCAGACACCTTGTGGAAACCCAACTCGTTGACAATGATGTTTTGAGTTCGTTCATAAGAGATGCCTATAATCTCGGCTATCTCTCTAATTTTTAATCTGCGGTCTCCTATTATTAAATCAAGTACTTTTTTAATATTTTCGTCAGTAGTTGACGTCGAAGGCCTTCCAGAGCGGGGTTCATCTTTCACACTCTCTCTACCACGCTTAAATTCTGCTATCCATTTTTTGACGGATGAATATGACAGAGCACAATCGCCTAATGTACTGACCATGTCATCATGGATGGCTTTTGATGATAGCCCCTTCTTATGGAGGTACTTAATGACGGCACGCTGCTCGATTTGCTCCATTCGCGGAAATTATGTCCGATTACTTTGTTAATAAATTTATAAAATCACAACTAATTATCGCACACGTTTCGAACTTCACACAATGAACTAGTCTGAACTGAACTAAATAATGTGGGTAGATTTGATTTTTAGAATTAAATGGATCTGTGTTAGGCCGAGTACTTTTCAATCCACCCTCGTATTATTTGAACCAATCAATTTTTTTAAAAGTTTTTAAGTTAAGTTCGTTAAGGAATTATAATAATAAATATTATTAAAACATATATGTGTATATCGACTAACTGTTTGTTTCATCTGGTCGTCACTCCATCATAACGACAATCCATCTCATCTCCATCACTCATCAAGAACATGCAGCGGTCACCCAATACTGAAATTTACGAAAATTGTCTACTTGATACTAATTTTACTTTGAAACGAATAATTATTGTATTTCATTTGGGATGACCGTTGCTTATTTGTCAGGGTTTTGATGTCGGATCCTATACGATTCTGTGTTATAATAGTATCCTCCAGACTGAATTTCGGTCGCGGTGGGCAGTCTGAATGGAGATTAGCCATCTATCCAGGACATGATTATAGTGTTGGAGTGTATGTACAAGCACAGATGCACTCTCTATTCCCTCACTCTCGTAAACCGATAGGACCAACGGCTTTTACATGTTTATCGACGCACGGAGATGAGACACCGCCACCTTCCTGACTCCGGGCTGCTCCTGAAAATTTTTTGTCAGAAAAACCCAATAGCCCGGAGCCTCATTCATACAGATTTTTTTGTAAAAGTAAGGGTAACAAGTGAGCACACAGTTGAACAAATTGGAGACGATTGACATAGAGATTTTTATATATATACTAGCGGTACGCCCCGGTACCGCAAGGGTGATTTCTATATTTTGAAAATAGCGGCACCCTTCTCGGATCAACTGAATCACACACACGCACACACAAAATCTTATAAAAATCAGTCTAGACGTTTAGGAGATGATCATTAAAATAGTGACGGATAGTAAAATTATATAATATAAATATATAGAAATAAAAATAACCTCTTTTCGATACGCCGCGACTTCGCAAGGACGATTTTTGGATATCGACAACAGTATCACCTGCCGGCTTGAATCGTGAATCTAAACCAATTAGGGACCAATTCAAATATATACAAAAAGAATATTCTGGCTAAATTTTATACCTATACAGAACTATAGTTTGAAAATGTGATTTTTTTAATTACAGCCCCAGCAACCCCCCTTGCAGGTGGAATTTCATAAAATACATTTTTAAGTGACCTTCTAATCGACAAAATAAATATTCCTACCAAATTTCAAGTCTCTAGGCCATACGATTGATCGAAATTTGGGCGGTGCTGCAGTCCCTATAGCGGTGATAAGTTGCCTGTCGGTATATCGAAGTGCTGAAATGTTTGTACAGTAGGGTTACGATGGCTATCCAAGTACAAAACCAGAGTACGAAACCTATTCAACCGCAGATTTTTTTATGAAAAAAGATTAATATAAGATAAAAGAAGATAAGAAATGTGTAAGACAGGGTGACGTTATACCCTCAAACATCTTTACCGCTGCATCGGAAGACATTTTCAAGCTACTGGACCGGAAAGGATACATAAAAAGCAAGTACATCACTTATCGTCGATTTGCCGACGATATAGTCGTTACGGCGGAATCGCTTATATTGCTTAATGACCTTAATAGTGCCTCCCAACGGATAGCTACATGACAACATGGACGATGAGAACATGGACAAAACAAAGATCATGTGTAACGCCCATGTGACACCTATGCCGGTAGTTGTTGGGAACACTCAGCTCGAATTAGTTGACCAGTATTTTTACCTCGGCCAAATAGTCCAACTAGGTAAGTCCAACTTAGACCGAGAGGTCAATCGACGGATTCAACTCGGCTGGGAAGCGTTCGGGAAATTACGACATACTTCTCGTCAGCTATACCTCAAAACTTAGAGATTGTACAATCAGTGTGTGTTGCCAGTGATGATTTACGGAATAGAGACGTGGTCCTTCACTTTTGGCAGTATAGAGAAGCTCAAGGTCGCTCAGTGAACTATGGAGAGGGCTATGCTCGGTGTGTCTCTGCGTGATAAACTTAGAAATGAGGATATCCGCAGTAGAACTAGAGTGACCGACATAGCCCAACGGATTAGTGAGTTGAAGTGGAAATTGGCCGGCAATTTAGCTCGAAGAACCGACAACCGATGAGGGAATAAAGGTTCTCGAGTGGCAGCCTCATACGGGTAGGTGAAGTGTAGGTCAACCACTCCCCCCCACACTAGAAGACCTTTTAATACATGCAGGAAGTTGATGGATGCAGATCGCTCAGGACCGTGTTTTGTGGCATTCTTTGAGTGAGGCCAATGTTCAGCAGTGGACTTGTGAAGGGCTAAAATGATGATATATATATATATATATATATATATATATATATATATATATATATATATATATATATATAGAAACTTTTGAAACAGAAACAGAAACAGAAACTTTTTTTATTCAATATAGATTATAAATAATACTTATTGAAAGTCACTCTTTTGTATAATTACCACTGGTTCGAAAAAAACCTCTGTCCTGGGAAGAACCAGCAAGAAACCCATAACCCATAACCCATTTTCATAAATGTATTGAGAGGCCAAAGTTAATATATTAATTTCCTTAAATTTTTGTCGCAGCGACTCTTTAGGCTTTAAATCATAAATTGCTCTTATGGCCCTCTTCTGCAAAACAAATATAATTTCAGTGTCAGCTGCGTGTCCCCATAGCAAAATACCATACGACATTATGCTATGGAAATAGCTAAAGTAAACTAGTCTAGCTGTTTCAACACTAGTTAGACTTCTAATCTTTTTTACAGCATATGCTGCAGAACTAAGTCTGCTTGCTAGCTTTGATATATGGGGGCTCCATTGAAGCTTCGCGTCTAGTGTGATTCCAAGAAAAATGGTGGTATCTACAAGACTCAGTTTCTCCCCATTTAAAATTACATTAGTATTTAATTGTTTGACATTTGGAGTCATAAATTTCATACATCCCGTTTTAGTGCCATTTAAATGCAAATTATTGACATTGAACCAATTCACTAATTTAGATATAGCATTATTTACTTCGTCATATTTTAGCAAATGTCGACTTAATTTGAAAATTAAAGAAGTGTCATCTGCAAATAATACTATATCATGGTTATCTCCTACTATGTAAGGTAAGTCATTAACATATACAAGAAACAGAAACGGGCCGAGAATTGAGCCTTGAGGCACGCCCATCTGTACCATCGACCCGGAAGAACTCGTACTGTTGATGACAACTTTTTGCGTTCTCTTACTTAAATATGAAATAATTAATTTTAGAGCATCACTTCTTACACCGTAGTGTTGAAGTTTCCTGATTAATGTTTCATGGTGAACACAATCGAAGGCTTTGGATAGGTCACAAAATATACCCAAAGCATCCTGTGAATTCTCCCATGCATTAAATATATATTTAATCAGCTCAACACCGGCATCAGTTGTCGAGCGACCCCTTGTAAAACCAAATTGATTTTTATGAAGTAAATTATTTATATTAAAGAAATTTAACATTTGATCAAGAATAATTTTTTCAAAAATCTTACTAAGTGTTGGTAGTACAGAAATAGGTCTAAAATTGGCGGGGTCTAATGTACTACCAGATTTAAATAAAGGTATTACTTTACTATACTTCATTAAATCAGGAAACACAGCAGATTCGATACTAGTATTAAAAATAACAGCTAAATGAGGCGCGATTGTATCTATTATAGACGCAATAACTTTAACAGAAATCCCCCACAGATCCGCAGTTTTCTTAACATCAATAGTTTTAAAATATTTTACAATATCTTTTGATGATACTTTATGAAATGTAAAATTCTTTGTACACGCATTTACATTTTGTTTAAGTAATGATTCGGCGACCGCAGGAGAAGAATTCAGTGACTTAGTGGTTAATATCGGAATATCAGTAAAATATTTCTCAAAAACCACTGCAACGTCCTGATTCGGTTAATTTGTTATTAACACTTAACTTGTAGTTTGAATTGCGAGAGTTGATCTTACCAGTTTCGCTATTAATTATACTCCATGTCATTTTAATTTTATTAGAAGCCGTCTTAATTTTGTTGCTCAAATGCAAAGACTTGGCTGTGGAGCACACTCTTTTAAATATTTTTGAATATTTTTTTACATATTCTCTAAATTCGACGCTATGGTTATATGACCTTTCATGGTAAAGATCATATAACCTGCGTCTGCTCTTATGGACTCCTGCTGTCGCCCATTCATTAAATGACTTCCGACTGTTCAAGGAGAATGATTTAGAAGTAAAAGTATTATTAAATTCATTGCAAATAAGCTTAAATAATGTTCCATACAAAAAATTTGGATCATTTTGGTATGAAAGTGATGGAAGTTTTTTCACTATGTTACTTCTAAATTTCTCCAAGCGACGTGCATTTACTGGAACAAACACAACTTTCTCATCTTCTTGCTTTTTGTGAACATATGGTAACGAAACTACTTGTCCACAGTGATCAGAACTTAATTTTTGAATTATACATTTATGCAATGGCTTCACATTTGTAAAAATGTTATCTATACATGTTGCACTAGATTGAGCAATACGCGTTGGCTCTATAAATAAATTAAAAAGACCATATGATTTAAATAATGATCTAAATTTAATATTGATTGAGGAAGCTTCTAGGAGATTGATATTAAAGTCTCCACATATTATATATATATATATATATATATATATATATATATATATATATATATATATATATATATATATATATATATATATATATATATGCGTTTCAATACATGTGTTACTATTAATGTGCATTATCTTAATATTTTATACACATATTATTTTACCTCGGTGAAGTGAAAATATTTTTTTAATTAGTGTAGAAAGAATATCTAAAAAACCTTTAATTAAAATTTCATCTTTAAAGAATATAGAAACCGATATTTAAGGGGGTTACCTTAACGACATATTTTGTCATTATCGTGAAAAATACTGAGGCAAACTATAAAATGCATCACCTATTCTACCTAGTGTTCAGAGATAAAATTACGGACTCAAAATTAAGTAAGCATTTATGCTAATTCGGCAATAATCCTTGCTTAAGAAATGTTGTAATTTGCTACAGTAACACTGCAGCTTGTATATTACGTGAGCCGGCTGTGTTTCCAAGAGTATTTTACGTTGCCGCAACTTGCGAATAATATCAGCTTTCATATTCTTCTGTATACTGTTATTGCTGCTGACCTTTTTACCTGACTGCACTAGAAGGAGGATAATGTTTTCGAGGCTATTTATGTAAGCAAATACCTACTATTTATGTCTATTTTTTGTTACGCTCTGTAGTCTAAATGGTTTGATAGATTTTAACGTAAGAGGTGTCGTTAGATTTATCTTAGTTGTGCAAGTAACAACGGGTATACATTGCACGAGTATTCTTTTCAGTTAACTGGTTTACGTAGTCGGATTTTTTAATTCTCTTTTAACTTTTCATTTAAAATAAGGGCGACAATAAACGAGCACACATTCCACCTAATGGTAAGTGTGTACTGCGACCCATAGATATTTACATCTATCCTCGATTATAAATCTAAATGCAGATGCGTTGTTACCCCTGAGGAATAAAATGGAAAGCCTCGTTTTCAGTAAAAAGGGAATCCGGTTCTTTGCACCCATCATACGAAACAGAGATTTTATGCTGATGTCTGTAAGAACGTGGTCTAATTCCGGTTGAGCGAAACCATTCGTGCTGCAGCTATATAATTGCTGCTATACCACGTATAAATCTACAAGAAATAGTGATGTTATTGATTAATGTTTAATTCTTCATCTTTTTGATGTTCTTCCACAAAATATTTTTTGTCCAAGGTCTTGACAAAATAACAGTGCTGCGACAGCTGTTATCCTGTAAACTTATGCTGTGTCGGTGATCGTTTTGTTGCTGCAGCCCAATATTAATAAGATTTTTTATTAATTATCTTTATTTTGATTGTATTGTGCTGTATTATTTTGTGGTCGAATAAATATTATTTCTATATTTCTTTCATAAAGAGGTTTCGCTTAATTTCCACGCTTGAAAATACCAGATACGTTGGTACCCTTAATTCTGCTTCCCATCACCTGCCGGCGCATTTTACAGCTGGCGTAAAGAGATCTATAGTCATCTATGGAAAGCTAGCCGCCAAGTTGAATTATGACACAACGCGACAAAAGAGTTACAAGCGTTATTTAGCCGGACGCCAAACTCAGTACAGTGATGTGAATATATTTGTCCACGTATTCGGGGGGTCACCTCCTACTGTGGCGGACTCATAACGCGATTCGACTATACCTACATGATATAGGCCTATCGGGGTACAGGGGATGACTGATTAGACCGAAGCCAGATTACCGGTGATGAAAACTGTTTGAGCCAGTTCATTCAATTTTTATCATATAGTTCAAATTCTATCTTTCCGAATCTACTATATTAATAAAGTAATTAAGGCAATTTGGATTTACAATAAATTAAACAGATTAGTTTTTGCATATAAAAGTTTGCGCCAAACAATTTCTATAGGAGCTGCATTACCATGGGTATGTAGCATTTATTATAAGAAGTGATTATTTGTAATTGTGTGTGGATATTGATAGGACCTTCAAAATGAAAAACAAAGTTTCTCCATGAATTGTTTAGTTGTAAGCCATTATTCAAGAAATTAAATATCTTGTCATTGTTCAGTGTTTATGTTTGTATCTTAATTAAGAATATCAGTCAAAGTTAGACCAGAGAAAAACCTAAATTTATTAGAGGAATGTTTGAAATGTGTTTAATACTCCGCCGTAAGCGACCAGATGTCTTAAAATTTCATATTAGAATGTTATGTATAATGTTTGTTGTACGTGGTAGAGCCATGCTGCAGCTATATTAGTAGTATAGTTGTAGCACGAATGTGTTGGCTCGACCGGGGTAGGACCACGCTCTCACAGAAAACCAGCGTAAAATAGCAGTTTAACGCTGCTGTTTCGTATGGTGAGTGTAGAGAACCGGAGACCCTTTTTACTGCCAAAGAGGCATTCCATCTTAGTCCTCACGGGTGACAACGCATCTGTATCTTGAGTCTTTATTAAGGATAGATGTAGATGTCTATCGGTCACAGTAACCACTTACCATGAGGTGGACTGTGTGCTCGTTTGTCACCCTATCCTATAAAAAAATGTTCAAAATAATAAGATATTTCTTCTATAGTGTAAAAAAATATCTTTAATCTTTATTTAAATTGTTGTTCCTGTTTTATTTTATATATTTGTTTCATATTAATTTTAAAATTACCTAATAAATTTGTGTAGCTAAATAAATAAGTTTTAAGATGTAAATGGGAATGCTAGCTTTGTAAATTGTAATCAATCTGCTTTTACCCATTTATTTTAGTGTACGTATTCGGCAAATAAAGAATATTTGTAATTGATTAATTTTATTAATGTTTTGTTAATATCAATTACATTCTGACGTATTGAATTATTTTGCTTCTTATCAGCGTTTAAAATTATTGAAATAGATTTTTTGTCAATATAGAGTCAAAAATAAATAATACTTATTGAAAGTTATTCTTATGTTTAATTATTCACTGGTTTGGAATATACCTCTGTCCTGGGCAGAACCAGCAAAAAAACTCAGTGGGCTTTTTTGTTGAAAATAGAACAGTTTACAAACACATATTAGGTTACACAATTATTTTACACAAAAAAAATTAAATTACTTACAAACACGACATTCCCGTGACCAACTTTAAAAGAAAAAAAAAGAATCATCGAAATCGGTTCACCCAGTAAAAAGTTATGAGGCGAATTAAGAATAGAGTACCGGCTTCTTTTTGAAGTCGGCAGAAAATATACCCGAGCGCAACGCTCGCAAAAAGCACATTTTGTGCAGAATGGTATCAACGTTAATATTTTCACTTTTATATGCATGAAATTCATGCCATGTATTTACGCTCGTGTAACACGTGTACGTGAATAGAAATAAGGGCTGTCGATTTACGTTTTAGTGACACTGATTTGAAAATCTAAAGATATTTTATTTCTTTTTGGAGGAGGTTTACAATCCGACTGTATGTTTTTTTGTAAACTGAACGATTTTAACAAAGAGCTACGTGAGCCACCAGCGGATCGTATTTCGTTCCGACGGTGGCTTATGTTGCTGTATGAATTTTAATAATTATTTCTTTATTAAATAGGTTACACTTTACGAATTATTCCATTCCAATTTTCCACCCTTAATTCTGATAACAACTCAAAAAACTAAACAGCTGCAGTTGCCAACCTAGATGCTAAGCGTGGATGCTATGGCAATTTATCTCCTTTGATTCAATCTATGTTTAGATTTTAGTAACTTTGACTTTTAATAGTATATAATAATAAGTAATAAACAGTTAATAAAACAGACAGACACTGATGAATGTCCCAATACTTTGGTTAAAACAAAAGAAAACTTTAGTAAATGGGAAATCAATGGTTTGACAAATTTAGTCACTTACCGTTACGTTACATAGATTAAAGTCCTCTGTTGAACATAGGCCTCCCCCGTAGATTGCTTCATAGGGAAGATATTTGCCGTAGTTGCCATGCATGTAAGCGGGTTGTGAACTGCAGATTTTTATTTTTATTCAGATGTTATCAGGATGATGCTATTGCCCATCTCCTGACTGATTTCGCACTGCCGCCTGTTACGAGACCTACAGAATGGCAGGTATAGGGTGGTGGATATTCTTATATCGTCACTACACTGTTAACTTCAGAATGTGAAAGAATTTTATTAATTTTATTTATTTGAGGTTGACTGTTATTATTTGTTAAAGTTTTATTTAAATTGTCACCTGACACAAAGATTTATTAGCGTATCGTGGAGACATTCACCATACATATTTATATATTTCTTTAATAGTTTATGTATGTACACCCATAATTTGATTAGAAAATGACACAATAGACACTGCTTATTTCACGTTGAAATTGCTTTCAGCAGGTCTATTGAAGGATAGTTGAAAGATATAGAGGTAGTATAAGTGTACAATTTCATATAATAATAAAATAAATACTGCATATAGGCAAATCTCCAGACCCGGAATAATTATCTGTAGCTTTTGGTGACTTTGATTTTCTCATATTATGTCGCCTCACGGTATTTTCAACGGCGTTAAGCTGAACCTTGATGTTTTCGTTCAACGTACTAAGGAAGGAAATAACTACACACGACAGAACCTTGACAAGATTACTCGCAAAAAATCAGATTACCCAACATACATGAAATATACAGTAGCTAACTTATAGACACAAGGGGTTGTGAAATAATGTTCATGACTTTTTAATGATATAAGCTACAACAACTCATTGGAACTGTCATTTTAATTTGAAGCAAATGTTTCATCCCTACATGTGCAAAAATAGGGGTGAATTAATAAATTTTACTGTTTAGCTGACATTGTGGTTATTACTTTAAGTTTTTGATGTCCATTAGTCTACATAAAATGGTAAAAATTCTTTCAAAAAAAAGCTGCCTTCAAAGAACAAAAAATTTGGTTCGCACACACCCTTTGAGGCGAGTGATTCCAATATTTGACCGAAGTGAAATTTTTATAAAGCTGACTATTAATCATTATATTCAATGCTAACTTCCAACGATTGGAGTAATTGCGTAAAAGTGACCTCCAGTGTTAGTTTGGTTTTGCTGTCGTACTGAATATCTAACTAAAATAACCTCTTTTCTCATCTATATCAATGGAACCCTCTGTAAATAGGACGGATATTTATTCATACCTGGATATATAAGACTAGAAATCTGATTAAGTGGAATACCTCTTTAAGTGAGACAAATTTGCAGGTCCCTTAAGATCCCAGTTATCCAGGTTTCACTGTATATAGGATTAGATAGCCTATATGAAAGTCGTATAGCAGCCGCATTACATCTAAATGCAATTCTAGGTAAGAACCACACTCACACATTTCAAGTAACGCCCTTCAAATTTAAGATTATAATGGTTCTTCTGACTGAAAATTGTTTTACGTTATCTATATGTTTGTGCTCGAAGTCTTAATATTATTTGTTAATAAGATTTAGTTTTGCTTGACGTCAATTTAACGTAAATTTTGTGTAACAGTGAGTGGGTAGATATTCGATAGTCATCAAGGGACATTCGCTTGCTTTGATTGCGCACTGCTCTAATTAATTTACCAAAGTAAATTGTCGGACCACGTCATGTCGAATTTCTTTGTTGTAAAGTGAAGTGTCATATGTATAATACTGGTCCATCTCTCAAAATAATATAACTAGCAGCCCGCCCGGGTTGCACAATTATCTATATTATAATATCTCCCCCACACTGACATTCCACCACACATGGGCTGATCACCACTATATTTATTTTGTCATGCGAAAGTTTTTATGTAAAATGGTTACTGTAAGTTATACTTTGATTATAGTCATAGCATAGGACTAGTAATAATTTATCACAGAGTAGGTATAGTTTTTCTCCTTACATTCATACATAGCCTCACGCCTGTAATCCCCGGTGGGATAGGTAGAGACGTAAGAGGAGCGAGCTACTCGAACTACTTTTAGCTTTGTTCGGATTAATCCCAGCCGCCAAATTTCTCGAACGCACATCGCGGCAGAACTCCCGATACCATCCACACCATCTGGATGATTGGCGGTCCACCACTGTGCGATTTAGAAGATGTTTTCTTCCTCGCACGACTTCCTTGTGGAATCGATTACCATCAGCAATTTTTCCGGACCGATACGACTTAGGGACCTTCAAGAAAAGAGCGTACTCCTTTTTAAAAGGCCGGCAACGCATCTGAAATACCCTCCCTGGTGTTGCAGTTGTTCATGGGCGGCGGTAGTCACTTACCATCAGGTGAGCCGCATGCTCGTTTGCCCTCTCTCCTATAAAAATAATTTTAACTATAAAATATGGGATGGTATGGAAATTGTATCATATAAGTAGTAACAGATGACTAGCCCAATATACCATTAACCGTCTTTTAAGGCATACTAGGCAAGTACGTAGTTTTATACGTGATAGAGCCATGCTGCAGCTATATTACCACGTTACTAGTAGTAGCACGAATTGGTCGGCTCGACCGGGGAAGGACAACGCTCTCACATAATACCAGCGTAAAATAGCAGCTTAATACTGCTGTGTTTCGTATGGTGAGAGAAGAGAACCGAAGACCCTTTTTACTAGAAAAGAGGCATTCCATCTTAGTCCTCACGGGTGACAATGCATCTGCATTTTGGTTACTTATTGAGGATAGATGTTGATATCTATGAGTTACAGCAACCACTTACCATCAGGTGGACTATGTGCTCGTTTGCTACCCTATCCCATAAAAATAACACATCTGGCATATCCTTTTTTGATGAGAGTCTCACACAATCATGAAGCTTTGTGATTAAAGAAATACATTGATTCACATAATGAGAAACTAAAAAGAAAAATGTATAATTGGAATTTTAACTTTGATGAACGCAAACACAGTAGACTTGTGAAGGGATGTAATTATTTATCATCATTACATCCCTTCACAAGTCCGCTGCTGAACATATGCCTCCCCAAGGATATCCACAAAGCACGGTCCTGAGTCACCTGCATTCATCGACTTCCTGCCTGTCTTACCTGGTCCTCACTCCATCTAGTGGGAGGGGGGGGGGGGGGCGACCAACACTTAGAAGGTCGGCACGCGAAAACCTTTTATCCACATCAGTTGTTGGTTCTTCGAGCTATATTTCCGGCCCATTGCCACTTGAGCTTACTTCTCCGTTAGGCTATGCCGGTCTCTATGGTTCTACTGCAGATATCCTCATTTCTAAGTTTATCAAGCAGAGAAATTTCGAGCTTCTCCATAGCTCGCTGAAAGACCTTGAGCTTCCTCATCCGACTAACAGTAGAGGACCACGTCTTAGTTCCATAAGTCATTTATAGAAACATGCACTGGTTGTACAGTCTCGTTTTCAAGATTTGAGGTATACCTGACGAGAAGATATGCAGTAATTTCCCAAACGTTGCCCAGCCGAGTTGAATCCGTCAATTGACCTCTCGGTCGAAGTTGGATTTACCTACCTTATACAGTAATACAAGTCCTTGCCTGCGACCTTTCCATTTTTAAAGTGTTGGAGAGCCATTTTAATCTCGCTTAGACTGACGTCCGAAATATCATCGGAATAATATCGGATGAGACTTGCTGTTGGATAGTTACTTACACTTGTGTGTGGCTTCAACGTTGACGTGTACAGCTGCCCATAGAACCTCTCAATTTCACTCAAAATCTTAGGTGTCCCGGAATCGATGCTGCCACACTCGGTCTTCAGCTTTGACAGTTGGCTCTTTCTAGGCAGATAGATCTATAGCAAAGAGTTTGGAGCCGACTGCTTCTTTAATACTAGCAGTATTAAAGTTGCGTAAGTCTTACCGCATGCATTTAGAGATCTGTCTGTTCAGGAGTATGTAAGCTTTTAAATATACTGAAGACTGCAGCTTTATTTCACATCTAACAGCCATGAGATTAAAAGTCTGATTGGAGAGTTTTGTGTTTTTCTGCGACGAGTCTTGCAAAACTTAGCTCAGACATCATGGACAGTTTCCACGTACTTGTCATTCATATCTTCCATTGCATTGCAATCTTCTAGGCGCTGAAAACGATTTTATAGCTAAAGCTGAAAGATTTTAGGTCTTTGGATTAGAGCACGAGGGAAACGGAACGTTGACTTCATTAGACGTGACCTCCACAACTTAACGTTTAGGTTTAGTGTGCCTCTCACCATTCGGTGGTCGCTGCCCGTTTTCACTATCCCGATCACTGAGACATCACTGTATAATTATTGTCGTCTAGTCGTCGTAATGAAGTCAATCTCATTTTTTGTTCATCCGTCGGGGCTCGACCAGGTCCACTTCCTGTGGGGCCGCTTCTGCAAGAAAGAGTTCATTATAAAGAGTCCTTCTTTCTCCATGAAGTCGGCCAGCTGTTGGCCCCTTGGGTTCCGTTGCTTATTCCAAATTTCCCTACCCTCAGCTCATTGTTCTTTTTTGTGCCTAGTTTTACTTTGAATTCTCCCATTAACACTGTATAGTGGGTTTTTGGGGAATGCACGTCTCTAGATATATTCTTATACATTTCTTCCACCTCCTTATCCTGATGCACCGAGGTTGGTGCGTAAGCCTGTATGACCTTCAGTAAATATCGTTTGATGATTCTGAGTATAAAGTACGCAACCCTCATCGAGACACTCTTAATATTTACAAGATTGTTAACGAGAGACTTGTAATAAATCCAACACCTCCTTGGGACAGTTGTGACAGAACAAGTTGCCAGATTCGAGGATTACCATGTCCTACCTCTCTCTTCGGACCTCAGATAACCCTATAATATGCCAGCGTAACTTGTCTATCCCTTCTTCCTGATCCACGATCTTCTCGTCAGTCAAGTCAAGGTGCGTGCGTTGTATGTTGCACGGTCGAGTCGACTTAGGTGGTAACCGAACCTCCACCGGAGATTCTTAGCCCCGTTTTTTACCATGGTTGCCACCATAGCCTGGAAAAGCGGTGCCGCCGTGGACTGGGGACCATCTCTTCGTAGCTTTAATTATAGGGGGTATATTGCCATAGTTACCACGGATAGCGAGCAGGTTGGCAACCGCAGTTTTTATATTGTTGTTTTGCTGTTATCAGAAAGATACTGCTACCCATCTTTTGCCTCAGTTTCCCTCTGTCGCCTCTTTCGACACCCACGGGAAGATATGGGGTAGTGGGTATTCTTACCCGTCACTACACGGGCTTAATCGTCGATACACGACACAGTGTTTAACCTAATCTTGTTGCTGATAACTGTAAATAAAAACAAGAATGTGGGTTGAAATTGACAAGAATACTATGCCACAGCCTAAGAAGAACATATAATTGCCTCGAGACTGTGGCAATGAGTAAAGAAACTGTACGATTATTACAATAAAATAATATTACGTTACGATTTATTTACTCATGTGGTTATACTTTATACAAGGACCGCATTCATACATAATTAAATTAATTTAACATTGTTGATCACATATTTTAAAATTTTTTAAAGACTGTAATTTTGGAATATTTTTATATTTGAATGTAATTTATTGTATATACCTTTACGTGTTCAAACAAAATGGGTCGTACTTCATCTGTTTCTTTATAAACATGTAAAAGTCTACTGTTATTACTGTTCCTCTACCATGGTAGTTATTAGTTAAAATATTGATACCATAAATTTATGACATAACTGTTCCCCGCGATTTCACCCGCGTGAAATTTAGGGTTTTAATTATATTGCTCAGAACCCTAATACTTTTTCTCAAATATAAGTAGCCTAAGTTACTCTTTAGAATATCAGCTATCTGCCAGTGAAGGTCCCGTCGAAATCAGTCCAGCCGCAACAACCCGGGAACAAACAGACAGACAATTTTTTTTTAATTGGGTTCTTGTTATAAGTACCGTATAAACATTCATATGCATTTAGTAAAAAGCTGTTAGTTTAATATTACAAACAGACACTTCAATTTTATTTATTTGTAGAGATTACAGTCGTTACTTGAATTCATAATGATGAAACAGAAACAGAAACAGAAACAGAAACTTTTTTATTCAATATAGATTATAAATAATGCTTATTGAAAGTCACTCCTTTGTATAATTACCACTGGTTCAAAAAAAAAAACCTCTGTCCTGGGAAGAACCAGCAAGAAACCCAGCGGGACTTTTTTTAAAAAATAACAGCTTACAATCATGTATGTTACACAAATTAACAACACAACAAATTAGAAATAGCTTGGTAGCGATCACCTCATTTCCAGGGGTTATTATCATCTATAAATTCTTTAATACTATAATAACCCTTTTTATACAAACTTAGTTTAATAAAGTTTTTGAACTTTGAGCAGGTCAAATTTTGTATATTTTCTGGAATTTTGTTGTAAAAGCGTAAACATCGCCCCAAGAATGAATTACTGACTCGATGGAGTCGAGTAACCGGTACTACTAGCTTGTGTCTAATCCTAGTATTTACAGAATGAATATCACTTATTTTTGTAAAACTACTTTTATTTTTGTGTACGTACATTACATTTTCATAAATGTATTGAGAGGCCAAAGTTAATATATTAATTTCCTTAAATTTTTGTCGCAGCGACTCTTTAGGCTTTAAATCATAAATTGCTCTTATGGCCCTCTTCTGTAAACCAAATATAATTTCAGTGTCAGCTGAGTGTCCCCATAGCAAAATACCATACGATATTATGCTATGGAAATAGCTAAAGTAAACTAGTCTAGCTGTTTTAACACTAGTTAGACTTCTAATCTTTTTTACGGCATATGCTGCAGAACTAAGTCTGCTTGCTAGTTTTGATATATGGGGGCTCCATTGAAGCTTCGCGTCTAGTGTGATTCCAAGAAAAATGGTGGTATCTACAAGACTCAGTTTCTCCCCATTTAAAATTACATTAGTATTTAATTGTTTGACATTTGGAGTCATAAATTTTATACATTTCGTTTTAGTGCCATTTAAATGCAAATTATAAACATTGAACCAATTTACTAATTTAGATATAGCATTATTTACTTCGTCATATTTTAGCAATTGTCGACTTAATTTGAAAATTAAAGAAGTGTCATCTGCAAATAATACTATATCATGGTTATCTCCTACTATGTAAGGTAAGTCATTAATGTATACAAGAAACAGAAAGGGGCCTAGAATTGAGCCTTGAGGCACGCCCATCTGTACCATCGACCCGGAAGAACTCATACTGTTAATGACAACTTTTTGCGTTCTTTTACTTAAATATGAAATAATTAATTTAAGAGCATCACTTCTTACACCGTAGTGTTTAAGTTTCCTGATTAATGTTTCATGGTGAACACAATCGAAGGCTTTGGATAGGTCACAAAATATACCCAAAGCATCCTGTGAATTCTCCCATGCATTAAATATATATTTAATCAGCTCAACACCGGCATCAGTTGTCGAGCGACCCCTTTTGAAACCAAATTGATTTTTATGAAGTAAATTATTTATATTAAAGAAATTTAACATTTGATGAAGAATAATTTTTTCAAAAATCTTACTAAGTGTTGGTAGTACAGAAATAGGTCTAAAATTAGCGGGGTCTAATGTACTACCAGATTTAAATAAAGGTATTACTTTACTATACTTCATTAAATCAGGAAACACACCAGATTCGATACTAGTATTAAAAATAGTAGCTAAATGAGGCGCGATTGTATCTATTATAGACGCAATAACTTTAACGGAAATCCCCCACAGATCCGCAGTTTTCTTAACATCAATAGTTTTAAAATATTTTACAATATCTTTTGATGATACTTTATGAAATGTAAAATTCTTTGTACACGCATTTACATTTTGTTTAAGTAATGATTCGGCGACCGCAGGAGAAGAATTCAGTGACTTAGTGGTTAATATCGGAATATCAGTAAAATATTTCTCATAAACCATTGCAACGTCCTGATCTGATTCGGTTAATTTGTTATTAACACTTAACTGGTAGTTTGAATTGCGAGAGTTAATCTTACCAGTTTCGCTATTAATTATACTCCATGTCATTTTAATTTTATTAGAAGCCGTCTTAATTTTGTTGCTCAAATGCAAAGACTTGGCTGTGGAGCACACTCTTTTAAATATTTTTGAATATTTTTTTACATATTCCCTAAATTCGACGCTATGATTATATGACCTTTCATGGTAAAGATCATATAACCTATGTCTGCTCTTATGGACTCCTACTGTCGCCCATTCATTAAATGACTTCCGACTGTTCAAGGAGAATGTTTTAGAAGTAAAAGTATTATTAAATTCATTGCAAATAAGCTTAAATAATGTTCCATACAAAAAATTTGGATCATTTTGGTATGTAAGTGATAGAAGCTTTTTCACTATGTTACTTCTAAATTTCTCCAAGCGACGTGCATTTACTGGAACAAACACAACTTTCTTATCTACTTGCTTTTTGTGAACATATGGTAACGAAACTACTTGTCCACAGTGATCAGAACTTAATTTTTGAATTATACATTTATGCAACGGCTTCACATTTGTAAAAATGTTATCTATACATGTTGCACTAGATTGAGCAATACGCGTTGGCTCTAAAAATAAATTAAAAAGACCATATGATTTAAACAATGATCTAAATTTAATATTGATTGAGGAAGCTTCTAGGAGATTAATGTTAAAGTCTCCACATATTACAACAGATTTATTCCGTTTATTAAGCTTAGCAAAAACTTCCTCCATAATTTTTTCAAAAGTATCGTATATAGAACATGGGGGTCTGTAGACGCTCACAACAATGAGGTGCTCAAACTCAACACATGCCATTTCTACAGTTCGCTCAACAGAGAGGCTCACAATATCTTTACGTTCTTTACATGACAATAATGTACTAGCTAATATTAAGGAGCCACCTCTTAAAACCGTTTCTCTATTGAAAGAACTGACCACCTGGTGATTACTAAAGTTAAACATTAAGTTATAAGCTTTTAACCAATGTTCAGTAATACATAAAATATGAATATTGTTGCTATTTAAGAACAACTCAATTTCTAACTCTTTGCCTACCATGCCTTGTATATTTTGATGCACCAGGTGTATACAATTTTCATTATCACTCCGTGGAGTCATACAATTAAAGATTTGTAAGCTACATTCTAAATTATTTAAATTATTACAACTGCTAGAGATTGCCTCTATTGTCTCATTTTCTAATTTAAATTACTTGGAACTGATTCCAAATTACATATTAAGTCATTACACTGCTCAAAAGGAGCAGATGTCTGTGTAGCCAAGTCCTTGGCTGAGTTAATATATAAACAATAAGATAGCACATTTGCTATCTGTCTTAAAATATATTTAGATAGGTAATACCTATCATTAGTCAAAAATTTCTTAAGTAAATTATTTATGTCTATTAAATTACATTTATTATTATAATTATAACAATTAAATGTTAAGTTTATATTATTATTACATGAAAAGTTATTCATTAATAAATTTAAATCATATCTTATTTTATTTTCCTGCGGCCAACCCTGTATGTAAGGCAATGTAAACAAGATAATTTTATGTACATTTAAATTATTAAGATTGTCAATATATTTTAATAATTGATTTTTGTTTAGATTGCCTCTTCTCCCAACAAGAATTATTAATGTGCTATTAGGGCAAAATTTACTAGCTAAAACTTTATTCATTATATGACTAAAGGATGCTCCTGGCATGCAATAATTACTAATCATATGTCCTTCTAAACAGTTATTTAACATCATGCCCAAATTTTTGCCTATGCCATCACAATACATAATAACTTTATTTTTTTTAATATTTACATTGCTTTTTAAGTTTATATCCTTTGTCATGGCACTGTCATAGAGTGTAGAAATGTTATCTCATTACTATCGACATGAAGGCACCCCGTCCACACCTACCTGTTTGTTTTATGCTCCATCAACCTGCACAAAGCTTAATATGTTGCGACTACATACATACATTGCCTGTTTAATGCTATGTTCAATTATATTTATCTGTTAGTTATTCATAACTCACATTAGTTACATGAAATCAATCTCATGAAATGTTGACCGGTCTAGTCTCTGATCAGGTTCATGAATTGCTACTACATAGAATAACTACTACTTTTTATACGTGGTAGAGCCATGCTGCAGCTATAATAATAGTATAGTTTTAGCATGAATGGGTCGGCTCTACCGGGGAAGGACAACGCTCTCACAGAATTCCAGCGTAATATAGCAGCTTAATGCTGATGTGTTTCGTATGGTGAGTGTATAGAACCGGAGACCCTTTTTACTGGAAAATAGGCATTCTATATTTGCCCTTACGGCTGACAAAGTTTAGAGTCGCCATAACCCTTCGTACTTTGAAAAGTTGCTACCACTTCACACAACCATAGCTATCTTTTAGTCTACTTCTTATGCTTACAATCTTTCCTCGCGATGATCTAAACTCTCCTGTTAACGTATTAATCTAATTCTCTTTCTATTTGCTTCCCACCTTTTTTTTCTCATTATTACATTCTTCTAAATATCTCTTTCTCATTAGAGCAGCATTTTTGGAGGCCTACCCATAGTGGTATATAAAAGCCTGTTTTTTTTTAAAAAGTATTTATATTCTACAACAAATAATAGTAAAGTAGGATTATATAACAGTTAATAGCTATAGTAAGGTAGGTAACTAATTTGAAAGTATTCAAAAATTAAGCATGTGGTAATTAGTAGATTATAGCCACGAAAAATTATAAAATAAAAACTTTTTAACAAAAAAATTAAACCGCCGAAAAAACTAAAAAGCAAAAAATAATAAACCTTTTTATTTAACCTTAATAACTAAGTTCTTAAACTAATTTAAGTATACCTAAGTATATATTTTTGTAATTATTTTGAGTTTTTAATTAACCTTAATAACTAAGTTCTAAAACTAATGAAAGTATACCTAAGTATATATTTTTGTAATTATTTTGAGTTTTTAATTAACCTTAATAACTAAGTTCTAAAACTAATGTAAGTATACCTATGTAATTTGGAGTCGGCGCCAAACAAGCAAATTAATTAATTATGTAAAGCGTGATGCGCGGCATTTATTAAGGTTAAATAAAAAGGTTTATTATTTTTTGCTTTTTAGTTTTTTCGGCGGTTTAATTTTTTTGTTAAAAAGTTTTTATATATCTTTGAAGTCGAATTTTGCTTTTTACTTAAACAATAAAATTTTTAGTAGACTTAAAAATGTTACAATCGCAATTTCGTCTAATTAGTTACATTGAAAACTGAAGTAAGAAACAAAACAACAAAATCAGTTCAAATTTAAAGAAGATATCTCGTAATACGCAGTAAAATCATATATTACAATTTAAAACTTTCCCCGTTATAAAGTCGGGTAAAAACAATTTGATTTTTGTTCTCTTCTAGCCGTGTTGGATTTTTTTAAATAAGTTGGAACTTTACATTAAAATTTATTAGAGTTATATAGGAACACAATGAACTCGCTTTATGGTTGGCGATCGACCGATGTATTTTTTACTACCCGCACGCACTAGAATTATAATTATAATTTATATGTTATTATTCTCATGTAGGTAACAATTTTTTTTATATGGGAATGGTGGCAAATGAGCATATCGTTTACCTGATGTTAAGTGACAACCGCCACCCATGATTTTTAAAAAGGAGTAAGCTAAGTAAGTAAGGAGTGGTAAACAATTCCAAAGATAAGTTGTATAAGGAAGAAAACTCCTAGTAAAACGCACAGTCGTGGACCACCAAGCATCTAGATGGTGAGGACTGTATCTTGAATTTTGACGCGATGTGCTTTTGTGAAATTGAGCGACTGGAATCAGTCCGAACAATTCCTCAGAGCACTTCCCGTGATAGATGCGATAAAACATGCAAAGAGATGCAACATCTCTACGCAGTGCCAGTGTATCGAGTCGATCAGAAAGAACTCGGTCGTAGACGATTTGAACCGCTCTGCTCTGGATGCGGTTAAGTGGAAGCAGCTGGCACTGAGGTGCCCCGGCCCAGAGATGAGAACAGTATTCCATGTGAGGCCGAACTTGCGCTTTGTAAAGTTGCAAGCGATGTGCCGGCATTAAACACTATCTTGCTCTGCTGAGCACGCCAAGCTTTTTAGAGGCCAATTTGGCCTTCCCCTCCAAGTGACCACGAAATTGCACACTACTAGATATGTCAACGTCGAGGATTCCGAAACTATCTGAGGCAGCAAGGGGACTTTAAGCTGAGGTGATACGACAAAGGGGTTCTTTTTAGCGGTAAACGCGCAAAGTTGTGTCTTCTGGAGATTAAACTGGACTAGATTTAGTCGCCCCCAATCCGACATTTTGTTAAGAAAAGACTCGACTTCAGACACAAGTTTGTCCCGTTACTCGGCGACGTTTTCTCGAGAAATATTGGCACGAATGGTGTTCTTACCGGTGACTGGTGATCCCTTATGCAGCACCAGTGCTGTCGTCTGCAGAGCGATGAATGTTACAAGTTTGCAGCATACCATTGATATGCAGGAGAAACAGCGATGGTGTTAGCACACAGCCTTGTGGAACACCAGCATTGATAGGCTTGAAATCAGGGCATGCACCGTTTATCACGACCCAGATGCTCTGATCGGTAAGGAAACTGGTGATCCGTTTGCAC
This sequence comes from Parnassius glacialis, assembly GCA_033319125.1. Lineage (NCBI taxonomy): Eukaryota > Metazoa > Arthropoda > Insecta > Lepidoptera > Papilionidae > Parnassius > Parnassius glacialis. Next base: position 3,217,476 of record JAVANC010000006.1, read on the forward strand.
AATTTCTCGGGAAGCCCAAAGAAAGGAAGCTTCGAAAGAAGCGCTTTGTCCCATACCCGATCGAAGGCCTCCGCTATGTCCAAATTAACGGCCAATGCCTCCCTCTTGTACTCTACTACCTCCGCCCATCTTTGTGTCAGGTAGACCAGAAGATCACCAGCTTATTGACCCCGACGAAAACCGTACTGGTGGTCACTAATCAGCTGGTGATCTTCAAGGTAAGTCATGAGCTGGCAGTTTATAATGGATTCCATTATTTTGGAGAACAAGGAAATGATAGCGATAGGCCTGTAGTTGGACGGGTCTGAGCGATCGCCTTTTTTAGGGATTGGGTGGACCAAAGCTGTCTTCCATGGATTTGGGACTACGCCTTGGGAGTAGGAGTACCGGTAAAGATGCGTTAAAACTAGTGCCACCTCAAGAGCACACGTCTTCAGCACAATGGATGGGCTTCCATCAGGCTCACTCGACTTGCTGACAACCAGGGAGAAGAGTGCTTTGCGAACCGAGCGCTGTGTAAACCGCACATCCGGTATATTTTTTGTAGAATAAGGGTGACAAACGGGCACAAAGTCTACCTGATTGTAAGTGTTTGCTATGGCCCATAAATATCTACATCTATCTTCGTTTGCGAATTAAATTCAGATGCGTAGTCACCCGTGAGGGCTATGATAGAATGTCTCTTTTCCAGTAAAAAGGGTCTTAGGTTCTCTACACTCACCATACGAAACGAAGCTGCATTAAGCTGCTATTTCACGCTAGTATTCTGTGAGACCGTGGTCTTTACCCGATCGAGCCGACCCATTCGTACTACAAATATACTATTAATATAGCTGTAGCATGGCTCTACCACGTATCATGGCATGGAGCACTCACACCGCGGGATGGTCTCGGTGTGTTCCTCCCGTCATCTAGAGTCGATTTGGATGCAAAGAAAAAGCTGAACCAATCGGCTTTCTCCTTTGCAGGCAGGCCAGTGAGTCGTCCTCTTTGTGTAGAGATGGAAGAGATGGGTGACAGAAGTTCCCTTGGACAGCCTTGGCGAGAGAGCAATATGCAATATTTGTAAGAAGCCATACTTTATATTATATATCATATGTGGCATTAACTATTGGAAGTAAACGAAACTATCATAAATAACCACTCTGAAGCATCATAATAAACTTTGATTTTGTAATTTTTAGAATTGAGTATTCCAGAATGCCCGTTTGCCTTTATGTCACTTCAAAATATTTTTTTTTTTTTTTTTTTTTATAGAATAGGGGGCAAACGAGCATGCGGCTCACCTGATGGTAAGTGCCTACCGCCGCCCATGAACAACCGCAACACCAGGGGAATTGCAGATGCGTTGCCGACCTTTTAGAAAGGTGTAAGCTCTTTTCTTGAAGGTTCCTAAGTCGTATCGGTCCGGAAAATTCGCTGGTGGTAATTGATTCCACAAGGAAGTCGTGCGAGGTAGAAAACTTCTTCTAAATCGCACAGTCGTGGACCGCCAATCATCCAGATGGTATGGATGGTAACGCGAGTTTTGTCGCGATGTGCGATGGTGAAATTTAGCGGCTGGAATTAGTCCGAACAATTCCTCAGAGCACTCCCCGTGAAAAATGCGATAAAATACGCAAAGAGATGCAACATCTCTACGCAGTGCCAGTGTATCGAGCCGATGAGAAATAACTCGGTCGTCGACGATTCGAACCGCTCTGCGCTGGATGCGGTCAAGTGGAAGGAGCTGGCACTGGGGTGCCCCGGCCCAGAGATGAGAACAGTATTCCATGTGGGGCCGAACTTGCGCTTTGTAAAGTTGCAAGCGATGTGCCGGCATGAAATACTGGCTCGCTCTGCTGAGCACGCCAAGCTTTTTAGAGGCCAATTTGGCCTTCCCTTCCAAGTGACCACGAAACTGCACACTATTCGATATGTCGACGCCAAGGATTCCGATACTGGCTGAGGCAGTAAGGGGAGTGCCTTGAAACTGAGGAGATACGACAAAGGGGTTCTTTTTAGCGGTAAACGCGCAAACTTGTGTCTTCCGGGGATTGAACTGGACTAGATTTAGTCGCCCCCAATCCGAGACTTTGTTAAGCAAAGACTCGACTTCAGACACAAGTTTGTCCCGGTACTCGGCGACGTTTTCCCGAGAAATATTGCCTGAAGGATATGAAGGAAATATTTAAAGGTAATATCGCTTCCGTGGAATCAAATGCAAATGTTATATCAAAATTCACATTTTCATTAACATTAGCTGAAATAAACTTCAAATCACATAATTAATGACAAAGTAAATAACGACATCATTGTTTTAGTCACATTAAGCAAAATCAGTGTTTAATTGTCGAAAACAACGTTTGCGGTTTACAAACCAAAGAACTACTCTTCTCGTCTGCTTGCAGTTGACTAAAGGAGTTACGAAGAATTGACCGTAACTTAGTGCGCGATGTATTAAGGCCGCAGAGCCTGTCTAGTAATAAATATGGTAGTCTTTGAAGCAATATTACGTAGTAACTAGCGATTCAAGTCTGGCGATATTTTCTAATACAAGAAAGTTCGACCAGCTATCACTGCACTAAAGACAAAGTAAGCGTGCAACATTCGGTGGATATTAATTTATTTTATTTGAAACGCTTTAGCCTATAATCAGGAAATATATGATCTTAATAAAAATGAGGGCGATTAAGAATCTAATTTAATGAGTTATCTATCATATTATCGAATATAGAAATATTATAATAATATGTTTAACGCTTAAAAAGACAAGAACTTAAGCGTTCACGTATAAAAAAGGTTTTTCCCGGCGATTTAATTAATAATTTTCCTCGATTAATTTAAGCTAATTTAAATTTTTATTCGATTTAATTAATTTTAATCGTAATCGGCCAGCAACACAGACTGGCAAATTTTCCACTCATTTGCTCAAAGTATTCAAAAAGTCGAAGTACAATTTCCGTACACCGAAACAAATTACCGTAATATTTAAAAGGTAGGGGACAAAATGAGCCAATAAATTGGCCCCTTTCGCGTCATACAAGTTTATTATTCATTTCTTGGCCGCGATTCTTATTACTGATTATACACGACAGGTAAATTATTATTTAGTGATTGTACTAGAGCTTTCTGCAGTCAAATATACAGACACATTTTTAAGATTAAGCTTCTGTCTACTTTTAAGGCCCATAAAAGCCAACTGCTGGAGATTAGCCTCACTCAATGTAGAGAGGATTTGCCTGAATAGTCCCAATTAGTTTATATTATTAGACTTATTAACGATCGCAGTGCCAGACGTCTGGTATCTTTCTTTTGGTTATCACGAAAGTGAGATGACTATACCAGAATATTTTGAAAGCCATAAGCTTTTTCTGTCATTCCTTCAAGTCAAATTTTATGGTGCCTATGGGACGACATGGAATGATATTTATTTTTTATAGAACTAGGGAGACAAACGAGCACATCATCGTCCTGATGGTAAGAAGATGTTGTGGCCCATAAGCATCCACATTTATCCTCGATTAAGAATCAAAATGCAGAGGTGAAGTCAACGCTAACAACTAAGATAGATTGCCTCGTTTCCAGTAAAAATTGATCTCCGGTTCTTTACACTAACCATAAAAAACAGCAGCGTTAAGTTACTATTATGCGCTGGTATTATGACAGCGCGCAGTCTTTCCCCGATCGAGCCGAACTATTCCTGCTACGACTTTATTATAGCCGGAGCATGGCTCTAACACGTCATGAAATGATTGTTCTCTTTCGTAGCCTTACTGCAAATTTTAACTTTACATATCTACAAATTTCATCCATTCCATCCATTACAGTTATAAAGTCTCCTGCTAAACTAAGAGCTTTCCCATAGGCTGCCATATAGATTTTTGCTATAGTATTCACGCTCAGCAGGAGTTTTTTTTTATAATTTGGCGTTGATATCAGGAAAATGCTGCTGCTTATCTCCTGTTTCAGTTTCCTTCTGTCTACACCCATGGGACGATCTCGCAACTCAGCTCTTCTACCGCAAAAAATTGTGAGATCCATGTAATACAAAGTCGGTTAATTTATTTAGTCCCTACTTAAGTGTTCTTCTGTCTCAATTTATTATGTAATTAGCTAACATAACAACATCTTATAGTGACCATATAAATATTAAAAATATTTTATATTTTAAATACATAGACTGACTTGGGAATCGTGGTAAACAATCGAATTTAAAATAATATGTATAACTTGTGGGATATATTGTGTTTTCACAACATATCTCATAAGTAATACACACACCGACACTGTTCCGAACATATCCCAGACGTAAGTCTGAGCGAGATTAGAATGGCTCTCCAGCACTTTAAAAACGGCAAGTCCCGAGGAAGGAATTACAGCGGAGCTTTTAAAAGCGGGTGGAAAACCGGTACTTGAAGTCCTTCAGAAGCTCTTTAATTCCGTCCTCCATGGTGGCACTACTCCGGAGGCGTGGAACAGAGGTGCAGTGGTCTTGTTCTTCAAGAAAGGCGACAATGCTCTCTTGAAGACCTACAGACCGATTTCTCTTCTGAGCCGCGTCGTTTTAGAGAGTCATTATACGAATAGTCTCGCACACAGATTTGACGACTTCCAGCCTCCCAAACAAGCCGGTTTCCGAAAAGGCTTTAGTACTATAGTACACACACATACCCTGCGGCAGTTTGTACAGAAGACAGAGGAGTATAATCTGCCACTTTGCCTTGCGTATGTGGACTATGAGAAAGCCTTTGATTCCGTCGAAATTTGGGCGGTGCTGCAGTCCTTTCAGCGGTGCCAAGTTGACTGTCAGTACATCGAAGTGCTGAAGTGTTTGTACAGTAGAGCAACGATGGCTATCCGAGTACAGAATCAGAGTAAGAAACCTATCCAACTGCAGAGAGGTGTGAGACAGGGTGACGTTATATCCCCGAAACTCTTCACCGCTGCATTGGAAGACGTATTAGAGCTACTGGACTGGAAAGAATGCGGTAATAACATCAATAGCAAGTACATCACTCACCTTCGATTCGCCGACGATATAGTCCTTATGGCAGAATAGCTGGACGACCTAAGCACTATGCTCAATGACCTCAAGAGTGTCTCCCAACGGATAGGTCTTAAGATGAACATGGACAAAACAAAAATCATGTTTAACGTCCATGTCACACCTATGCTGGTAGTTGTTGGGAGCACTAAGCTCGAAGTTGTTGACGGGTATATTTACCTGGGACAAATAGCCTGACTAGGTAAAGCCAACTTCGACCGTGAGGTAAATCGACGGATTCAACTCCGCTGGGCAGCGTTCGGGAAACTACTACACATCTTCTTGTTAGATTTACCTCAAAACCTAAAAAAGAAATTGTACAACCAGTGCGTGTTGCTAGTGATGACTTACGGAGTTGAGACGTGGTCCTTCACTGCTGGCTGTATGAGGAAGCTCAAGGTCGCTCAGCGAACTATGGAGAGGGCTATGCTCGGGGTATCTCTGCGTGATAAACTTAGAAATTAGGATATCCGCAGTAGAACCAGAGTAAGAGACATAGCCCAACGGATTAGTAAGCTGAAGTGGCAGTGGGTTGGCGATATAGCTCGAAGAACTGACAACCGATGGGAAAGAAAGGTTCTCGAGTGGCATCCTCGTACCGGTAGGCGAAGTGTACTGCGACCCCCGACTAGATGAAGTGACGACCTGGTAAGACACGCAGGAAGTCGATGGATGCAAGTGGCTCTGGACCGTGCCTTGTGGCATTCCTTGGGGGAGGTCAATGTTCAGCAGTGGACTTGTGAAGGACTGTAATGATAGTGATGAATAGGTACTTTGCGGGATTTTGGCACAACTACATAACATATGTCCCCTTCTTGCTTTTTCACTCCGTTGACCATTTTACAACTTACCTTTGAACATAATTATATCCAGGTACCTATTTACATCTATTATTCCATTATATTATACATGTACAGCTACACTGCAAATGTAACTTTGTAATCCTATATATTTATATAGGATTACAAAGTTATTTATGTAGTTGGTATATCTAGAAAACTGGACCGAAATTACAACATGTTTATTTTTTTCTTGATTTGTACACTAAACACTAATTGTATTCTAAATACGAAGCTTCTACGTCTGCAAGAAGTGCCTTAGAGTTTTGATGATCGGTCAGTCGGTGAGTGACTTTGACTAGTTATAATTATTAAACTACTTGTTCATATTGAATGAAATTTGAAATATGTCGTGTTTATATTACTGAAAATTCAGGCTTCTAGTTTTATCCATAACGAAATTATAGGGGGTCGTAAAGGGCTTAAACTGCTTCGAGAAAAGGATGCTACGGCCGTGCCCCCAGATACTATAGAAACCCTTTAGAATTTATTTAAAAATAAGAACTCAAACAACATTATGTAAAAAAAGCATACTAAGTGTCGTGGGACATTACTGATAAACGTATTATATTATTGATGAACAAATACCAAAAAATGAATTACTAGCGTTTATTAACACTTTCACTGTTCAATTTTCAGACACAATAGTAAGACAAGCAATAAACCATATGTGGGGCACAACACAGGAAAAGGGTTAAAATGAAGCGCCATTTAAAATAATATTTATTTCTAGGAGTTAGATATTATTACACCTCGCTCGCACTATACTCGTAGAAAGGGGGTGGTGACGGAAAAATCTTGAACTTTTTCGCATAGCCCCCATCCGTCAAATTCGTACCATGCGATAAGGAACATCGTTTCAAATCTTCACCTCAGTCCCAATTAGCGACATCTGGTAAGCGGAAGATTACTAGCCCTCATTGATAAGTAATAGATTTTAATTTGATTTTATGTTAAAAATAAATTATTGCGAAGAGCATCAGATTGTTAAAAATTTATGATTAACAATAAGAATTAATGTTCTAAACGAAATTAGTCAATATATTTTCAATTTGTCGGTACAACTCCTGCGATATCCTGGATTATGTTCCCAGCAGGATAAGGGGATTATTGATGAGAGAGCTTTGTCTTTTTTGTTATTATTTACTTAAGCTGTCTGTCGTGACCTCGAAGGACGGCTGAAAGCCGAAGATAAAACAACAACAAATACAGGGGGAGACTATTTTTTAAATAATTTGTACAGAGATTTGTTTTTATAATAATATACACAACAATGTCATTATTTAATTTTACATTGGCGTAATTCGAGAGGGTGACATTAAGCTATTTGTCTTTTTCATTAGTTCATTGTTGCATTAGCTCCACTTCTATAATAAAATTGTATGTAAATAAATAAATAAATAAGAGTACCACGAATGAAACTGTAGGCCTACAATAACTACCAACTAAAAAATATGAGAAAGTGGGAAGCATGTCAAGTTCGGTCTCTTGGCGATCGATCCTCTATGCCTTCACTGCAAAGGAAAACGTAATGCTATAGTAGTACAACTAATGCATAAGACGTTTGCATACATTTTTTTGTTTTTGAAATTTAAAATAACATTATAAAGTTATAAAGCAACTAAATTTAGGTCATTTTCTATGGAATTGAAACGAAATTTTTACTAATTCAAATTCATTTTATGAGTTAGATTTCTATTACACACAATATCAGGTGGATTGTGTGCTCTTTTGTCACCCTTATTCTATAAAAATATTTAAATTTAAATAGTAAATCTAGGGGTTGGAAAAATAGAGAATGAAGAATTTTTCGTAACTACTAGCTGTTCTACTACTAACTATACTAGCTGCCGTGTAGTGGCGGTTAAGAATACCCACTACCCCATATCTTCCCGTAGGTGTCGTAAAAGGCGACAAAGGGAAACCGGCAGGAGATGGGCAGTAGCATCTTTCTGAACAGCAAAATAATAATAAATAAACTACGGTTGCCAACCCGTTCTCCAAGCGTGGGAACTATGGCAATATACCCCCCCATTAACAATGACATTAATAAACGGCCCCCAGTCCCCGGCTGCCCCGTTATTCCTGGCTACGGTAGCGACCATGGTAACGGCGGGGCAGGGGGTGCTAAGAATCTCCGGTGGAGGTTCGGTTGCCACCTAAAACGACTCGACCTGGCAACAAACAACGCACGCACCCTGAGGACTGACGAGAAAATTGTGGGCTGGAAGAAGAGATAAAAAAGTTACGATGGCATATTAAAGGATTATCCAAGGTCTGAAGAGAGGAGAAAGACACGGTAATCCTCGAATCCGGCAACTTACTCTATCACCGGGATGGCCACCATCTATCCCAAGGAAGTCTCGGATTTATTGTCCACAAGTCTCTCGTAAACAACGTTGTAAATATTGAGTGCGTCGACGAGGGTTGCGTACCTTATACTCAGAATCACCAAACCGTATTCGCTGAAGGTCATACATGTTTACGCACCAACCTCGGCACATCCCGATGAGGAGGTGAAGGAAATGTATGAGGATATCTCTAGAGCCATGCATTCCTCCGAAACCCAATATACGTTGTTAATGGGAGACTTCAATGCAAAACTAGGCACAAGAGAGAACGGTGAGCTGATAGTAGGGAAATTTGAAATAGGGCAACGGAACCCAAGGGGCCAGCAGCTGGCCGACATCATGGAGAAAGAGGGACTCTTTATGATGAACTCTTTCTTCCAGAAGCGGCCCCACAGGAAGTGGACCTGGTCGAGCCCCGACGGTTCGACAAAAAATGAGATTGACTTCATTATGACGACCAGACGACAACTGTTCAGTGATGTCTCCGTGTTCGCGAGGGTGAAAACTGGTAGCGATCACCGAATGGTTAGAGGCACACTGAACCTAAACGTTAAGTTGGAGAGGTCTTGTCTGATGAAGTCAACGCTCCGTCCCCCTTGTGCTCTAATTCAAAGTTGTAGTGTTATGCTACTTACATTTCATTGTACACTAATTCTCCATTCTGTTTTGATATTCTGCATTCATGTTTTACATCACTTTATACTATTTTTTTCATACTGTTTTTGATTTTCTGCATTTATGTTTTGCATCACCTTTATTTATATAGGATCCTGTAACGTTTTTACAAAATAACATATCATTTTACTGCGTATTTTCACACTATTTAGTACTTTTAAAATAGCTGTCAATGGAGTCTTACCTTTTTTGATCTTTTATTGAATTCTCTGTAACTCTACAATTTCAGGCTTCGCGCACGCTGATGTGCATTTGTTTTTCCTATATGAATAATATCTCATTTCTTACTTAAATGTAATAGTTTCTTAATAACAGTCCTAAAACTAAAAATTGCTCAATTTGACAACCATTGTTTATGTGGTTGTTATGGTAACTTTTATTCAAATTCGTCTCTGGTATGATGTTCTTCCTACATAAATACTCTTTGGCTGTAGGTCATTTACAATAAATTTCGTTTTAATTTAAATAATTTCTCGTTCTCTCTAAAAAGGTATAAAAGCCGAAAAATTGGAGAATACAGGACAGTCTGGCTTCAGTTCTCAAACGAGAAACATCTACTAAAGGCCTTATCCCGGAGCCGCTTTGCCCCGGGATCCTGCAAGCCTCCATCTACATCCGAATTCGTCGGCAGTCTGCTTCAAGCGCAGGGCCACGCTACCTTCGGGCACGCTACGACTGCTTGCTCCAGGCGCTGAGTGCACCTACTTCCCGCGCTACCTTCGGGCATGCTACGACTGCTTGCTCCAGGCGCCGAGTGCACCTATTGCCGCGCTACCTCTGGGCGCGGCGACTACTTCTCCAAGTACTGAGCGCACCTACCCCAGGCACTACGTGCGCCGGCTCCGGACGCTGCGTGTGCCCAGTCCAGGCGCTGCATGCCGTCGCCGCTGAGAAACCTCAACCTCTGCGTGTGCCCATTTCTACAAAAGCAGCGAGGCTCCAGGCTCCCCTATAAAACTATATTGTCCTATTCTCCTACCTTTATTTTTTTTTAAACCTAATTGTAATCTCATTTCATCCATCATCTTTATATTTCATTTTCTTATAAAATTGTAAATACTTTTTTGAAACTTTAAATATATTATTTTCTTGGTCTACTTTTGTTGTTTTGCTGTTGTTAGGTTAGGTTCTTTCTCTTTTAATTATCGCTTCACGACAGTTTGGCGCCCAACGTAAAAGTCCTCTTTCTCTCTTAATTCTTCACCTTTACTGCGCCTTGTCCATTCCCTTTTGATTTAATTGCTTTCCCTTTAGTTCTTAACTTATTACTCATCATTCATTTATTCGTCCTTTTCATACCTTCAAAATTCTAAAACAAAACTTCTTCTAGTTTTTCAACTTATCTGGATTGTTTTTAGGCCTACATATAACACTTCATTTACATTCATCACTCTAAGTTACATTCATCACTCTAATATTTTTATTCTAGATAACTTAAACAGGTACAATTTTTAATAAAATCTTTATTTCTTAAACTTAACTTTGCACTTTACACTTTATATAAAATTGTTTATGAAAGCCGAAGCGAGACGATTCATAAATTTTCTAAACATTTATTAACTGTTAATTTGTATACATGTATAAATACTTTTCTAAACATTTATTAACTGTTAATTTGTATATATGTATAAATATAACTGTTAATTTGTATATATGTATAAATATCACCATTTTCACCTTATTATTTTTATTTCTTCTAATTTGTTTGTTTGCTTGGTGTTCCAGTGTTCTTTAACTTCATAGCGACTAATGCTTGCTTAAGAGTAAGATCTTTATCTTTATCTTCACTTGGGAGCGGCTGTCTACTCCCTTAATTCTCTTTACCTTTATCTTCACTTGGGAGCAGCTGACTACTTCCTTAATGTTCTTTATCTTTATCTTCACTTAGGAGCGGTCGACAACTCCTTAAATAAGCCTGAATGTCCTTTCAAAAACACACTTTTAGAGTGGTGTCTCTTCGAATTTTTTTATCTTCACTTAGGAGCGGTTGACAACTCCTTAAATAAGCCTGAATGTCCTTTCGAAAACACACTTTTAGAGTGGTGTCTCTTCGACTAATATTTTTTTCCACACAGGAGCGGTTGACCACTCCTTAAATAAGCCTTAATGTCGTTTTGAAAACACACTTTTAGAGTGGTAGTCATTGAATGTGAACTCCACCCTTACCTGAATGAAGATGATGAATGTAAGAGATAGTATATCTGATTTTGACTGGTGATGTCTGTTTCTGCAAAGCTGTGTTTTTATGGTTTATTTTAGAATGTACATGTCAAAATTTTTGCTGAGTCAAAAATTTTCCAGGGTCGAGGGGAAAATGTAGTGTTATGCTACTTACATTTCATTGTACACTAATTCTCCATTCTGTTTTGATATTCTGCATTCATGTTTTACATCACTTTATACTATTTTTTTCATTCTGTTTTTGATTTTTAGCATTTATATTTTGCATCACCTTTATTTATATAGGATCCTGTAACGTTTTTACACAATAACATATCATTTTACTGCGTATTTTCACACTATTAAGTACTTTTAAAATAGCTGTCAATGAAGTCTTACCTTTTTCGGTCTTTTATTGAATTCTCTGTAACTCTACAATTTCAGGCTTCATGTATGCTGCCGTGCATTGGTTTTTCCTATGTGAATAATATCTCATTTCTTACTTAAATGTAATGATTTTCCAATTATATTTCTAAAAACCAAAAGTTTTATATTTGATAGCCGTTATTTATTTCGTTGTTATGGTAACTTTTATTCAAATTCGTCTCTGGTATGATGTTCTTCCTACATAAATACTCTTTGGCTGTAGGTCATTTACAATAAATTTCGTTTTAATTTAAATAATTTCTCATTCTCTCTAAAAAGGTATAAAAGCCGAAAAATTGGAGAATACAGGACAGTCTCGCTTCAGTTCTCAAACGAGAAAACATCTACTAAAGGCCTTATCCCGGGGCCGCTTTGCCCCGGGATCCTGCAAGCCTCCATCTACATCCGAATTCGTCGGCAGTCTGCTTCAAGCGCGGGGCCACGCTACCTTCGGGCACGCTACGACTGCTTGCTCCAGGCGCCGAGTGCACCTATTGCCCGCGCTACCTCTGGGCGCGGCGACTACTTCTCCAAGTACTGAGCGCACCTACCCCAGGCGCTACGTGCGCCGGCTCTGGACGCTGCGTGTGCCCAGTCCAGGCGCTGCATGCCGTCGCCGCTGAGAAACCTCAACCTCTGCGTGTGCCCATTTCTACAAAAGCAGCGAGGCTCCAGGCTCCCCTATAAAACTATATTGTCCTATTCTCCTACCTTTATTTTTTTTTAAACCTAATTGTAATCTCATTTCATCCATCATCTTCATATTTTATTTTGTATATTTTATAAAATTGTAAATACTTTTCTGAAACTTTAAATATATTATTTTCTTGGTCTACTTTTGTTGTTTTGCTGTTCTTAGGTTAGGTTATATTTTTCTTTTCTTTAATTGTCGCTTCACGACAAAGTCCCGAAACCTTTCAGCTCGAAATACAAAACCGTTTTCAGTGCCTAGACGACTGCAATGAAGTAGACGATATGAATGACAAGCTCATGGAAACTGTCCATGCGGTCGGAGCTAAGTTCTGCAAGACCCGCCGCAGAAGAACACAAAAACTCTTCGATCGAAATCTTAATCTCATGGCTGTTGTAAGGGAAATGAAGCTATATTCTTCAACATATTTGACAGAATACCGGCATATGAACAGATAGATCTCCAAATGCATGCGGCGGGATTTACGCAAATTCTATACAGCTTGTATTAAAGAAGCGATCAAGCGGAAGCAAGGCTCCTAAGTATTTGCCAGAGATCTGTCTGCCAGAAGGAGCCAACTGTCAAAGCTGAAAACCAAGTGTGGCAGCATCGTTTTTGGGACACCTGAGATTTTGAGTGAGATTGAGAGGTTCTATGGGCAGCTGTACACGTCATCGTTGAAGCCATACGCAAGTGTGAGTAACGATCCAAGAGCGAATCTAATCCGACAATATTCCGAAGATATCCCGGACGTCAGTCTGAACGAGATTAGAATGGCTCTTCAGCACCTTTAAAACGGTAAGAGCTCGAGGGAGGATGAAATTACAGCGGAGCTTTTGAAAACGGGTGGAAAACCGGTACTTAAAGTCCTTCAGAAGCTCTTTAATTCGGTCTGAGGACCGAATTAAAGAGCTTCTGCTTCACGCCTCCGGAGTAGTGGCACTACTCCGGAGGCGTGAAGCAGAAGTGCGGTGGTCTTGTTCTTCAAGAAAGGCGACAACGCTCTCTTGAAGAACTACATACCGATTTTCCTTCTGAGCCGCGTCTACGTGCTGTTTTCGAGAGTCATTACGAATCGTCTCGCACACAGACTTGACGACTTCCAGCCTCCCGAACAAGCTGGTTTCCGAAAAGGCTTTAGTACCATAGACCACATACATACCCTGCGGCAGATTGTACAGAAGACAGAGGAGTATAATCTGCCACTTTGCCTTGCGTATAAGAAAGCCTTTGTTTACGTCGAAATTTGGGCGGTGCTGCAGCCCCTTCAGCGATGCCAAGTTGACTGTCGGTATATCGAAGTGCTGAAGTATTTGTACATTATGCTACGATGGCTATCCGAGAACAGAACCAGAGTACGAAACCTATCCAATTGCAGAGAGGTGTAAGACAGGGTGATGTTATATCCCCGAAAATCTTCACCGCTGCATTGGAAGACGTTTTCAAGCTACTGGACTGAAAAAGATAAGTTAATAACATCAATAGCGAGTACATCACTCACCTTCGATTTGCCGACGATATATTCCTTATAGCAGAATCGCTAGAGTGCCTAAGCACTATGCTCAATGTCCTCAATAGTGTCTCCCAACGCATAGGTCTTGAGATGAACATGGATAAAACAAAGATCATGTTTAATGTCCATGTTACACCTATGCCGGTAGTTATTGGGAGCACTAAGCTCAAAGTTGTTGACGAGTATATTTACCTGGGACAAATAGTCTGACTAGGTAAGGCCAACTTCGACCGAGAGGTAAATCGACGAATTCAACTCGGCTGGGCAGCGTTCAGGAAACTACGACACATCTTCTTGTCAGACATACCTCAAAACCTGAAGAAGAAATTGTACAACCGGTGCGTGTTGCCAGTGATGACTTACGGATCTGAGACGTAGTCCTTTACTGCTGGCCGTATGAGGAAGCCCAAGGTCGCTCAGCGAGCTATGGAGTGGGCTATTCTCGGGATTTCTCTGCGTGATAAACTTAAAAATGAATATATCCACAGTAGAACCAGAGTAACCGACATAGCCCAACGGATTAGTAAGCTGAAGTGGCAGTGGGCCGGCCATATAGCTCGAAGAACCGACAACCGATGGGGAAAAAAGGTTCTCGAGTGACAGCTTCGTACCGGAAGGCGAAGTATATGACGACTCTCCACTAGATGGAGTGATGACCTGGTAAGACATGCAGGAAGTCGATGGATGCAGGTGGCTCAGGACCGTGCTTTGTGGCATTCTTTGGGGGAGACCTATGTCCAGCAGTGGACTTATGAAAGGCTGCAATGATGATGACTAGCTGTTCCCCGCGTCTTCGCCCGCGTGTTATTTGGGGTTTTAATTTATTTGCGCGGAACCCAAATTCTTTTTCTAAAATAAAAATCTCTCATTGTGACATCAGCTTTCTGCGAGTGAAAATTCCGTCAAAATCGGTCCAGCCGTTTCGGAGATTAGCTGGATTAAACAGACATACAGACGGACAGACAGACAAACAAAAACTTTAAAAATTGTATTTGTTTTTATAAGTTACATATGTACTTTCATATGCATTTAGTAAATAGCTGTATTTTTGACATTACAAACAGACACTTTAAATTTATTTATTTGTATAGATTTAGATGACATTCTAGTTGTTGCGTTTCGCTTGGTGAGTGCAGGTGGCCGGAGGCCCTTTTTTCTGGAAATGAGGCATTCCATCTTAGTCCTCACGGGTGGCAACGCATCTGCATTTTGATTCGCAAACGAGGATAGATGTAGATGTCTATGGGCCGCAGCAACCACTTACCATCAGGTGGACTGTGTGCTCGTTTGTCACCCTTATCCTACAAAAAAAAAGTTGTTATCTTTTTTAGATTGAAATTTTTATTCAATATTTTAATTACTTATTTTAAATTTAGTATAGTTTATAAACTAGGACTATGTTGTGAGATTCATTGTTGAAGTAATTGTAGTAAACATTGCAACATAAAGTATCGTTAAAGATATGGAAATTGTGAGAAAAGTTACGGAAATAATATGGTAGCTGTATGTATTTGCATTAGAAACAGGAGCTTATTTAGCATGCGCAATCACTCTGTGACTTGAGCAGTACAGTTACACAGTTTGGGATATAAATGTTTGTTCACTTTTGCAACAAAGGTTTCTTAAATTTAAAGGTAAAGTAGCTTTTAATTATGGTTAACTTCTTTATCCTTCGGTAATTTTCCCAAGTTCTTTCCCCTGCTGATTCTTCTTATTATTCCTCCTTCCATTTGCGCAGGACAATATTATAGTGCATAAGTGTACGGGTAAACACAAATGCACCCTCTATTTCCTCACTATTATTGTCCAATGGGACGGCAAACCGATGCGACCGGAGAGAGATCGGGCGTAATACCAACGACTTTACGTGTTTTCCGAGGCACGGTGAAACACCGCGAACATCCTGTCTCCGTGCTACTACTGAAAATTTCTTGACACAAATCTTATACGTGGTAGAGTCATGCTTTAGCTATATTATGGTCGTAGGACGAATGGGTCCAGGGAAGGACCACTCTCTCACAGAAAACCAGCGTAAGATAGTGGCTTAACGCTGCTGTGTTTCGTATGGTGTGTGTAGAGAACCGGAGACACTTTTTACTGGAAACGAAGCATTCTATCTTAGTTTTCGCGGGTGACAACACATCTGCATTTTTATTCATAATCGAAGGTAGATGTAAGATGTCTATTGTTCACAGCAACCACTTACCATCGGTGGACTGTTTGCTCGTTTGTCACTCTTATCCTATAAACAAAAAAATAAAAATGACATGACTGATTTTGGCCAGATACGGGATTCGAATTCAGAATCTTATGATCGGCCATACGATCACCAGACCAACGGGGCAGTTATGTGTTACAACGATCATTAGAGGCATTATACGCTTTTGTGTATATAATATAAGAGATCAGCTCAGATATCGGAACCATAAAAAATCGATAATGTATATGCATATATTAAGAAGTGGGTGGTCCGTAGTAATTACTTGAACCTTGACTCCCTATACATATCCCTCGGGTGGTTCTAAACAAGCAGCACTACATTCTGGTGGAATAGTCCTCTTCTATTTAAGGCCCGGTTAGTTACCCACCGGCTGGTAAAGAAATTCCGCCAAATTAGGCAGTCGTGTTAACCATGTAAGTAAACAATCTATGCAAACTAATTAAAATTAAAATTTTTGGGATGACTAAAAATTTGAATCATCTGAGGGGTGAACATGACTGAAAGTCAGTGCCGTTATTAAGATGACTGATACTGATTCTATTCTACTTTACAGCACATACAGTTTTATTTTGCAGCATATTTTAACACTTTCACTGTCCGGTTTCCAAACACAATAGTAAGACAATAGCAATTACCTATATGTAGTACACGGGACAGCGAAAGGGTTAAGTAATGTGCTTTACTTTTAATTTTGTATTACTTTATCTTTATAATACTATTAGCTGGCCAGGCAGACGTTGTTCTGCCCTTTCCAACGACCCTACTATATAAAAAATCATTATTAAATTTTTAATAAAATACTATTGTCACTTATCAGGATAAAAATTATCATATCTCTCAAGTTGGCTAAACTGCACAGAATTTGAAAAATTTAATTGAAATCAGTTCAGTAGTTTAAGAGTTCATTGCGGACAAGCGACGTGATAATTAATTTTTATATATAAAGATTATGATTTAATCTATGTTGTATTTTTTTATAAAACAGCCTAATGGCAGCAATAGTGACAATTGCCTAATGGTAGGATGCGGACCGCTACTCAAATGGTCGTGGGTTCAAATCCGCTATTCGACTACTGTCGTGAACCACTCCTAACACAAGCATTTTAAGCTCACCAGGAGTGATTAAAGGGAATCATTAGTAATGTTTATATTATTATTGCTAGAATTTTTTACATGTAAGTAATTAAAAATAAATCTTTTGAACGCCATTAAACACATTTATTGTTTTGATATTTTTCATATTGTAATCGGTAAACCTATAAGTGCTGAAAAAGGAGAGTATATTGTAAGAAACTATTCCACATCTGATGTTAGAAATTATCCTCAAAAGTTTAAAAGTACACTACTCAGTAACAAACCCTGCTTACTATCAGGACCCCAATTACATGATAACACCAAAGTATGCAAACCAACATTATCACTACCCATCTCAATGTAACACGGGGGAGCCTCTCAGCAACACAACCTTTCTTGCCTACACTAGTACAATACCCCAACGGGCATAGTAACTACAGTGGTACTCTTAGAATTTCAGACTGATGCCTCTTAGTAGTCTGTGCGATACTTTGTAATGATAAAACAAGTGGGAGATTACCATTCTACCTTCATTTGTTCGTATTTCCTTTTATTTTTTTACCCTCACAATATATACACCTAACCTACCTACCTAACAATATATTTCAACAGAAAAAAAACGTAGAAACTTGTTTTACCTACATAATCATAATTTTCGAGTACAGTAGCATCCATAGTAATAAATTCCGATCATTAAGTAGTAAGCAGCAATAGCTCACATCTTCCTCACGGCAGCTATTCGTACTTTATCTCAACAATAAACTTCCACTGTAGTGTAATAATAACGATTGCCTCATATCGTACTTTATAGCGCTATATTGAGGTGTTATTGCTTCGGTATTACTTTGTTTCGAACAAAACATAAATTTAAAAAGTAATTTAATGGTTAAAAAATTTGGGTTGAAGTTTGTTGTTCAAGTTTGTATAAATATTGTGTTAGTTTTTTTTCTATATTTTCGACAAACTTATAATTATAGTATTGATTTCTTTAAAGAATGAGGGTGACAAACTAACACACATTTCACCTAATAGTAATTGGATGCTGTGGCTCATAGACACCTACATTTATTCTCGATTAAGAATCAAAATGTCGATGCGTTATCACCTTTGGGGACTAAGATGGAATACCTCCTATCTCAAAAGCAAAAGAAGATTATTGCTATGTGGTGGTACCGTAAAATCATATATCAAACCATATGGTCCTGTATCGACTCCTACGAGATAAATACAAGGTATCTTTAGGATATGTCAGTAAAATTTCATAGCTTCTAATATGTGCGAAATATCCACCTTGCTTACGCCAAATGTAGCAACGGGCAGCAGCGTCAAAGGTACGAGAGACGTATGGTACAACTTTTGTCAATCCACCTGCTAAGCGTAGTAATTAAGGAATCCTTTCTAAAAGAGCCATATACACTTGTGAAATTTTACGGGCTGATTAAGAATAAAAAGGAACCTCAGGTTAAGCGTTCAATTGTGACGCTGTGGATACCGGGACAAACTTGTGTCTGAAGTCGAGTCTTTGCTTAACAAAGTCTCGGATTGGGGCCGACTAAATCTAGTCCAGTTCAATCCCCAGAAGACACAAGTTTGCGCGTTTACCGCTAAAAATAACCCCTTTGTCGTATCTTCTCAGTTTCAAGGCACTCCCCTTGCTGCCTCAGCCAGTATCAGAATCCTTGTCGTCGACATATCGAATAGTGTGCAGTTTCGTGGTCACTTGGAAGGGAAGGCCAAATTGGCCTCTAAAAATCTTGGCGTGCTCAGCAGAGCGAGACAGTATTTCATGCCGGCACATCTCTTGCAACTTTACAAAGCGCAATTTCAGCCCTACATGGAATACTGTACATCTCTGGGCCGGGGCACCCCAGTGACAGCTTCTTCCACTGGACCGCATCCAGCGCAGAGCGGTTCGAATCGTCGACGACCGAGTTCTTTCTGATCGGTTCGATACACTGGCACTGCGTAGAGGTGTTGCATCTCTTTGCGTATTTTATCGCATCTATCACAGGGAGTGCTCTGAGGAATTGTTCGGACTAATTCCAGCCGCTCAATTTCACCATCGCACGTCGCGACAAAACTCGCGTTACCATCCATACCATCTGGATGTTTGCCGGTCCACCACTGTGCGATTTAGAAGAAGTTTTCTCCCTCGCACAACTTCCTTGTGGAATCAATTACCATCAGCGAATTTTCCGGACCGATACGACTGTTGCGTTTTATCGTAAATCGAAACGCAACAATGACAAATAGCCCGGGCCAATCAAAAAATTCGAATTAAATTTATAACGGTTTTAGACTTCTTCAAGACACGTTAGCATAGCTTGACTTAACACAGTAGCAAATCTTTTATATACATTTGTAATTAACTTTCAATATAGAAATCTTGTTTTCATTCTTTAGTTCTTGAATTATATGCAATTAATACAATTAACGTCAAGATTTTTATTTTGGGAATTCGACTACATCAATTTATTATATACATCACCCAAGAGCTCCTGCCGCATCCAGGAACAGGACCTTGGGCAAACATATAGTCCTTCGATCCTTTATACAACAACCAGCCAATTAAAAGTCAAGAATTCAGAGCAATCCAGGTCTTCAGATCTCAGGCGCAAAATCAGGAAGTCGTCGTCTACGAGCCTTCCATACTCAGCAGCGATTCCTATCTTTGCAAGCAGACTTTGTTCAAGACCGCACTCAATTCGAAGCCAGAAACCGTTAGAAGAGCATTAATATCAACTGAGTGAGTCCGTTCCAATAGTTATACCTTTTCCGTGTTTCTATAATCCCCAATTCCTATAATTTAAACAGCTTTAAAAGTGTCAGGCAACTTTATATCATAGTTACATTTAAATAATTGTATTTCATAATAATCTAATTCACTTAATAATTCAAACTGCTACATTGTTCATCCGTCCCATACGTGATAAACATACTATACCGCATTGAAATCATTTCTTTCTTGTTTATTTACCTAAACGCATCGTTTAAAACAGCTGTGAGTTGTGACTAGTGACATAGTTTTATTCAAGTAGCTCCGCTTGTCCTTCGTTCGGCCGGCAAGGTCAACATTGCATTTGTAGTAATTAGTGAGTAACGCACTTCACTGCATAACAGTTTAATCTTATAACCCTATTAGAATTACGTTGTTTCTAGTGAATTACTGTTCATTTCCTGAATTCTTCGTTTGTAAATTTATTCTAGTAATCATGGCTGATGCAAAACTAAAGGAGCTAGTGAAAAAACGTGCCACTTTAAAGCTAAGCTGACTCAATTTGTGAACGTTTTGAATGTATACAAAAGCTGTGCGAAATTAAGTGAGTTGCAGGCATCTGAATTGGAGTGTCGATTAAGTCGAATTGATGCAATATAGTGATTACGATGCGTTACAGGCCAACATTCCGAACAACAGGAGGATCAGTTTACCGAGCGCGAACAATTTGAGACACAATATTATGGTGCCGTGTCGCTGGCGCGTACCTTGCTCGCCCCTACGCCTCATCCATCTTCGGGACCCGATGAAGAGTCCGTGACATGTCAGGGTTCCACTAGTTGCAGACATGACTTTGTGCGGTTGCCCAAAATCGACCTGCCGTACTTTGACGGCGACTATCAGCGTTGGCTTGCATTTCGAGATACGTATCTTTCACTTATACACAATAACAATAGCTTGAGTGATATAAACAAATTACATTATCTGCGCGCTGCTTTAAAAGGTAGTGCAGCTTTAATTGTACACATTTTAGAACTTAGATCTGATAACTATGCCATTGCGTGGCAACTTCTATCAGACCGGTATGATAATCCACGACTGCTCGTAAATAACCACGTACAAGCCCTTTTCGATTTTGAGCCTTTACAAAAAGAATCTAACGTGTGTTTAAGAAACATGATTGATGTCACCAACAAAAACTTGAGGGCCCTTGCTACTCTGGGTAAGCCCACCGACCATTGGGATACGCTTATTATTTTTATGATGTCTCGCAAGTTAGATAGTGTATCGCGTCGCGAATGGGAGGAGTATCGTAATATTCTTACCGGTTCTCCAACATTACAACAATTTTTAAAATTTTTAAAGAATAGAGCAGACTTACTTGAAACATTGTTTAATAATAACAAACATAATATACAAAAACAAAAAAACACCTGAACCGCCTAAGTCTAAGAGCTTCATTACCACTATAGGTCACACAAACAGTAAAAATGCAATGAATGAGATTAGCTGTCCCATGTGTAGTGATAAACATTATTTATACTTATGTCCCTCTTTTAGAAGCTTAAGCGTTGATTCACGTATAAAACAAGCTACAGCTGCTCATGTATGCCTTAACTGTTTGCGCCCAGGTCATTCCCAAAAAGGTTGCCGATTATCTCATTGTAAGTATTGCAATATTAAGCATAATACCTTGCTACATAAGGAACCTGACGCAGAAAATGTATCATCTTCTGCCTTTGAGAACAGTGTTGCCCTTTCCAAAATGGGGAGGAGTTGAGTCTTGTGGATACCACTGTTTTTCTCGGTATTACTATTGACGCGAAACTTCAATGGGGCCCCCATATATCTAAATTAGCAAGCAGACTTAGTTCTGCAGCATATGCTGTAAGAAAGATTAGAAGTCTCACAGATGTTGAGACAGCTAGATTAGTGTATTTTAGTTACTTTCATAGCGTAATGTCTTATGGAATTTTGCTATGGGGTAATGCGACTGATATTGAAGCTATATTTGTTTTGCAAAAGAGAGCCGTTCGGGCGATTTATAACCTAAATTGTAAAGAGTCCCTCAGACAAAAATTTAAAAAAATAAACATATTAACTTTGGCATCGCAATATATTTATGAAAATCTAATGTATGTACATAAAAACATAAATAGCTTTAATAAGAATAAGGATGTGCATTCTTTAAACACTAGGAACAAACATAAGCTTGTAATACCAGTTACTAGACTCCACAGAATCAGTAATTCATTTATGGGTCAATGTATACGCTTTTACAACAAAATCCCAAAACATATTCAAAGTTTATCAATAAACAAGTTTAAAAGTTTTATTAAAGAAAAACTGTACAAAAAGGGTTATTATAATATCAAGGAATACATGAATGAAAATAACCCCTGGGAATAAGGTGATCGCCACCATGCTGGTTCTATTAAAAATCATTTAAAAATTGTATAAATGAAATTATTGTTAAGTGAAATATGTTTGAAAAAAAAAGTCCCGCTGGGTTTCTTGCTGGTTCTTCCCAGGACAGAGGTATTTTCCGAACCAGTGGTAAATAAAAAATGACTTTCAATAAGAATTATGTAATAATCAATATTGAATAAAAAATTATTCTATTCTATTCTATTCTATTCCACAGACATTGTTTTAGCAAACATAAATACTAATCAAGGCCATGTCTTGCTATCCACAGCACTAGTGAAGGTGAAGAATATTCATGGTCACCTACACACGGCTCGTTTGCTTCTTGACAATGGCAGCACCGCGAACTTTATAACGCAGAGCTTGTGTGGAAAGCTGAGTCTGGTAAGACGTGCAACGAACTCTACAGTCGCAGGTATTAATAAC
Organism: Parnassius glacialis; assembly: GCA_033319125.1. Classification (NCBI taxonomy): domain Eukaryota; kingdom Metazoa; phylum Arthropoda; class Insecta; order Lepidoptera; family Papilionidae; genus Parnassius; species Parnassius glacialis. The sequence continues at coordinate 3,240,021 of JAVANC010000006.1, forward strand.
CAGTCTTCTAGTACGTCAGAGTCGTGTGATCTTACTATCCAATCATGCTGCGGTAGCTTTACGACCAACATAAACTGTTATGTTTTACCACAGATCTCTCAGTCGTTACCATCATGTTATATACATAATATTCATATACCGAAAGGAATACATTTAGCGGATCCTTCCTACAACATTCCTACCGCAATTGACATTCTAGTTGGAGCAGAGGTCTTCTGGGATGTTTTAGGTTTCACCCATATTAGCTTAGGAAAAAACCAGCCAAGGCTACATGAATCAAAACTTAGTTGGATCATATCTGGCTGTATTCCTCAGCCTACTCAGGCAACATCTTCTATCTGTCATTTTACTCACACTCAAACAGATGACTCTCTTCTTACTCGCTTTTGGGAACTGGATTCTGTACCTGTGAAGTATCACATGTCTACCGAAGAGCGATTATGTGAGCAGAGCTTTGAGAATAATACAAGAAGATGCAAAAACGGTCAATTTATTGTAAATATACCGTCGAGAAATTCACCCAATGTGCTTGGTGACTCGTACACTATGGCAAAAAACCGTTTTTTGTGCTTGGAACGCAGACTTGAGAAGGATTTTAATTTTAAAGAACAATATTTAGCATTCATGAAAGAGTACACTAAGTTGGGTCATATGACTGAAAACAAAATAAAAACAGTGTTCACACAACCTTCTTATTTCTTACCTCATCATGGTGTCGTACGTGAGTCAAGCACAACTACGAAATTACGCGTAGTCTTCGACGCTTCGGCTTCGAGCACCTTGGGTAAATCTTTCAAATCTATCCAAATGGTAGGCCCAACCGTACAAGATGATTTTATGTCCATCTTGCTTCGCTTTAGAGAGCATATATATGTTGTTACAGCTGACATAGAGAATATGTATCGTGCTGTCTTAGTCGAGCCTTCTCAACGCTCACTCCAGCAAATCGTCTTTAGGTTTGACCCCTCAGAACCACTAAAGACGTATATTCTTAATACAATTACATATGGGACTGCATCGGGGCCTTATTTGGCCACAAAATGCTTAACTTCCCTCGCTGATCAATCCCCAGATATCAATGTTCAAAATGCTATCAAGCATAATTTTTACGTTGATGATTTTTTGTACAGTGGCTCATCTGTAGAATCCGTAATAAATACTTGCAGAGGTGTCATTAAAACCTTAGAATCTGCGTAGCTTAATCTACGTAAATGGCAGTCAAATTTCGGTAAAATTTTGGAATCAATTTCTTTCATTAAAGGTAACTCAGAGAAGACTCTAAATCTTGATCATTCGTTGAGCAAAACTTTAGGTTTATATTGGCGTAGTGAGTCAGAAAATCTTTTTTACACAATTAATATAAACAGCAATAAAAGAATAACTAAAGGCAGCATCTTGTCTCTTATTAGCCAAGTGTTTGATCCATTGGGGTTAGTAGGACCTTGCATATTACTTGTTAAAATATTGCTTCAATAATTATGGATTAATAAAAGTAACTGGGACGAAGAAGTTGGTACGGACATAAAAGAACAGTTTAAAGATGCCATGCAATCAATTTCTTCTTTAAACTCCCTTGAAATACCTCGTTGGATATGCCATATTACAACCCCTACTAAAATGGAAGTCCACATATTCACAGATGCTTCAGAGAGCGCATATGGAGCGTGTGTCTACATCAGATCAATCGGACAAGATGGATCTGTGTGCGTTCGCCTTTTGACATCTAAAAATAAGGTGGCTCCTCTTAAAACAACCACAGTACCACGTTTGGAGCTTTGTTAGGTGCGAGACTCTTTAAAAAGGTACTGGAGTCACATACTATATCTATACATTGTTGCTATTTCTAGTCAGATTCGACAATAGTCCTGGGATGGCTATCGACTTCTCCGAGTCGACTAAAGCATTTTGTTCGGAACAGGATATGTGAGATACAAGATAGTACAACTGGCTATAAATGGAACTACGTACCGTCCAGAGATAATCCAGCGGACCTAGTTTCGCGCAGGATGAAGGCTGATGTCCTCAGGATTTCCTCTTTGTGGTGGTCCGGGCCCGATTTTTTACAATATGACCCAATCAAGTTTCCAAAAATTCCCTCCATTCAAACAAATCAACTTCCAGAAATATCCTTACATACAGACATAAATACGCAAACAGACAATGTCATTTCAAACATAATCAATAAATCATCCAATTTCACAAAATTAATTAGAATAATAGCTTATATACAAAGGTTCATTAACAATTGTAGAAGAAGTAATATTCATAACACCAATTATTTTTCATGTTCAGAATTAAATTCTTCAAAATCAATACTAATACGTATAGCTCAAATGGAAATGTTTCCTAAAGAATATGCTATTCTGATGTCGGGTAATTCCCTACCTAAGAAAAACAGACTATTATCCCTCTCACCTTTCATGGATAATAGCAGTGTTATACGTGTAGGAGGTCGTCTTAGCAATTCGAACTACACTTATGATATTAAGCACCCTATTATAATATGTAGCAAGCATCATTTAACCAAAATCATATTTGAAATGAAACACAAATGCTTAATGCACGCAGGTCCTCAACTGCTGTTGGCGGACATCAGGCAAACTTACTGGCCTTTAGGCGGTAGAAATCTAGCGAAGGCTATTGTTCATGGTTGTATACGTTGTAATAGATTTAAAGCAACTTTCGTGCAGCCTGCTATGGGTGACTTACCTACCGATAGGACTCACTTAGAATTCCCATTTTTGAGCACCGGAGTAGATTATTGCGGACCTGTGCCAGTGATAGTCAATCGTAAGGGTAGAGGCAGTACCTTAATAAAATCTTACATTTGTATTTTTGTTTGTTTAGCAGTGAAGGCTGTCCACTTAGAACTCGTCACGGATCTCACGAAGGAGGCATATCTCGCAGCCTTAAGTCGGTTTGTGGCTCGACGAGGAAAGCCGCAGCGCATTTATTCAGATAACGGTACCAACTTCGTAGGTGCCTGCAATGAACTCTCTTCCTTTCTTAGGCACGCGTCAGATCACATAACTTCAGACACCGCAGAACAAGGTATAGAATTTAAATTTATCCCAGCCTATTCTCCTCATTTTGGCAGATTGTGGGAAGCTGCCGTAAAGTCCGTCAAACATCATCTGAGACGCATTATGAGCCTCACTCACTTCATATTTGAAGAGTTTTCAACGTGTCTGACTCAGATTGAAGCTGTCCTAAATTCCAGACCTCTTACACCCTTATCATCCGATCCCACTGATCTAACATACTTAATTCCTTCCCATTTTCTTATTAGACGGACAACTACCTCAGTTCCGTATCCACAAATCGAAGACAGGCATATCCACTCACTATCTAGATTTGCGCGAGTGGAGAAGCTAAAACAATATTTTTGAAAGCGTTTTGTTAATGATTATATTCATCTCCTACAGCAATAGAAGAAATGGCGTATCTCTTGCGGGGACCTGACTATAGGAAAAATGGTTTTGGTGAAGGAAAACAATCTTCCTCCACTGTTATGGCTTCTGGGGCGCGTCACTATACTCATTCCAGGAAAGGATGGTGTTGCGAGAGTAGCTGAAGTCAAGACCAAGAAAGGGCATCTTCTTCGGGCCTATAATCGCCTCGTCACATTACCAATTGAAGCGGACTAGACCACTTCAACGCCGGGGAGCATGTTGCGTTTTATCGTAAATCGAAACGCAACAATGACAAATAGCCCGGGCCAATCAAAAAATTCGAATTAAATATATATCGGTTTTAGACTTCTTCAAGACACGTTAGCATAGCTTAACTTTACACAATAGCAAATCTTTTATATACATTTGTAATTAACTTTCAATATGGAAATCTTGTTTTCATTCTTTAGTTCATGAATTATATGCAATTAATACAATTAACGTCAAGATTTTTATTTTGGGAATTCGACTACATTAATTTATTATATACATCACCCAAGAGCTCCTGCCGCATCCAGGAACAGGACCTTGGGCAAACACGACTTAGGAACCTTCAAGAAAAGAGCTTACACCTTTCTAAAAGGCCGGCAACGCATCTGCAATTCCCCTGGTGTTGCGGTTGTTCATGGGCGGCGGTAGACACTTACCATCAGGTGAGCCGCATGCTCGTTTGCCCCCTTTTCTATATTAAAAAAAACACAATTTGCAGTTTTTTTTTGGTAGAGCGACGCTGCAGCTATATCATATTTGCAGCATAAATTGGTCAGCTACACCTTAAAAAGACCATGCTCTCACAGAAACGATGGCATTAGCAACAGGGTACTGAAATCTCTTTGCGGCGATCTACCTGAAAAATTTAATAAATATTATAGTGCCTATACTAAATAATAATTCTTATTAATATATATTATTTTTTAATATTTATTGCAATCTGAATAGCTTGTGGGGTTCATGTTTATGTTTGTATTGATTTAAATTTCAAACCATAAAAAGTAAAAAAAAAAACACGTCCACATTAGGTATTTTTGGAATCAGAAGGACATTTTCAATAATAAGAGATATGAGATAAGACTATATATACATACTACACTTTAATATTATAAGTTACAATACTTATGCAAACTGTATATTTGCTTCTGGTACAAGTAATTACTAGTTATTTACACAAAATGTATGTACTATCTATACTATTTATCTACTATGGCTGGCATAAATTCGGGATCCATGTTTGATGCCATTTGGTATTGTTAAGTTTATACCTTAAAGCAGTTAAATGAATCGCTCTTCAAAGCCGTTGAAGCTACGTCAAATAAACTATGTCTATCAGTGCGCTTACCTGTTCATCTAGCGTCTTCCTCTAACGCATGCCAGAGAAACCATAGGGCATGCAATAGGTAGTGCATTAAGTACTTTCCTATTTATTTTTGCTTAATAGTTCTTTGTCTTCTACAAGTTAATTATATCAAGAAGAAAACTATTTTAATGGCAGTTATTATTTTATTATTTTCAAATTGTTAGAAGTTATTAAAACATATTAAAATATCAGCAATTTTAAATTGCAGCCTAAAATAACAAAAAATAATAACACCTTTAAATGAAGCTAATTTTACCTATTTAATCGCGTTTGATTTAAACTTTTAATTTAAAATTAAATTCAATTAATGTGTCATCATTACAGCCCTTCACAAGTCCACTGCTGAACATAGGCCTCCCCCAAAGAATGCCACTACACTTTGCCTACCGGTACGAGGCTGCCACTCGAGAACCTTTCTTCCCCATCGGTTGTCAGTTCTTCGAGCTATATGGCCGGCCCACTGCCACTTCAGCTTACTAATCCGTTGGGCTACGTCGGTTACTCTGGTTCTACTGCGGATATCCTCATTCCTAAGTTTATCACGCAGAGAAACTCCGAGCATAGCCCTCTCCATAGCTCGCTGAGCAACCTTGAGCTTCCTCATACGGCCAGTAGTGAAGGACCACGTCTCAGTTCCGTAAGTCATCACTGGCAACACGCACTGGTTGTACATTTCGTTTTAAGGTTTTGAGGTATGTCTGACGAAAAGATGTGTCGTAGCTTCCCGAACGCTGCCCAGCCGAGTTGAATCCGTCGATTGACCTCTCGGTCGAAGTTGGACTTACCTAGTCGGACTATTTGTCCCAGGTAAACATACTCGTCAACAACTTCGAGCTTAGTGCTCCCAACAACTACCGGCATACGTGTGACATGGACATTAAACATAATCTTTGTTTTGTCCATGTTCATCTTAAGACCTATCCGTTGGGAGACACTATTGAGGTCATTGAGCATAGTGCTTAGGTCCTCCAGCGATTCTGCCATAAGGACTATATCGTCGGCAAATCGAAGGTGAGTGATGTACTCGCCATTGATGTTAATACCGTATCCTTTCCAGTCCAGAAGCTTGAAAACGTCTTCCAGCGCAGCGGTGAAGAGTTTCGGGGATATAACATCACCCTGTCTTACACCTCTCTGCAATTGGATAGGTTTCGTACTCTGATTCTGTACTCGGATAGCCATCGTAGCTCTACTGTACAAACACTTCAGCACTTCGATATACCGACAGTCAACTTGGCACCGCTGAAGGGACTGCAGCACCGCCCAAATTTCGACGGAATCAAAGGCTTTCTCATAGTCCACATACGCCAGACATAGTGGCAAATTGTACTTTTCGGACTTCTGTACAATTTGCCGAAGGGTATGTATGTGGTCTATGGTGCTAAAGCCCTCTCGGAAACCGGCTTGTTCGGGAGGCTGGAAGTCGTCAAGTCTGCGCGCGAGACGATTCGTAATGACTCTCGAAAACAGCACGTAGACGCGGCTCAGAAGGGAAATCGGTCTGTAGTTCTTCAAGAGAGCGTTGTCACCTTTCTTGAAGAACAAGACCACCGCACTTCTGCTCCACGCCTCCGGTGTAATGCCACCATTGAGGACGGAATTAAAGAGCTTCTGAAGGACTTCAAGTACCGGTCTTCCACCCGCTTTCAGAAGCTCCGCTGTAATTCCATCCTCGCCTGGGGCCTTGCCGTTTTTAAGATGCTAGAGAGCCATTCTAATCTCGCTCAGATTAACGCCCGGGATATCTTCGGAATAGTGTCGGACAAGACTCGCTCTTGGATCGTTACTCACACTTGCGTGTGGCTCCAACGATGACGTGTACAGCTGCCCATAGAACCTCTCAATCTAACTCAAAATCTCAGGTGCCCCGGAAACGATGCTGCCACATTCGGTCTTCAGCTTTGACAGTTGGCTCTTTCTGGCAGACAGATCTCTGGCAAAGACTTTGGAGCCTTGGTTCCGCTCGATCGCTTCTTCAATACGAGCTGTATTGAAGTTGCGTAAGTCCCGCCGCATGCATTTGGAGATCTGTCTGTTCAGTTGCCTGTATGCTGTCAAATCTGTTGAAGAATGTAGCTTCATCTTCCGTCTAACAGCCATGAGATTAAGAGTGTGATCGGAGAGTTTTTGTGTTCTTCTGCGGCGGGTCTTGCAGAACTTAGCTCCGACCGCATGGACAGTTTCCACGAGCTTGTCATTCATGAATGTGTAGTGTTCGCGTAAATACAAGAAATCATTAAATTCAACCTTTAATTTTAACTTCCCAGTAATAAGATCATAATTTTTGAATTGAAATAGTATTCAGTATACTTCCATAAATATTTTAAGGAGTCCGTACCTCAAAAGGAAAAAACGGAACACTTATAGGATCACTTTGTTGTCCGTCTATCTGTCTGTCTGTCTGTCAAGACCCTTTTTCTCAGGAACGCGTGAAGGTATCAAACTGAAATTTATATCAAATACTCAAGTCTACTGTCCCTTGAAGCTGTGAAAAAAACTTCAAACTTCTAAGCCAACGTAATCAAAAGATACAGCCGTTTATGTTGCAAATTTTCGACATTCGCAAGAGAATCAATACCTACAGGGTACTTCCCGTAAACTTAGAATCTTCAAATTTGGTACGAAGCAACGTATTGTCGCACAGATAAAGGAAATATTGCAAAATGCATAAAGTTTTAGTTACACCATATAATAAAAATATTTTTAATAATTTTAAACCTATATACCTACGGATTTGTTTGGAACCCTCGGTGCGCGGGTCTGACTCGCACTTTGCCGGTTTTTTTTAATAAATAAACAATAATCAAATTTATTATGGTGTACAAGGTAATAGAATAGAATAGAATAGAATAGAATAATTTTTTATTCAATATAGATCACATGTGTAATACTTATTGAAAGTCATTTTTTACTTTACCACTGGTTCGAAAAATAAAACCTCTGTCCTGGGAAGAACCAGCAAGAAACCCAGCGGGACTTTTTTTTTAAGCAAATTTTACAATAATGGTTGTACTAACTATATAAGTACAAAATTTATTTTAGAAACAGCTTGGAAGCGATCACCTCATTCCCAGGGGTTATTATCAACCATGTATTCATTTATACTATAATAACCCTTTTTATACAGTTTCAACTTAACAAAACATTTAAACTTGCTAATGGAGAGAGCCTGTACACTTTCCGGGACCTTGTTGTAATAGCGTATACATTGCCTCAAGAATGAATTACTGACTCTGTGGAGTCGAGAAACTGGTATCACTAGCTTGTGTTTGTTCCTAGTGTTTACAGAATGCACATCACTTTTTTTACTAAAACTACCTTTGTTTTTGTGAACATACATTAAATTTTCGTAAATATACTGAGACGCCAAAGTTAATATATTTATTTCTTTAAATTTATCTCTAAGAGACTCTCTCAGTTTTAGGTTGTAAATAGCTCTAATGGCCCTCTTCTGTAAAACAAAAATAGTTTCTGAATCAGCCGCATGTCCCCATAACAAAATCCCATAAGACATTATGCTATGGAAATAACTGAAATAAACTAATCTAGCTGTCTCGACACTAGTGAGACCTCTAATCTTTTTTACAGCATAGGCTGCAGAACTTAGTCTGCTTGCTAGTTTGGATATATGGGGGCCCCACTGAAGCTTTGCGTCGAGAGTGATGCCAAGAAAAACAGTGGATTCAACAGGGCTCAGTTCTTCCCCATTTAAAAACACATTGGTACTCAGATTTCTATCATTCGTTGTTGTAAATTTAATACATTTAGTTTTATTTCCGTTTAAATGTAAATTATTAACGTTAAACCAATGCACTAATTTTGATATAGCATTATTCACTTCGTCACATTTAAATGATTTACGTTTAAGTTTAAAAATCAAAGAAGTATCATCAGCAAATAATACTATATCATGATTATCCTCTACAATAGAAGGTAAGTCATTAATATACACTAGAAACAAGAATGGGCCGAGAATTGAGCCCTGAGGGACACCCATTAGTACAGGTGAGCCGGAAGAACTTTTACCATTAATAATAACTTTCTGCATTCTATTACTTAAATATGAAATTATAAGTTTAAGCGCTGTGTTCTTGACACCATAGTACTGTAGCTTCCTGATTAATGTCTCATGGTGAACGCAGTCGAAGGCCTTGGAAAGGTCACAAAATATACCCAAAGCATCCTCTGAATTCTCCCATGCACAAAAAATATGTTTAATAAGCTCAACTCCAGCGTCAGTTGTTGAGCGACCCCTTGTAAAACCGAATTGATTTCTATGTAGCAATTTATTAATATTAAAGAAACTTAACATTTGATCTAAAATTATTTTTTCAAAAATTTTACTAAATGTTGGTAGTACAGAAATTGGTCTAAAATTGGCGGGGTCTAATGTACTACCAGATTTATATAAAGGTATGACTTTACTAAGTTTCATTAAATCAGGAAACACACCAGATTCGACGCTTGTATTAAATATAGTGGCTAGATAAGGTGCTATTATATCTATTATAGATAAAATAACTTTAACGGAAATCCCCCATAAATCTGCCGTTTTCTTTACATCAATAGTTTTAAAATATTTAACGATATCTTTTGGCAGTACGCTATGGAATTTAAAAGTATTTGAACAAGCCTTTACATTTTGTTTAAGCAATGATTCGGCGACAGTAGGAGAAGAGTTTAATGATTTAGTTGTCAAAAAAGGAACATCAGTAAAATGTTTCTCAAAAGCCATAGCAACTTCTTGATCAGATCGGGTTAAATTATTGTTAATATTCAATTGAAAATCCGAGTTGCGCGGTTTGACCTTGCCCGTTTCACTATTTATTATTCTCCAGGTCATTTTAATTTTGTTTGATGCAGTTTTAATTTTGTTACTTAAATGTAAAGCCTTAGCTGTGGCGCACACTTTTTTAAATATTTTAGAATATGTTTTTACATAATCTCTAAATATAACACTACTATTATATGATCTTTCATTATAAAGCTCGTATAACTTTCGCCTACTCTTATAAATTCCTACTGTCGCCCATTCATTAAATGATTTGGTAAAACATGGTATATGTAATATACGTGCAAAACTAATTAATTTGTGCCCAAGTATAATAGCGTTAATAACACATACAATACTTTTGATCAACTGAACTACGATGTAAGCAATTGTATGTTTCACTTACGATTTTTAGCACTATATATATCCGCCGTAAAATATGGTTACAACAATATCTCTGAAACTTTTATAAATTCACACCTCAATTTCAACCATAAGAATGCTTTCAAAATTATATACATATGGTGAAAAAATTAAATTAGTCTCTTTTAATACAGCAGAGCTACCAACTAAAATATCTTTAAACGGCCCTCCTGTGAAGTTCGGTTTTTGAACAAACAATAGTGTAATTAGGAGCCATCGAGATGTGTGTTTCCTTTTCTGTTGATCAATTCTGGTCGTTTTTTCTCAATTTCTTGTTTCAGTCTCATTAGTTGTTGGCAGTAGAAATCTGAATCGATGGTTTTAACAGGCGGTAGAAAAAGCTCATAATAAACAATGCCCTTCCAATCCCACCACGCACACAGCGTCACTTTATTGCGTGTTAATCAAGGATTTGCTACAGTCTGCGAAACTTGTCTATCCATTGACCATGATTTTTTTTTATAGTACAAGGATGACAAACGAGCACACAGTTCACCTGATGGTAAATGGTTGCTGCGGCCCATTACAAATCAAAATGCAGATGCGTTGTCACCCGTGAGGACTAAGATGGAATGCCTCATTTCCAGTAAAAAGGGTATCCGGTTCTCTACACCCACCATACGAAACAAAGCAGTGTTAAGCTGCTGTTTTACGCTGGTATCCTGTGTGTTTTTCGCACGTTCTTGCCGTAGGTGATATACTTTTTATCACCAGTGATCAACCTTTAAAAATGATTCGGTTTTATTAAGTTTCAATAGACAAACGCAAATGAGTACACGATTCATTAGGTTTCTTTCAGTGAGCTCGTGTGGTATTCAAATATCGAGATTTTTTGTATAGCCAGACTTTATAAATGGGTCAAAACAGTTTTAACGGTCAATTTTATGTCTTCAGCTATCTTGTTTCTAATAATAAGCCGATTTTGCTCCACTTTTTCAAAACTGGCATCGAATTCATCCTTATGAGGGCGACCATAGTGCGCTGCATCTTTGACATCTAATTTCCTGGACTGCGAACGCTGGAATCAACCTTGCGCTACTCTTACTGACTTTGAGCCGCTTTTTTCGCAGTTTTGTTAACTGAAATGTGTTACATATATTTTTCCTAAAATTATTAAATTTAAGTAAAAAGTTCTCCTAACATGCTTGGACTAGTAAATTCTAATAAAACGTAACTTTATGAAACATAATATGTAGTTTCATTTGTCTATATAATATTCAGTATAATTTTAAAATTACGGAGAATCTAGTGATTATGCAACATGTTTTTGAGGTTATGTTGTATATTATTTATCTCTAATAGTTTAAAATAAAATGGTTTTCTTAGTTCAATAATTCACATAGATTTATACGTTTGCTATTGTAAAGAAATTATTTTGATTTAGAGACAAAATTGATTTAGATTATAAAAAGAGTGGATAAAACGTAGTGATTTTATCACAGAGTACTTTTTATTAGATTACTCTTTGATACCTACTTCTCTAGTAAAACATAGTCGAATACTCTTTGCTTAGGAACGTAAATAATTACGTATGCGTTCAATTTTAAAATATTTTAAACTGCATTCTGACAGGCAAAGTTATTATAGAAGATTATTTATATATTACCAGCTTTTAAAACCTGACGATATCCTTAAAATGAATTGCCAATTTTCTATATTTTTGTGACAGTCTTATGTTGGTAACAATTTATGTTTTTTTTCCCTTAGAGTATTTGTTACAAGTTTATACTCTAAAGTTTTTTCCTAATCCAAAATGGCCATTATTCTTTATAAAATTGACGTCAGCAGACTTGCTAGTAATGAGCGTGATGAAAATTTTGATTGATGGACTAACCCTTTTGTCTGCTTTACGTAGACAAATTATGAAAATAGAACAAAGAGCAAAAGCAAATGAAGCGTCCGTCCATGCTGGTAATAAGTCGTCATTAATCAACCCGTTTTTGGCCTATCGTTCAACTGTTTACCGGCATTTATTTTAATTTGACGTTATTTCCAAACGTAAAATTTAATTGTTTCATCATTATCATCATTTACTTATTTTTGTGTGGTTTTATGACATTATTAGCGATCGACAATTAGATTAATAATTATAATAATTAATCAAATCACTCGATCTATCCGATTTTTTTTTATTTACAGACGGCAGTGATCGAATTGACTGAAATTTTTTGCAGTGAGACAAATAATGTAACAATAAATATTTATACCCGTATGTATAAGCTAATATTATGTGTTCACTTGGCTTATGCATGTGAGCATCTAGTTAGGTATTAATAATGAGCTTACAAACATTACTTTTACAATAATAATAATAATAAAGCTTTTTATTTGTCTCAATTTAACTATGGTTTTTAAATATGTACAAAAAAGATCATCACAAAGCTAGGTTAAAAACATGCATATATACAAGAAAAGTAATGAGAAAACCTGGTCTGTAATTCAGCTATGTGTTGATTCGAGGTCACCACTGGTAACACAAATGCCTATGGTTAAATAGCATTTGGTAAAATATTATATGGTACAACTTTTTATGTATTGTACATGTTTATGCTACAACCCATTAAAAATAGCTTATATTAAAAGACAGGAGGCCTATTCTAAGCTGTGGGATCTTATATCATCGCGAGGAAACCTGCATGTCTGAGAAAATGAAAAAAAAATAAAAAAAGTATAGAGCGGCCCCCCACTAGATGGAGCGATAATTTGGCAAGAAATACAGGAAGTTTATTGAAGTAGGTGACTCAAGACCATGTTTTATGGATTTTCAGGGGTCTAAGGCCTATGATCAGCAGTAGACTTGTTTGGCTGCCTATCTCACAAAATCTGGAAAGAATTTTAGTTGCCTGTGCTTTTTCAAAACGTGTTTTAAAACACATTATCAAAACTCTTTTTTTTAATTATTGGCTATTTTAATTTTAATAATAACTTTCATATCATAACTGCAGCATTATGAAGCAACATTTTATAAATTTTAAAGGAACAGTAGTAAAATAAGCAACTTAAAGTGTTCACTTGCGTGTCGTTAAACTTTATGAGTCATATTCTCTTTCGCGCGGCTGATCGCAATTTTGAAAAGACGAGTAATTAAACTCACCGCTGATAATACTTACATTACTTTTTAATTTTATTTCATTAAAGTTTATAATTAATGGCTTATGGGAATTATAGAAACTTCATTTCAGAAATGCTATTGGTATTATAAACGCCAATTAGTCGATCGCAGCAGATCGGATTTAGATTTTTTGCAATTTTCGCCACTTTTCAACGTGTTATATTAATAGTATGAAGTATTTTTCATTCATTAATATAGAATTTGTTAATAACCTCACATAGATATGAAGCGTGGTCTCAACTTAAGATTATCGCTGAATGCACCACGGCTAGGACTTCGTTTCTATTACTTGCTAAATGTATGAATGCCAACGCCCTAAAATTTAGTTAATTATGTGTACCAATTACAAATCAATGAAAGTTATTTTACGTAGGAGAGCCATGCTGCAGCTATATTAGTAGTATAGTTACAGCACGAATGGGTCGGCTCGACCGGTGAACGACCACGCTCTCAAAGAATACCAGCACAAAACAACAGCTTAACGCTGCTGTGTTTCATATGTTGAGTGTAAAGAACCGGAGACCCTTTTGACTGGAAATGAGGCATTCCATCTTGGTCCTCATGGACGACAACAACATTTTGATTTGTAATAGAGATTAGATGTAAATGTTTATGGGCTGCAGCAACCACTTACCATCAGGTGAACTGTGTGCTCGTTTGTCACCCTTATACTATAAAAAAGCGATGCCTTATCTAGAAGATATAATAAATTAAAAATATTTTGTGTTGCTGATAATTTTTGTTTATTTAAGTATTTAATAATCTATATTGTTAACATCTTAATAAAAAGGGTAAAAATAAGGACTTAATGCCTATCGGCATTCTTTGACAATCAACCCGTGAAGTGCTGATATTTTATGGCAGGTGCACTTACATACATACATATTAAGATATACATATAATATAAACACTATACAAATACCGAACTTAATATATAAATGAAAGATATTTGATATATTATACTATAGATGGCATTAAATACATGTGTTATATATTAAATTTGCAAATAATAAAACATCTAAATACATCATCATCATTTTTAACGTCCAACATCACTTTGTTTCAAAAAGGAGTTAAGTATCAACTTCTTAAACCAGCCCTTACTCTTCTTATGTTATTTAAAAGAATTGTTGGTTAACCTAGTGAATTGAGAAAGAATGCTAACCTTATGATTAGATGAGGAGCAAAGAATCTTACATTGAGTAGAAGAGATATACTGCAATTTATCCTTGAGATACGTTGGAAAGTTGACTTATTCAAAATTGAGAAGAAGAACAAGCAAAATTCTAAAGTATCAAAGTCCCATTTCTATCAACATAATGCTTTTACATATTTGAAGCCTTCCATATATTTGCTTTATTTCATAGACCTTATCATTATGTGTTTGATATATATGACTTCAAGCCACAACTCTGCTATTATAGTGCTTATGCATCTTAAATTCTTAAAGACCATCTATATTTTTGATTTTGTATCATAGACTTTACTGTCACAATTTCTTTATGTAGACTATATTGTGCAACAGTACTTTGGCAGTCAGCCACCTAACCACCACACATATATGTGTGTGTTTCCGGCAACTCCGTTATTAAATCCATTATAAAGGTATAGACAGACGTGCTCATTACTAGCACAAAAGCATGCTTTTATTGAGCAAGTGCTCAAAATCAACCGACGTTTGATTTTCGAGAACGTTGCGGCCCCGCTGAGTCGCTGTGAATAGGTCCAGGGCTCTTCCCCCGTGACTTTACTTCGGACGGGACGGGTGGATATCCCTCCCGCCACAATCCACCAACGCGCATCGGAATGGGCTAAGTAAGCCCACTTGGAGCGGCCACTTCGGGCCGACGCTTCATCTTGGGCCACCATGTGTGGTCGTCTTTATTCATCGTGGTTGACTAAGCCACGGGTACTAATCGCATCGAAGAGTGGCAACACAATTTTCGTAGTTACACTAGGAATATCCCTATAATATAATGTATTAGTCATGTCACAGTATCTTAGGTTCAAGTTTCCCCAAAGTTCACCGACATTTAAAAAAAGCCGAGGCACCTTTCAAAAAGTGAGACAAGCGTCTCTACCTTAACCTACCTTGGTTTCATTTATATATATAACATTCAAATCCATATAATATTATAATGTATGTGTCCATCGAATTATATACTCTATATAAAATATTTACTATAAATAATAAAAATAAAAATAATAAAATAATTTATTTTTCTTCACAAAAATTAAATTAATTAGATAGTTGATTGGGGTCTCCATTTAAGCAAGTAATGCTTGTGTTTGGAAACCCCGCTCTTCCTTATCTAAACATACATTTTTATTTCTCAAAACCAAAAATGACAAACCAAATTACTCTATTTTAACAAACCAAAAATAACAAAAACTAATTTAATTTTAAAAATCAAAAATTTAAGGATTTAAAATTAAAAAGTACAAAAGTATATGTGTGCATGTTTGCAAGTGTGTGTGTGTGTGTGTGTGTGTGTGTGTGTGTGTGTGTGTGTGTGTATGTGTGCGTGTGTGTGCGTGTGTGTGTGTGTTTGTGTAAGAGTGTGTGTATGTACGTTTGTGCACGTGCGTGTGAATGTGTGTGTGTGTGTGTGTAGAGAAGTATTATTATGTTATATATCGTAAAGAACAGTGAATTATGAAATGCGTTCCATTAGAGATTCAGTTTCGTCATATGTTTTCGACTGCACCCATTTTAGTATAAGGTTTTTACACTCCTTGTATGTTTTGTCATATATGTTTAATTCTCTATTTATTAAATTATATAGGAATGTAGAACGGGAGCTATATTGCCTACTAGCAAACACTGTTTTGAAACCAGAAGACACAGCCACAACATCTTTTCGCCGCTTTTCCAAGATGTATCGCTCAAAAGGGCACGGATTTGTGTGCTTTGAGCGTTGTCATAGTAACGTATAATTGTCTAACTGAGAGTAGACCACTTATTTGATACAGTTTTTCAGTGGAAAAACGTCTTTTTTTAAAATACATGACCTTAAGAAGGATTCGCTGAGCTCTTTCCAAGTTAAGAAATTGGGTCTTTGTAGCTCCACCCCACACCGGAATGCAATAAGTTATGATAGTTTGTGCAAGGGATATGTATATTTGGTTTAGAAGATATCTGGGAGAGTCCGACTGTTTAGTATTATCTGGTATTACGTGTCTTAGGGTTTTGAATATCCAAATCAATTTTCGAGTTCTACTGATGACATGCTCCAGGTGTGGGTACCACGATAGCCTCTGATCTACAATGACGCCGAGATATTTAGTGTGAGAGACTTTTTCAATTGATGGGCAGTCACAAGCTTTGTTTTTAGCATCCTCATTACATGCATGAACTTTAAGGCAAAAGTCAGTCTGTGGTTGCGAGTTGTTAGTAATGCTAAAACAAATAAAATTTGTTTTAGCTGTATTTAGAGTGAGAAGATTTTGTTGCAACCACAGAGCGACTCTAGCTAGACCACATTCAGCACTAGTCTTGACATCCTCCCAAGATTCACCAGCAAAAACCACAGCCGTGTTATCGGCGTACGACAGGATTTTAGCATTTGGTATGGTCATACTGCATAGGTCGTTGATATAAATTAAAAATAAGGTTGGTCCCAGAACGCTACCCTGTGGTACGCCATATGATGACACTCCCGCATTCTCACTAGTGAACCCAGGAAGCTTTACCTTTTGTTTTCTCTCTGACAGGTAGCTTTCGAAAAGAGCAAGCGGGGTCCCCCTTATTCCAACTTTTTCAAGCTTGTGCACAAGCATAGGGACAGAGATGGTATCGAATGCTTTCTTCAGATCAAGGAAAACTGACAAAACATTTTTTACTGTGGTCGAGTTGTTCTGTTACAAATGCGCTTAATTCAAGAATTGCATCTTCTGTCGATCTTCCTTGTCTGCAGCCAAACTGTGTGGGTGCTAATATATCAAATTTATTTAAGTAGTTGAGTAATCTAATGTTAAGTAACTTTTCTAGAATTTTAGATATTGCTGGTAGAACGGAAATTGGTCTATAATTATTAATGTCATTTCTGTCCCCACCCTTGTGCACAGGCGTAATAATAGACTGCTTTAATGGTGCAGGGAATATTCCTGTATCGAAACATAGATTACTTAAATGGGAAATAATAGGAGCCAAGTCATTGACTGCCAATTTTAAGAAGTCATTGGGGATATTGTCCCAGCCTGGAGCGCTGTTTGATTTTAAGTTTAAAATTATATTTTTAACTTCGTCTATGTCCGTATATAGTAAAACAAAGGAGTGTAATGATACCGGATTGTTATCTACGGTTCTACTAAGGGTCTCTTTGACATTCTGGATTTTAATGGCAAGTTGGATTCCTATATTTAAGAAATAGCTATTTATGAAGTTTGCGGATTCGGCGGGTGATGATTTCAGATAGAGTAGTTCAATGTTAGTATTTCGTAATTTATTGGTGTAAGTAATATTTTTTATATTTTTCCATAACAATTTATTGTTATTTAAAGATTTAATAATATTTTCTCTATCATATTGTATTTTCATTCTTTTTATTAAATTGTTACAGTAATTCCTGTATCGTCTGTATGTAATGCGAAGAATGTCATTATGTGGGTCTTTTCGTAAGTTTTTCTGAAGGTTATTTCTGTTTCTTATACAGCGTAAGATTCCTGCAGATATCCACGGTTGTATTATTCTTTTACTGCATGGAATAGTAGCCACTGATGTATTTAGTTTAAGACTTTCGGTAATTTTATCTATGAATTTGTTAGTTACAGTCAATGGATCATTACAAAGTTATGATTCTGATAAGTTTTTAGTCTGTAGGTATTTTAAAGCATTTCCAAAATTTGTAATTTGTTTAGTTTTTTATCATTTAGCTGTTTTTTTAATTTAGAAATAGATAGGATAATTTACTACAGAACAGATTATGTTCAATCATATTTAACAGTGACTTTTTTATTTAGACCAGGGCAGGCCGTACGTGCTTGTTACGTGTTATAGAAAACTTTGTACGATATTTATTTACGGTTTATTCAAAACTTTATACTATGAAATTAAATGCTCTAATATAATCTAATACAAGGCTATCCAAGGGAATTCTGAGATTTTTTTTTTAAAAAATGACGTTGGAAAACAAACAATTAAAGGGAACGCTAGTTTATATGAACTCGTAGTTTCAGTTAAGGTGTTAAGAGTCGTGGGTTCGAATCCCGCACGGAACAAGTATTTGTATATCCTATAAATAATTGTAGTGGGTCTGGATGTTTGTCCTTGTGTAATTAATGGCAAAATTTCCTTCAAAACTTTTTTGCCATAATCCTAGTGCGGGAATCGTTTTATCCCCTGAGGACTAAGATGGAATGCTTCGTTTTTAGTAAATAACGTATCCGTTTCTCTACACTCAGCATACAATACAGCAGCATTGAGCTGCTATTTTACGTTCGTATTCTGTGAGAACGTGGTTTAACCCCGTCGAGCCGACTTATTCGTGCTACAAACTTAATATATGCATAATACAAAGTTAATAATAGCTGCAGCATAGCTTTACCATGTATTTCTTATTGAAAGTCATTTTTTACTTTTACTACTGGTTTGCAATAGATCATTCCTGGAAAGAAACAGCAAAAAAACTAGTGAGATTTTTTTTCAAAGTAAAATTATACAATAGAACACAGGTTTCACAAACTACTTACAAAGTTAAAGATAAGATATTTTTATTTACTAAAACATGTGTGAGATATACATTGCATGGGCAAATATATATTCTTGGTGTTAGTGTTATTAGTATCAACATGTCTTACCGATATTCGGTCTGTAAAATTTAAAGTGTTAGGTTGTTAGTTTTAATTTAACATTAGCAGTCTATTAATATCCAAAGTCAGTAAAAATATTATTTACAACAATTATAATTAAAAGTATATGTATGTACATATACATGTATACATAAGGCAATTACATAATGTCAAAATTTATCATTAAGAAACTCAGTTACAGTGTAGTAGCATTTTTCAATTAAAAGGTTTTTGAATTTATTTTTAAAAATATTGCTGTTCAGTGATTTATACATCTAAAGAATTTTATTATAGATTTTAGGAGCCATGCATACTACACTCTTTCTTAGCAGAGCCGTTCTTGCTTGTTGCAAGCACAATTTACTTCCATCACGACGGTTGCGCTTTAATAGCTTATTAATAATAGCTTGGATGCGACTACCGCATTCCCATGGGATTAACATTGCGATAGTCAATCCGGTTGCCAAGCCTGACAATTAAGGTAAATCTTAAAAACTTTGTATTTTTTTGAAAAATTGGATTAAAAGCCTATAAATGATTTTTGTTTATATTTTTACAGAATGCACAATATGGCTTCAATTAGTTCTTGTTGAATGTGAAAGACAGCTTGTACTTCCCTGGCATTGAGAACATCAGACAATGCATCAGTCGCACTAATTAAACGAAAAAGGAAATATCGGTTGGTATGGGTATTTTTTTCTGTACACAGTATGACCAATAGTGTTATCAGGATTTCGGATGACTAAAACATCTAGGAAAGCTAAAGTATTGTTTGCCTCTAACTCCATTGTGAATTGTATTTTAGGGTTTATGGAAATCGAACCAAAAATTAATATTAAAAAAACTGAAGGTAGCCGGGCTAACTATGAAAGCAGGACGTCAAACACCTCAGTCCCCCGTGACCGCGGGTGCTGGAAAGCACCCGAAACGTCGGGAAGATAAAAATAAGTTAATATACGCGATAAAATCCGTAAAATTAGTTTTATTTAAATGTGTAGTGTTCGCGTAAATGTAAGAAATCATTAAATAAACAAAACTTTATTTAAAAATTCACATAAAGAAAAAATAACATGATATGAAATAATAAGAGAATTTGTGTGAAGTCAAATTAGGGCTCTATATCAGTCAACTGTACTAAAAATGATTGATTTTTATTAGAGCATAATATGGATTTCACGGACCTACATATATTACCTAAAGCTAAAATAGAAAAAAATACATTAAAAGAAGCAATTGAAAGAGAAATCAGAGAAATAACAAAACATTGTAGATACGAACATAAACAGCGGAACAAAAGCAAGGAGACCGCAGTATGCCGGTCATCATTGACTACAGATATGTGTTAGATACTCGCGCAATAAATATACCTGTTTTTTTTAAAACTTGTGGCATTCTATCAAACTTTTTCAAAAATAAAATGTTTTAAAACAAACATTGCTTGTACACGAGGATCTGCTCCAGTATCGCAGATGCATTTCACATATTATATTATTATATTAGCACAATCCAAACTGAGAAACATAATTTGTGGCCATATATATATATAAATATATATATATATATATATATATATATATATATATATATATATATATATATATATATATATATATATATATATATATGTGACAACGTATCTTTATTATGAATCTTAATCGAGGACAGCTGTAGATTTCTATGGGACACAAGCTTCAAGATAGCCCCAGGTGGACTGTGTGCCCGTTTGTCACTCTTATACTACTAAAAAGTCAAGCTTTGTCTTATACTAGTTGTTACGGCCAACAGCTGCCCATCCCAGGAGTAGAATCCTTCGCGGCCCATAGACGAAGAAGCTACAGGCAGATGCTGGTCGGGCGTCCTCACGCCAAGGGTTAAAGTCTAATTACACTAAACAATCAGGGGGGAGCGATACAATTATTGAACAGAGCTTACTTACCTCTATTCAAGGCGACTGGTCCCTCAGGATTCGGTCAGGTCTCGTGTGGATGTATTGTGCTAGGAAAGTAAAGGTCAATGATGTGTATTTGGGTGTGGCTGGTAGTGTTATTGACCTTAATTGACCGTTCCCCCTGCAGCAGTTCGGCCCTCAGCTCCTTTCCAAGCTAAGATCCCCTTCCGCAGTCACTTTCTTCCTTTGTTACGATTGACTCGCAAAAATGAACACAGAACGTACGGATCAAAGGTCACCGTTATTTCTAGAATATTAACTACCACACTAGTAACTAATACAGTCGAATCCACTTATACAGATTCTGCGTTAAACCTAAAGTCCCGGGTAAAACTCTCAACACGCGCTATCATTCCCAGTGGTATATTTACTATACGCGCCTAACATAAAATTAGATCTAAGAGCTCCCAAACAAACGGACCGCGCCTTCTATCTCGACGCGCAGAAGACATCTAATCTTTCGCTCTCGACTCCCACCGTTCAGCAAGTTCGGACGTTCAACACGCACGAACGTCATCCCGGATAGGCCGAGCCGAGCGCCATCTAACGTCGATGCCAGACACTAACGCTTTTGCGTGAACAAACCCCCGTCCCGGACATAAGGATTTAGGTCCGCGAGCAAACCGGTCAGCGTGACAGGGTCGCGACGGCAAGTTGCAAGATCGAATCTACAACCAAACTAGGCTACCTTACGCACCCAATCAGATCTTGCAACCCTGACCAACGCCTCAAAATTACAGCCCCAACGTGGGCTAGCCGGAGAGTCGAACTGGATGCCCTTCCTGGACATCGCAGCACATAAATAAGTCCTATTCCTAGACAGAAGTCAGACGACCTCCTTCAAACACCTATCTGCGCTCCTATGATTAGTTCCGCAATTCGACCGGATCAGGTCTGCAAACAGCGACGCGACACGAAGCGGCCCAGAGGGACCTTCAAGCTTCAGTGCAGAGAGCACCCCCAAATTCCCCATGAACGTCGTCTGTGGAGAGCTGAACGAAACGCACAGATAGTCCCTAGTATGAATTTTCAAACAAGTAGGCATAACCAAGCCATCCACCTATAATCATTTACCAAATGGTGCGACAGCTGTTTTCTATCTGATAATCTACAAACCAGATTGCCCTTTAGGCAGGTAATCCTATGCTCATATTTCAACTAATTTTTCAAAAGCATCAATGTTCAATTACAGAATTAATTAAAACAAGTAATCACCGATGCACATAGGTCAACTTGGCAAAGTAAACAAAACAATAAACGTAAGGGACAGCCCTATTTCTTATTTCAAATAAATATCTTAGACAGTGCCAACAAAATCTAAACCAAAAGAGAATTGACTTCTATTTCCTTCGGCAGCCACAGGGTTATTTAATTTCAACCTTCCTTATCACAAAGCAAAATGATTAAACACTATCACAAGCATATACATAATTTTCAAAATAGCGCGCCATTCAAATTTCAAATGAATTCAAACTTCCTTTCATCACAGATGCGACAATCAAATACAATTACAGAGCATACGCACAAGCATTAAAAAAGGGCACACAATTTAATCTCAATTTTCCGTGCAACAACAAACGCAGTGATCAAATGTATTTACAAAACATATGCAGCAGCATTTAAAGGAGTATTTTAAATTCAATTCTTTTAATCATAACCGCTACAATATGAATTTCGCGGAAAACCCAAAAGCATTTTAATTTAAATTTAGAGAATTAACTATTAACTAAGTGCTCGACCAAACCAAATCCTATACCCCTTGAGAGCGTGATTCAACGCTCCAGGGGACCCTAATCTTCCCACCACCAAGTGGAGGCCACACCGCGTGAACCCGATACTAACAGAGCGCAACCGCTAACGGTCGCCACTCGGGTTGTACGCCCTCACTGAGGCCGTCGGCAACAGAACAGCTTGACAAGTGGACTGTTGACGGCTTAAGGCTCAGTAGAGGCAGCCATGGTGGGAGCTAAGGCGGCAGCTAGCTAGGGCCGCCTCCATCAAATGGGGTACAGTGGTACACCAGTCGCGGCCACTCAGCTAACGGGAGTGATAAGGGTCCAGCGGACTGATGAGTGGCCGTGAAGTTCCTCTCCGCACGCTGAGGGGGTGTGATGACACCCCCGCCCCTGGGGGAATTACCCCCCGACTGGTCTGGGGAGGGACCCCTTTCAAACCTAGGGGCCTGGTGGCTAGCCGGCGGGAGCCGAGCGTCGCCCGTCAACGGGCATGGCGGAGCGCCCCCGCCCGTGGGGGTCGAGGGCCTGGCAGCGCCCCGAGAGGAGACGCCGTTCGCACCCAGGCACAGTACGACATGGTGATTGCCCTGGCAATGCAGACAGGGCCGCTGGTGCGGACAGTCTCGCTGGAGGTGCCCTTCCACACATAAGTAGCACCAGCGGCGCTCCTTGGCGATAGTTCGCCTCACCGGAACCGGCTTACCTAATAATTTCGGGCAAGACGTTACCCAGTGATCAGATGCTCGACAATAGGAGCAGGGGGGGGGGGGTTGACGACGACTTGCCCGGCGGATTTCGCCTCTCACTGGGCACGGCTCGTAAGTCGTCGACGGTGCCCGCCGCGTGCTCGATCTGTTGGCACTGCTCCTCCAAAAACCGCAGCAGGTCATAGAAGGGCGGAATAAAGGAGTACTCGTCTCCACCGTACCTCTCCTCAAAAAGTATTCTAAGGTCGAGAGGAAGGCGGGAAAGCACGATGCGGTGCAACAAAAAGGCCCATTCGCCCACTGGTAAATCCAGCTGCCTCAAGGTATTACAGGCCACCAAGACTGGATCCAACAGGTCCGGACGTAGTCTGGCCCGGTCACTAAGCAGCGAGAGGCTCAGAAGCTGCTTAACATGTTCGTCCGCAATTCGCTGGACGTTGGCGTATCTTCTGGCTAGGAGGTCCCGAGCAGTCTGGTAGGCGTCGTCCGACAAGCTCAAATGGCTGACAACGCCCAGGGCCTCCCCCTCCAGTGAGGCCAGGAGGTACGCCATCTTCTGGCTCGGGGTCAAGTCACTCCGGGCGTCCACTAGGCCGTCGAAAAGACTAATGAAGGTCAGCCATTCGGAAAGGACCCCTGAGAACCTTGGCAAGTCCAGAGTTGGGAGTCATCCCAACAGCTCCGGCTGAGGCTGCTTCCGAAAGAACTCAGGCAGGCCGCTCGTCCGAGCTTCACGCGCCTCCTCGGCATACCTGCCTTCAGCCTCGATCAACTCGTCCGTGAGCGAAAAGAACTGCTCATGGTCTGCGAAGCAGGAGTACAGGACTCCCTTTTCCACATCCGAATCCTCGAGCTCAGCGTAAGCCTCCTCTACTGCAGCCCTTCGAGCATCGACCTGCTCGAACCGCTTCATCAAGTTATGGACCCTATCCGGTCGACCTATCAAAGCATGGGCGCTGGTGGCCCAGCGCAACTCAGTCCGCAGGCAACGGATTAGTATCTTGGGCGAGGACATCACTACTAAATACATTTACCACGCGGCTCGAGCACACTTACAAAAATGACAAATAACAAATACAAAAAAAAATTAAGAGCTAACAAATGCAGTTCCTATCAAATCGAGTTGAATAGAAATTACACAAATAAGAACCGCTACTTATGACATCAAATACAAGTTAGTACAAAAGAAAAGACAAATCAAATTAACAATAACAAATACAAGTGCGATCAAATCAAGTTAAATTCAAATTACGCAAATACAAATTACTACTCTTTAGTTCACATACAAATTACACGAACACGACTCGCGAAATGAACACAGAACGTACGGCTCAAAGGTCACCGTTATTTTTAGAATATCAAATACCGCACTAGTAACTAATACAGTCGAATCCACTTATACAGATTCTGCGTTAAACCTAAAGTCCCGGGTAAAACTCTCAACACGCGCTATCATTCCCAGTGGTATATTTACTATACGCGCGTAACATAAAATTAGATCTAAGAGCTCCCAAACAAACGGACCGCGCCTTCTATCTCGACGCGCAGAAGACATCTAATCTTTCGCTCTCGGCTCCCACCGTTCAGCAAGTTCGGACGTTTAACACGCACGAACGTCATCCCGGATAGGCCGAGCCGAGCGCCATCTAACGTCGATGCCTGACACTAACGCTTTTGCGTGAACAAACCCCCGTCCCGGACATAAGGATTTAGGTCCGCGAGCAAACCGGTCAGCGTGACAGGGTCGCGACGGCAAGTTGCAAGATCGAATCTACAACCAAACTAGGCTACCTATTAAATCTAATAAAGCGGCCCGACATCATGTGTAATAATATTGGAGTCGGTTCGTTTTAAGCCATATATGTGCGGTAGATTGTTTTTTGGTACCCAGCGGACTGTGCTAAGGTATATGGGAAAAAGGAGTTAACGAGTTCAAATGAGTTTACTTTTATTAAGTTTTATTTAAGTTCTACAGTGTATGTAATTTTCTAACCGGTGAAGAAACGTGTAATGCGCTATTACTATTTGTATGTGTTAAGGTGTTACTTAAGTAGCTACTAGTCATAACTCATAGCCAGTAAAGCTGGTGAGCGAATCAACACAAGGCAATGTTGGTCACAATGCTCATAATGTGTGATGATTGTGTAATTTTTATTTTTTTTATTTAGTGCCGTATCGTTGCTTATATTTTTATTCTGAATGACAGTAAAATCATAGCTTTATTTAAATTAAGTTATACTTGGGTAAGTATAACTTAATTTAAATAAGATGGGAAGGAGATGGCCACCAGTGTCTTCCTAATAAAAACTAGGAAAAAAAAACTGGTTGCCAATCTGCCTGCATAATGTAGCAACTATGGCAATGCCCTCATTGTTGATCAAACATATTTTTTTTATAGGAGAGGGGGCAAACGAGCATGCGGCTCATCTGATGGTAAGAGACTACCGCCGCCCATGAACAACTGCAACACCAGGGGAATCGCAGATGCGTTGCCGGCCTTTTAAAAAGGAGTAGGCTCTTTTTTGAAGGTCCCTAAGTCGTATCGGTCCGGAAAAACCGCTGGTGGTAATCGATTCCACAAGGAAGTTGTGCGAGGGAGAAAACTTCTTCTGAATCGCACAGTGGTGAACTGCCAATCATTTAGATGATATGGATGGTATCGCAAGTTCTGTCGCAATGTGCGATGGTGAAATTGAGCGGCTGGAATTAGTCCGAATAATTCCTCAGAGCACTCCCCGTGGTAGATGCGATAAAATACGCAAAAAGATGCAACCTCTCTACGCAGTGCCCGTGAGTCAAGCCGATCGGAAAGAACTCAGTCGTTGACGATTCGAACCGCTCAGCGCTGGATGCGGTCAAGTGGAAGGAGCTGGCACTGGGGGGCCCCTGCCCAGAGATGAGAACAACCCTCCACCTCCCATGGCCCCACCGACCCTCAAAGATAAAGATAAAGATAAAGATACATTTATTGCATAACTGTGTACAATATGATCTTAATAGAAAAAACATATAGTTTTAGGCTCAACAGTCTACCCATGTCGGATATGCAACAATGAAAAATAAATTTAAAATTAACTACTTACTAAGATTAATTTTACTAAAATACTCATTGAGATTGTAAAAAGCATTTTCAATTAACAATTTCCTTAATTTTGTTTTAAACATATTTCCATTTAATTGCTTAATAGCTAGTGGTAACTGGTTGTATACACGGATAGCAGTAATATAGGTACTTTTATAATAAATCATATTTCTAATAATAGGTAAGTTTATATCATATTTATATTTTTCGCGATGGGTTTTCTTTAAATCAGATTTCAAATTAAAATATTGTATGTTGTTTTTTACAAATAGGCATAGTTCGAGGATAAAGATTCCAGTCAATGTTAAGAAACCCTTCGTTCTGAAAATATCTCTTAATGATTCGGTACTATGCATGTTATATATTGTTCTAATACATTTTTTCTGGAGAACGAATGTGGATTGTACATTTGTTGAGTTTCCCCAGTATATGATACCGTAAGTTAGGAGTGGATAAACGCTTCCAAAATAGGCATTTCTAGTGACACTTACATTTGTAGTCTCTGCGAGGATGGACAATGCGTAACATGCACTGGATATCTTTTTATTTATTTTTTCAATATGTGCCTTCCAGTTTAGATGTTGATCTATTTCGATTCCTAGAAAATTTATGCTCTTTACTTCTTCGACCGCTATATCAGTCACGGTTATATTTAGTTTGGCAGGTATGCTTTTGTAATTTCTAAATTGTATAAGTTTAATTTTTGACAGGTTTACTTTCAAGTTTATTGACTGCAACCAATCAGTAACTATTATCAATGTTTTGTTTATTTCCTTTTCATAATCAATATCATTTGAGTCATCATTAGAAATAAATATAGTTGCATCATCGACATACATTACGCATAGGTGGGTAATTATGTTTGGGAGCTCGTTAATATATAATAGGAATAAAGAGGGCCCCAATATGCTGCCTTGGGGTACACCCAGTATTACATTTTCAAATTCGGATTTAACTACCTCCACCATTTTTGTAGTTTCATTATATATCTCTATAACTGTTGCTTGCATTCTGTTATTTAAATAATTTTCTATTAATTTAAGTGCTAGTCCTCTTATTCCTATGCCTTCTAATTTATTTAACAGAATATCATATTTTACACAGTCAAATGCTTTTGACATATCAATAAAAAGAGCAGCACATTGGTTTTTTTCATTGATTTTATGCCAAATGTTATTAAATAATTTATATATTGCCAGAGATGTAGTTATATTCTTTTGAAATCCGTATTGGTTTACATTCAAAATATTATTGATTTCCAAAAATTTTGTGATTCTAATATATATTACTTTTTCAAATATTTTCGAAAAACTTGGTAACAGTGCAATAGGTCTATAGTTATTTATGTCGTGCTTTGATCCTTTTTTATATAATGGTTTTATGAGAGCTTTTTTTAAATTATTGGGAAATTCTCCTGTTTCCAACATTATGTTTATGATATGTACAAGCGGGTCAGCAATAAAAGGTATGCTTTCTTTGATTACTTTAATGGGTATATTATCATATCCGTAGCTGGGTTTGTTTTTTAATTTTTTAACTATGTTTATTATTTCACATTTATCTACTGGATAAAGGACCATACTTTTCGAGTTAGAACTGTGTTGTGGTTTATAGTTGTTTGATATTAATGTGTTACTGTTTTGGTTAATATAGTAATGGTTGAAAGTACTTGCTAGTTTTACAGGTGACTTTATGATATTTTCGTTTTGCACTATGTAGTCTATTGTAGGTTGAAGGACATTTGTACTTTGGTTTTGTCGTTTAATTAATGCCCATGTGGCTTTAGTTTTGTTTGTACTAGATGAGATAAATTTGGCATTAGAAATTCTTTTAGACTCTTTTTTTACACGCTTTAGGATTTTACAGCAGCAAACGTATGTAATTTTATGTTCCTGCGAGCCCCTGTATTTTGTTTGAAGGTACATTTTACGTTTACTTTTACTTGAGACTATGATACCTTTGGTTTTCCAGGATGTATCTTTTTTATACCATATTTTAACTTTTTCAGTTGGAATACAAAGATCAAATACAAGTTTAAATAAATGAATAAATTCTTCATAAGCACCGTTTGCATCCTTATAGTAATACACGTTCTCAAATTTTATTTGAGAGATGTATTTTAAAAATATTTCAATGTAATAATTTATGTTACGTCTCATTTTGTACCAGTATTTTTCTCTAAAACTTACACTACAGGGTATCTTTATGACTTGGCCTGTATGGTCTGATATACCCAAATCCCATATTTCCGCTTTGTATTTCCGATTATTTGTGATGATGTTATCAATGCATGTTGCAGAATGTGATGTTGATCGTGTTGGTTCATTTAAGGTTAGGTGCAAATTATATTTTTTTAAAGTGTTTTTAAATAACTCACTTTTGCTGGAACAGATTAGTGTGTCTATATTAAAGTCACCCAGAATAAATATTTTTTTATTCATGGATCTTAATCTGATAGTAAGTTTAAATAATAATACCTCAAGTTTTTCAATAAACAGGCTAATATTACTGTTAGGCGTTCTGTACATACATAATATATACCAATTTGTTTCTGGAATTATTATACCACAGCACTCAAATTGATTTTCAACAGCTAGTTCAGAGATCCAGTCTATTTTTTTGTAGTTGATTGAGTTTTTTACATAAACACATATATTTTTACACAAATCACATACACCACCTCGAGATTTATTTTTTCTTGAGAAATAAGTTGCCATTTTATAGTTTGATAACTGTAGTATATCTGCATTTTTATCTCGAAAGAATGTTTCACTTAGACAAAGAACGTCAATGTTTCTTGAATCTACTAACAATTCAAAATCACAAATTTTTGATCTCATACCTTGTATATTATTGTGTAGTATTGTAAAATTATCAGTCTCGAAATAAATGATTTTCCGTTTGAGTTTCGACTGATAATAAATTAGGTTGTAGTAATAGATCTGTCTGCGTGCAAGTTGATACTGTGTTTTTAATATTTTGCTTAGACTCGATGTACTGGTTATAATTATATTTATAATTTAGATGCAATATGTCTCGCAGAAGTAACCTACATAGTATCACAAAGAATGAAGTATATGGGACTTTATAATCCACGTTTATAAATATACTGTGACTAAACTGGGAACAGATGTAGTGGAATGTTTCACAAAGCTTTATCTCACTTAAGAACCTACCTCTTTTTGTGTTACAAACTAGCACATTCGTATGTGCTAGTTTATCCAAATGAAAATATAGGGTTGACTGTAGTCTTAATGGGTCCCTATCATTATTACCACAAACAATCACAACATAATCGAATTTATTATAGTCTTTACATAGTTCAAGAGATGACTCAAGTAGTTTGTCAGTCGTTGCACCAGGTTTACTTAAAGTGGACACGATGAAGTTGGATCCTATCAAATTTTGTAGTATATTTCTCATTCGTGTATGTCCGTCCGAAAATATTAGAACTCTATTCCTATAACATGTTGTTTTATTAACGATTGGGTTTACTGTTGAGGAGACTGGTGTTGACTGTGACTCTGTCATGGGTTGATTATTTACTTCACATTCATCATTTTTCTTACGCTTAGGCGTGTCAACTGTAGGATAATTGCATGTCCTCTCCTTATGTTGAGTGTGCTTAATCGGAGTCATAGTAGTGTTCTCAAGGTTGATATTCAATTCGCTATAACTCTCGTTTAAATTTAAGGTAGTTTTTAGAGAGTCACACTTCGATTTCATAGATTTGTTGCGTTTTTTTGAGGATAACTTACTATTGTTAATACTGCAAGAATCTGAACATAATAATTTAAGTCTTTCCATTTTAGTTTTTTGAGAAGTAATTATTTCTTGAAGAGTGTGGTTTTCTAAGTTCAAGTTGTCAACCTCATCCTGGGTTCTTTGTAAGTCCATTCTTAGTTTTATTATTTCACTTCTCAACTCTTCCACTTCATGACTAAGCAATGCCTTCGATAAATCTGGTAAGCTTTGTGCGCTGTCTGAAAGATAAAAACTTGAAGAGATGTTTAAGGAATTGTTCTTACAGCTGCTATGACTGCTTACACCTTTAGGCTGTTTGCATCTTTGCGTGATGTTTCTATCACAGGAATCCATTATTTCCATCAACGAACTCAACTGTTTATGAATGGATCTTAGATGTATTTAGTTATATATAAAATAGCACATTTAATCAGTTTTATTGCTTTTGATAGTTCCCTATAACATTCACAATAATGAAGTTTAATTTGCGTATTATATGTCTTAATAACACTCTCACACATGAATTGAACACTTTTTTCCACTTTTTTGATAAATCTAACACGATACAGTTCAATATACTATTTTAAATCAATTAAATTACGGGAGCACAATGTTTACATGACAGACATGACAGCAGATCTCATACGGGCCGAATCTCGGGAGATGCGCGCGGTACTTGCACGTGGCTCTTTTCCCGCGCGCACTTTCTTGGCTCCCTACAAATATTTCATCTATTCCTTGTCCCAATTTTACGTCACTCTCCCCCTTATGGGGCTGACAGCACTATAACGCCTACGACATCGGGCCCTCCTACCAGCATTCTCTCCTGCCCCATTCCACGATCGCGACACCCATGCGCAAAACTCGCGCAGCAGCCCGTAGTTCACCCCAGTGGCATTGAGTCCGATGATATTGTTAAGGTGACTCAGCACAGCTGCTCCAATTGTTGGGTCGGCAAGATAAACGCCAGCCCACGGATGACCGCTCACCTGCACGATCCCCGCAACCTGGGAGTACTGTTCTTGTACAAGAACAATGTCCAGGTGCAGTTCACGCGCCTGATGGGACACTCAGCCGTGGCAAGCTCCCACCGACCCAGGTTATTTGTCCTAGTCGTAATGCCTTGTCCTCATGATTGTCTACGGGGCCACCCTTACTGGTAGTATTGAGTGCTGGCCACAGAGCGTTGCTCTGCATACAGCCTTGCTGGGCAGTTCTTCGCCATGGTCACGTGCGAGCTAGAGTCAGATCTACCAAATCGCTTACACGTAGCGCACTTCTTCTCCGTGGACTTGCAAGCGCCGCCCTCATGCCCTTCCTCTCCACATGTTCCACATACGATCTCCTTCGATCGGCAATACTTCGCAGGATGCCCATACTGTTGACACCTCTGGCAGCACGTGACATCCACGTAATCACACGGCTCAACCACGTCCCAGCCGACGTATAGCCGGTTGTACCCGATCAGGATATCTCTCAAGGCAGACGAACATTGAAGGATCACTGTTGTCCGCCTGCTTCCCCTCCAGGACTTCTTGAAAGCGATCCTGCAGTTTTCTTTCAAGTTTGCTTCGGTCCACCCACAAGAAGCAAGGTTTTGCTCGTAGAGGGCGCTAATGACCTCCTCGTTTTTGGGATCCTCCTCAAAACCCCTGAGAGCCACCAGGGGTAAACGTTGGCTGGGCTCAGTCACCCTCAATGATGGAGGGGCAGCAGTCTTCAGCTTTTCTGCTGCTTCCTGGGACGTGGTTTGGACCACGACACCCGCATTTCCAACCTTCCTCAATCTGTCGATTTGAAGCCCACTGTTCTTGGGGTTGACTGCCTTCTTGAGCTCCATTTTTGTGTCCTCTGCAGTTTTCAGTGGACCTTCCGTCTCAGCCGGGTAGAGGGCGACAACTGGGCCTTTGCTCACTGGCATCATCATTTGGTCGGCCCCCTTAGGCAGCCTCAGCGTCGCCGAGTACAACCGTTGCGGTGCCGGGTCCGTCGCGTGGCAAGGAACTGCACTGGCCTTAGCCTCAACCTGCGTTAGTCTTCCTTCCGCAGCAATCTTCCCCTGTTCTGCTCTGAGCGCTGCCAACTCCAGTTCTGATATATGTACCTCCATTGTCGCCACCATGGCAATGAGATCATGGCCATATGTAGCCACCCTGTTGACCTCCGCTTTATTGAGCTTCGACCCTGGTCCGGTGATGATACCCATGATCCCCTTTACTGTATCACGAACGTGGTCGCTCACCTCCAACTTGGAGGCGGTCGACGCTTTGAAGATCCCTCTGATACCCCGGGAGCTCTCACTTGGGCGGTCCTCCTCTTCGGCCTCTGCGGCAGACTTCTCCACATCCCTGGACAGCAGACCTGCCACCGGGGCCGCAGTCCGTCGAGGCTCAGTACACTTGCCCACCCTTGCTCGCTGGGAAGACGGCTGCACCTCTTCCGGTAACGGCAGAGGCCGCTTCTCTGGTGCTACTGGTGGTGGGGGTGGCAACGCAACCGGCCGACTGAGTGGTCCTGGCGAAGTCCTGGCCAATGATTTGCGAGGAGTAAATAACTCCTCGTCATCCGACATTTTTATTAAACAAATGTACAACCACAGGTAATTTCCAAAAAATCAAATCACAATATCATATAAAAATCAAGTACAGAAAACGGAACGCAATTGTCAAAGTTAATCACTATGACAGGTGACAGCTGTCAACGTCACTGTTAGTGTCGATGTCAAACAGTGTGACAGTTGCCAACGTCACTGTCAGTGCCAGCATACCCTAACCTCAATAATTTCCCATAATAAAAATAAAACTAGATATGATAACAGTACTTACAGTAAATAATCCATGTACAACAACAAACAACGAGCAGAATACTTATCCTATAACTACCACGCGGTAACAATGCGTGATCCTAACCTAAAAACACGTGCTTATATCTAATACAAAAAAAAAATGGTTTAAAAGATTATGTTCACTGCAATTTTTTATTCAAATCAACACAATAAAGCTTAAATAGCTACAAGAGTAAACAATTCAAACTAAATATTCGCAAAACACCAAAATTTACTAAAAGTTATTACAAGTGGTCACGCGAAAGCGCAAAGACACGTCCGCAGGGATGGGAACAGTATTCCATGTGAGGCCGAACCTGCGCTTTGTAAAGTTGCAAGCGGTGTGCCCGCATGAAATACTGTCCCGCTCTGCTGAGCACGCCAAACTTTTTAGAGGCCAATTTGGCCTTCTCTTCCAAGTGACCACGAAACTGCACGTCACTCGATATGTCGACACCGAGGATTCCGATACTGGCTGAGGCAACAAGGGGAGTGCCTTGAAACTGAGGAGATTCTCTTTAGAGATATCTTTTTAGCGGTTAACGCGCAAACTTGTGTCTTCTGGGGATTGAACTGGACTAGATTTAGTCGCCCCCAGTCTGAGACTTTGTTCAACAAAGTCTCGACTTCAGACACAAGTTTGTTCCGGTACTCGGCGACGTTTTCCCGAGAAATATTGGCACGGCCGGTGTATAAAGCATCACCAGTGCTATCGTCTGCATAGCAATGAATGTTACTGGTTTGCAACATATCATTGATATGCAGAAGAAACAGCGTTGGTGATAGCACGCAGCCTTGTGGAACACCAGCGTTAATGGGCTTGTAATCGGAGCATGCACCGTCTACTACAACCTTGATGCTCCAATCTGCAAGAAAGCTGGTGATCCAATTGCACAATTTCTCGGGAAGCCCATAGGAAGGCAGCTTCGAAAGAAGCGCTTTATGCCAAACCCGATCGAAAGCCTTCGCTATGTCCAAACTAACGGCCAACGCCTCCCCCTTGGACTCCACTGCCTCCTCCCATCTATGGTTCAGGTAGACCAGATGATCACCAGCTGAGCGACCTCGACGGAAACCGTATTGGCGGTCATTAATCAGCTGGTGATCCTCAAGGTACCGCATGAGCTAGCTGTTAATAATCGTTTCCATTACTTTGGAGAACAAGGAGGTGATGGCGATAGGCCTGTAGTTGGACGGATCTGAGCGTTCGCCTTTTTTAGGGATCGGGTGCATCAAAGCTGTCTTCCATGAGTCCAGGACTACGCCTAGGGAGTAGGAGTACCGAAAAAGACGCGTTAAAACCGATGCCAACTCCGGAGCACACGTCTTCAGCACAATAGGTGGGACTCCATCAAGCCCACTCAACTTGTTGACTTCCAGGGAGAGGAGTGCTTTACGCACCAAGCGCTGTGTAAACAGCACTTCCCGCATGGAGCACTCACACCGCGGGATGTTCGGCGGTGTATTCTCCCCGTCATCTAGAGTCATTTTCTGTTCATGGGGCAATTCAAAAGATGTTATTGTGTTCACTGTGAGTTATTAATCAGGAAGCTACAGAATTATGGTGTCAAGAAAATAACGCTTTAACTTGTTAATAGTAAGTTGAAAAGAACAAATCGAACAAGTTGTTATTAATGGCAGAGCCCTTTCGATTCGATAGTATGGGTGTCCCTCAGGAGCTTATTACTTGACCCTTTCCTAATCTTATATTATATTAATGACTTACGTTACCTGGGGGGTACAACGATGACGATCGATTTTACGTTACTTACACAGCAGTATATTTATTTTTAACCTTTATTGCATTTACATATAAAAAGGATACAAAAGGGCGGACTTAATGCCGTCAGGCATTCTCTACCAGCTAACCACAGCTAAACGGAGCTACTTAAACAGATGACATGAAAACATGAAATTAATAATATGCATAAATACACACATAACGGACATATAAATACATTCATAAATATATATTAAATTAAAAATTATACTGTACATTAGCTTAAATGTAATTATCAATATCTTACTTAAATTTTTAATGACTTAACAATTGTTCTGAACGGTTATCGTAGTATTTTTATTACATTTTTATGATTTTTCCTTCAATATTTTTTTTTAATATCAAACAAAAAAGATCGCCTGCAGATTCTTTCGAAGTTTATTTCTACTGTTATTTTTATTTATAGACAAGAACATTTATCATCAATTAAAATCAAAATGCGGATGCATTGTTATCCCTGTGGATAATCGTTATCAATAAAAATTGCTGGCTCATTATTACAAGGTTCTATGTTAGATTTTTGCACTCATTGATTTATGAATATTTAACGGTTCTATGTTTCTTTGACTATAGTTTACAGTAATATATCAACGGATCTGTTCCATGTTAGTGTAAACTAAAGCCCACCTTATAATAGCGAGCCAATGATGTACTAAATTGCAAGTTTTATTATAGATAATGGAAAACGTATTCAATATTAATAATTTAACTGAGTAATTCATACCCGGTAAGCCATTTTAGTCATTTTTAGCCCAACGCATACGGCTATGAATGACTTAAAAGAATAATTATTTTGTCCAAACAAAGTATACCTTTCTATTTCTTTATTATTCATCGGCTTAGGTGATACGAAGGTATGTAATCCCCAAATATGCTATGAATATTTCATTTCCACTATTCATTAAAATTCACTAAGAAAATAGTGAAATGGAAACCTAGGTCTAGAAGGCCGCTAAAATAAATTAACTTTCATATGTATGCAATGGCTAAATGCTAATTAGTATCTTAGTGGCACAAATACAACCCTTGTAAAATAAAAATAAACATTTTTTTTATTTTGCATTTACGTAAAAAAAACCCAAAGTATTGGTTAACATCATTTCTCCAATGCGAAAGGTGAACGAGACTTTAAATTCTTTGAGCAATTTCTGGCGTTTTGCACTCAAGGGAAAATCAGCAGAGGAGCCAACTCACCACTTCTGTTGCAGTTTAGCGAGCATTGTATTTTCGATGACCACAAACATAGTGCAATCTGTTTTAGAGATTTCATAATTTCTGTACATGGAATTAATCCTATATTCACATATTTCGATAGCGACACGTTACTTGGTTTTGCTATCGAAAATTAAATCATTTAGGGATGTCCTTAGTTTGTTCGTTGCAGCAAATGTGAGTTCAGTTAGAACTAATGACGTTGAATAATTTTTTGAATAATTAATTGCTAACAGACAATAATCAAGAAACAAAAGCAATAAAACTCGGTAATGTAACTACACAGTAC
This sequence comes from Parnassius glacialis, assembly GCA_033319125.1. NCBI lineage: Eukaryota > Metazoa > Arthropoda > Insecta > Lepidoptera > Papilionidae > Parnassius > Parnassius glacialis. The sequence continues at coordinate 3,276,245 of JAVANC010000006.1, forward strand.
GCGAGCTACCTGACCTGGGTTTGATCCTGCACCTATAACATTCTAATTTACAATTTGAAGTTCTGCTCAACCACGTTCTCGGTGGTGAATGAAAACATCGTGAGGATACCTGCATTTATAAAAATTAAAAATAATATTTTGAAGATATGTTCAGAAGTCCGCCGGCACGCAATGGGTCAACGAGGTGGACATTTCCTCTTTTTTAAGACAATACCAGTTCAACTATTTATGAACTGTTCAGTTATTTTTCTTTTCAGATTTAGGATATTGTAAAACAGTTTGTTTTACAGACTTTTTATTCAGAATTGTTTGTAAAATAAACTGTTTTTACATGCACCACGGTCTTAAGTTTAGAACAGTGGAAGAACGCGGCAGCGTTTGCTGTCGCACGGATGGGCCGGCTCGAACCGGGGTGGTACCACTACCTCACAGAAAACCAGCGTGAAGTAGAGGTTTACCTCTGCGTTTCGCTTGGTGAGTGCAGGTGGCCGGAGGCCCTTTTTACTGGAAATGAGGCATTCCATCTTAGTCCTCACGGGTGACAACGCATCTACATTTTGATTTGTAATAGAGGATAGATGTAGATGTCCATGGGCCGCAGCAACCACTTACCATCAGTTGGACTGTGTGCTCGTTTGTCACCCTTATTCTATAAATATAAAAGCGCGGCGATGCTCTTGAGTTCCCGCTGGTGGTTCGAATCCATGGTCGGATTAAAATAAGTTACTTGGGTTTTGCGGCAGTGTTATACCCCTCAGAAAGCCCGTCAAGCCATTGATCCTGCGCCTAATCTTTCTCCGGAATCAAAATCTCACATCGGTATATGAGAATGAGTGAACAGAGACTGCATCTGTGCTTGCGCATACACTCGGGCACTATAATCCTATTCTGCACAGATGCGTAGTCTCGTGAGGCCGTTGATGTGGTTGTGATATGGCCGCGTGAGGAGAGGAGTGTTGGTATTACGAGGTGCCGCTCTCCCTAACCTCTGCAGCCGAAACTCAGCTGTCGGCGGAGTCATAGACCAAATTCGGGTCATAAAGGCTGGTGCTTGCGAGTGCTCGACTTTTCTGGCCCCATGACCCATTTCTTGACTCCACATACCGAGCTGAGGTGAGGGAAGGGCCCGGTGTGCAGGTAAAGTTAGATGAAGACGCGCCTAGTGTTCAAGCGCGCTTTACCTGACAAGCGGCAGGGGTCCTATGGTACGGCCGACATTGGTAGGATCGCAAATGTATGCAAACGCGTTCCTGTGACCCTGATAATATGTGGAAAAGCTGGAACACCACGTGACTTAAGTTGATGCAAGTGCGAAATAATCCATCCTTGCCACCGTGAAGTATACCCGCCAAGGCATTTCGCTATGTAAAAAATAAGGATACATTAAGCTGTCGATAGGTCACAGCATCCACTTAGTCGTTGCTTTCACACATCACCTCTATAAAAGACTTTGTTCAGTAATTATACAAATAAAGAAAGATAGACGAAGTGCTGCATTCATTTCAAGTGACACGAAAATCAAGCCAAAATCATGCTTAACTTATTGTTAGAACACGCACTCACGTAAACAACATATGCTATCTACCATCATGTGCAACCAATATAATGGTTTGAATTTTACGGGCTGATAAAGAAAGAAAAAAATATGTGCGTGAGTGTGAGTCGAGAAGTTAAGTATGGTGTCGGCGTCACTAGAAATCTTTTTGTTAGTCTGAGATGCAGCAGTGGATTTAGAAGGCCAAGAAGAAGAAATGAATAAAATAACATAACATGACATATCCGACATCTGACACTATTCCGATGATCTCCCGGACGTCAGTCTGAGCGAGATTAAAATGGCTCTCCAGCACCTTAAAAACGGCAAGGCCCCAGGCGAGGACTGAATTAGAGCGGAGCTTCTAAAAGCGGGTGGAAAACCAGTACTTGAAGTCCTTCAATAGCTTTTTAATTCCGTCCTCCATGGTGGCATTAGTGGTGGCTCCAGTGGAGCAGAAGTGCGGTGGTCTTGTTCGTCAAGAAAGGTGACAACGCTCTCTTGAAGAACACAGACCGATTTCCTCTGAGCCGCGTCTAGGTGCTGTTTTCGAGAGTCATTACGAATCGTCTTGCGCGCATACTTAACGACTTCCAGCCTCCCGAACAAGCCGGTTTCCGAAAATGTTTTAGCACTATAGAGCACATACATACCCTTCGGCAAATTGTACAGAAGTCCGAGGAGTACAATTTGCCACTATGTCTGGCATATGTAGTGCTTGTACAGTAGGGCTACGATGGCAATCCGAGTATAGAATCAGAGTACGAAACCTATCCAATTGCAGAGAGGTGTAAGACAGGGTAACATTATATCCCCGAAACTCTTCACCGCTGCATTGGAAGACGTTTTCAAGATGCTGGACTGAACAGGATGTAGTATTAACATTAATGGTCAATACAACACTCACCTTCGTTTTGCCGACGATGTAGTCCTTATGACAGAATCGCTGGTGGACCTAAGCACTATGCTCAATGACCTCAATAGTGTCTCCAAACGGATAGGTCTTAAGATGAACATGGACAAAACAAAAATCTTGTTAACGTCCATGTCACACCTATGCCAGTAGTTGTTGGGAGCACTAAGCTCGAAGTTGTTGACGAGTATGTTTACCTGGGACAAATAGTCCTACTAGGTAAGTCCAACTTCGACCGAAAGGTCATTTGACGGATCCAACTCGGTTGGGCAGCGTTCGGGAAACTACGACACATCTTCTCGTTAGACATACCTCCAAGCCTTAAAATGAAATTGAACAACCAGTGCGTGTTGCCAGTGATGACCTATGGAACTGAGATGTGGTCCTTCACTGCTGGCCGGATGAGGAAACTCAAAGTTGCTCAACGAGCTGTGGAGAGGGCTATTCTCGGAGTTTCTCTGCGTGATAAGCTTCGAAATGAGGATATCCGCAGTAGAACCAGAGTGATCGACATAGCCCAATGGATTAGTAAGCTGAAGTAGCAATGGGTCGGCCATATAGCTCAAAGAACCGACAAACCGATAAGGAAAAAAGGTTCTCGAGTGGCAGCCTCGTACGACGACTTGTAAAGGTCTGTAATGATAATGATGATGATGATGAACATAACATTAACACTCACACCTGTAACGTAGAGGGGTAGGCAGCGGCACAAAATTCCATTTGGCACGATCTTGACATACTTCTCTCGCCTCCTTCACATACATACACTTACGTGCTGTCTTTTATAGGTATTATTAATATCGCCCATTTTCAATATCACCTCCACCACCGAAGCAGTCTTTTCTTAATCCTGTTAGCAAACCACACTTCTCTGTTATGACACAATTTCATGCACTATTAGAAACATTTTACTTAATGACCCCTTTTCTATAGCATTTATTGCACGCCTCATAACTGAAAGCGTTATAGGTGTGATATACTCTCGACACGTCGACTTCAAGTAATTTGTGGTCTTAAAATTCCTCTATCATAACCATATTGCACTTATACGGCAATTACATCAACTGGTTTCCTTTTTCATATCAATAGCCTAGTACACGTTGTTCGTTAAAAAAATGATTTTGAACTTGTATAAGTTTTATTGCTATTAAAATTATAAGAGCACTGTCATTGATTTTAGCATTTGATAGACAAAGGACAAATGTAGGTACCACTATTTTTGCGCGTAACTCAAGGCTACCCTTCGGAAGCGGGGGTAAGGAGGTGGTGAATGCTTATAATATACCACGGCAGCCGGCTGCGTGGTTATGTTGGGCTCACTTTGAAGAATTGCCTACCCACTAAACATCACCTGTGGAACTGGCATTAAACTGTATGCTCTTTCAGCCAAATCGGAAGCGAACCCTTTAGGGAAAAGGGGGTGCAGGCTATAGCTACCACATAGCCTATATCGATTTTATACTTTGTGTAATCGATTTATTTGGGTACTCGTAACATTATTATTTTTGCCCCTGTAGGTAACACTTTCTGTTGAAATAATTGAGCTCTAAATTTAATACACGTTAATAACATTGCCGTGTAGTGGCGGTCAATAATATCCACTACCCCATATCCTCCCGTGGGTGTCGTAAAAGGCGACAAAGGGAAACAGGCAGGAGATGGGCAGCAGCATCTTCCTGGTTAACGGCAAAAGTACAATAAAAAAACTGCGGTTGCCAACCTGCTCGCCAAGCGTGGCAACTATGGCAATATACCCCCCATGATGAGAGTTACGAAGAGACGGCCCCCAGTCCGCGGCGGCCCCGCTATTCCTGGCTACGGTGGCGACCATGGTAACGGCGGGGCAGGGGGTGCTAAGAATCTCCGGTGGAGGTTCGGTTGCCACCTTAGACGACTCGACCTGGCAACGTACAACGCTCGCACCCTAAGGACTGACGAGAAGATCGTGGAACTGGAAGAAGAGATAGACAAGTTGCGCTGGCATATTATGGGATTATCCGAAGTCCGAAGAGAGGGGGAGGACACGGTAATCCTCGAATCCGGCAACTTGCTCTATCACCGGGAGGGCGACCATCTGTCCCAAGGAGGTGTCGGATTTATCGTCCACAAGTCTCTCGTTAACAACGTTGTAAAGATCGGGAGTGTGTCGACGAGGGTTGCGTACCTTATTCTCAGAATCACCAAACGGTATTCGCTGAAGGTCATACAGGTTTACGCACCAACCTCGGCACACCCCGATGAGGAGAAATATGATGATGATGATGGATGACGAGTAATTACAATTAGATAAAAAAAGTAAAGATAGGAGAATATTGTATTGTAGTGAAGCCTAAAGGTCGAAGGGACACACGCTGCGCTTGAAGTAGAAGTAGGCACACGCTGAGCTTGTAGTTTCTTGGCGGGTGATGGCACGCAGCGCCTGGTCTGGGCACACGCAGCGTCCGGAGCCGGCGCACGTAGCGCCTGAAGTAGGTGCGCTCAGCGCTTGGAGCAAGCAGTCGCAGCGCCCAAAGGTAGCGCGGGTAGTAGGTGCACTCAGCGCCTGGAGCAAGCAGTCGTAGCGCCCAAAGGTAGCGCGGGTAGTAGGTGCACTCAGCGCCTGGAGCAAGCAGTCGTAGCGCCCGGAGTAGTGTGGCCCCGCGCTTGAAGTAGACTTCGCCGACGACTTCAAATGTAGATGGAGGCTTGCAGGATCCCGGGGCAATGCGGCCCCGGGATAAGGCCTTTAGTAGATGCTTCACGTTTGAATACTGAACAGAGACTCCCAGTATTCTCCGATTGTTCAGCTTTTATACCTTTTTAGAGAGAACGAGAAATTATTTAAATTAAAAGGAAATTTATTGTAAATGACCTAGAGCAAAAGAGTATTTATGTGGAAATATCGAAATAAGAACATCAGACCAGTGACGAATTTAAATAAAAGTTACTATAACAACCATATAAATAATGGTTGTCAAAAATATAAATTTTTGGTTTTAGGTATATAATTGAAAAACAGCTACATTTAAGTAAGAAATGAGATATTATTCATATAGGAAAAACTATAGCGCGGCAGCGCGCACGAAACCTGAAATTGCAGAGTTACGGAGAACTCAATAAAAGATAGAAAAAGGTAAGTCTCCATTGACAGCGATTTAAAAGGTGCTGATAGCGTGAAAATACGAAGTGAAAATGATTTGTTATTGTGTAAAAACGTTACAGGATCCTATGGAAATAAAGGAGATGCAAAATATAAATGCAGAAAATCAAACACAGAATAGAAAAATAGTGTAAAATGATATGTAAGTTGTAGTGTTATGCTACTTACATTTCATTGTACACTATTTCTCCATTCTGTTTTTGATTTTCTGCATTCATGTTTTGCATCACTTTATACTATTTTCCCATTCTGTTTTTGATTTTCTGCATTCATGTTTTGCAACACTTTAATTTCTATAGGACCCTGTAACGTTTTTTACACAATAGAATATCATTTTACTTCGTATTTTCACACTATTTAGCACTTTTAAAATCGCTGTCAATGGAGTCATACCTTTTTCGGTCTTTTATTGAATTCTCTGTAACTCTACAATTTCAGGCTTCATGCACGCTGTCGTGCATTTGTTTTTCCTAAATGAATAATATCTCATTTCTTACTAAAATGTAATAGTTTCTTAATAACAGTCCAAAAACCAAAAATTGTTAAATATTACAACTATTATTTATATCGTTGTTATGGTAACTTTTATTCAAATTCGTCTCTGGTATGATGTTCTTTCTACATAAATACTCTTTGGCTGTAAGTCATTTACAATAAGTTTTGTTTTAATTTAAATAATTTCTCGTTCTCTCTAAAAAGGTATAAAAGCCGAACAATTGGAGAATACGGGACAGTCTCGCTTCAGTTCTCAAAGGAGAAGCATCTACTAAAGGCCTTATCCCGGGGCCGCATTGCCCCGGGATCCTGCAAGCCTCCATCTACATCCGAATTCGTCGGCAGTCTGCTTCAAGCACGAGGCCACACTACCTTCGGGCGCGCTACAACTGCTTGCTCCAGGCGCTGAGTGCACCTACTGCCGCGCTACCTTCGGGCGCGCTACGACTGCTTGCTCCAGGCGCCGAGTGCACCTACTGCCCGCGCTACCTTCAGGCGCGCTACGACTGCTTGCTTCAGGCGCCGAGTGCACCTACTGCCCGCGCTACCTCTGGGCGCGGCGACTACTTCTCCAAGTGCTGAGCGCACCTACCCCAGGCGCTACGTGCGCCAGCTCCGGACGCTGTGAGCGCACCTACTCCAGGCGCTGCGTGCCGTCGCCGCTGAAAAACCTCAAGCTACGCGTGTGCCTATTTCTACAAGAGCAGCGTGTCACTTCAACCTTTTAGGCTCCTCTATAATACTAATTCTCCTATTTTTTTTAATCTAATTGTAAACTCACCTCATCCATAATCATCTTCATATTTCATTATTTTTTATAAAATTGTAAATACCTTTTTAAAATTTTAAAATATATTATTTTCTTGGTCTACTTTTGTTATTTTGCTGTTCTTAGGTTAGGTTCTCTTTATTTTTAATTGTCGCTTTACGACAGTTTGGCGCCCAACGTAAAAGCCCTCTTTCTCTCTTAATTCTTCACCTTTACTGCGCCTTGTCTATTCCCTTTTGATTTAATTGCTTTCCCTTTCGTTCTTAACTCATTATTCATCATTCATTTATTCATCCTTTTCATACCTTCAAAATTCTAAAACAAAACTTCTTCTAGTTTTTCAACTTATCTGGATTATATTTAGACCTACATATAACACTTCACTTACACTCATCACTCTAATATTTTTTATTCTAGATAACTTAAAGAGGTACAATTTTTAATAATATTTTTATTTCTTAAACTTAACTTAACACGTAATTATAACAATGAAAAGGGTTTCTAAGTACGAATTCCTTAACAAGGCCGAACTTAAATACGAAGTGAAGATTAGATGTTAGGAACCAGCTAATACTGTTTTGCTTTTAAAGAAACAAGTTTTACGTTTAGTAATTCTCACCCTGAAGATATTCTGACTTCTCCAATTCCGATCGAGGATGACTTGTCTCAAATTGATTCTACATTGACCTATCTGGACTGTAAAATTAAAAAAAATTTACAAGGTGAAACTTAATATTTACGACTAATAGAAACTTTTATTAACCATGTTTTTTACAGATTAGAGTGAATAGATACTGACTTATATCCAGACTTTAAAGCTAATTTCGATACTTTGAAGATGAAATTTGACGCTATTGCTAAACAATTCGAATCCTTGACTTCACCTTCAACTGAAAATGACTCTCCATCACTTGACCCTCCTGTTGACCCGACTGTCATGGAACCTCCTCTTGTTTCTCAAACTTCCCCACCTTCAACACCACCTCAATCTTTTTCTCTAATTAACGTCTTCAAAGATCTGAAAAGACACACCTTCAATGCTAAAAGCTGTCCAAGATCCTTTCTTCAAAAACTTGAAGAATACTGCTTAGCTCGTGGCTTGTCCAAAGACTTGTTGATTTCTCAAGCGTTCGAAATTTTCACCGACAATGCTCTTCATTGGTTCAGATTTAAATATAATCAGAATCCAAACTTAACTTGGAACGAACTTTCCTCTTTATTAATTAAAGACTTTGGTGGTTTTGACTATGATCATAAACTTCTAGAAGCGATTAGGAATCGAACTCAAGGCCGTGATGAACCTATCGTCATCTATATTTCCATTATGTCCAGACATGTTCTCTCGTCTTTCGAAGAAACTTTTTGAAACAGAACAATTGGAGATTATTTTGAGGAATATTCGCCCATGGTATTCAGTCTTCGTAGCTCTAAAAGTCATTGACTCTATCGACTCTCTTCTGACTACTTGCCAAAATTATGAAAAATTCCTAGACAGAGACAAACAATTTAAAGAACCAAAAGTACAACAAAATCCTCTTATTTCTGAATTCAACTACAAGCATTCCACTTCAAGTTCAGTTGACTCTCAAAATTCTTCCAATAACTCACGACCTTCTCCTCCATTAATGAATAAATTCACTTCATCATACAAAAACCCTTCTAGACAAATTAATAGTCTCTCTCAAACTAGACCCCTCAAGAAAGCTCCTTTTGTGTTCGCTGTCGCAAACAAGGTCATACTTTGAACACTTGTACTCAATTAAGATTCGTGATTTGTTTCAAATGTGGTCTTAAAGGTTTTAAAACTGCAGATTGCCCTACTTGTTCTCCCAAACCACATACTAGTTCAAAAAAACTAAGTGCTGACTTGAAAAGTAACTTAAACTTTGATAAAGACGATTGGACTAGTTGGATTAAAACAATTCAAAACTTCTTTTCTTGTTACAAAATCTCTTCTACACTCTACTCCAAAGAAAAAGATCTTAATCGTCCATTCGTTAATGTAAAAATTTATGACTTAACTTTATCTGGTTTACTAGATTCTGGCAGCTCAGTAACTATTCTGGGTAATAATTCTCATTTAGAAATTCTTAAACTAGGCTGTAAACTTTTCAAGTCAGATCATATTACTGTCTCTACTGCTAATAATCAAAAAGTTAATTCCTTGGGTTATTTTGACTTTTTCTGTTCATTTCAATAATCAAACTCATTTAATTAAAGCCTATGTTTTCCCTGAAATATTTCCTTCACTAATACTAGGTATTGAATTTTGGAGAAAATTTAATCTTTTACCTAGTGTTTTATCTTGTCTTAATTTTACAGAATCTAAATGCTCTGCTATCGAAACTAAAGATATTAAAGTTTTACCTTATGAGCATTTAACTCCTAACCAAAAGAACATCGCTAACGACATCATCCAACGCTTCAAGACAATTTCTTTTGAGGAAAAAGTTATCCTGGGAAGCACACATTTAATCACCCACAAGATTGATACTGGTGATTCTCTTCTAATCAAACAAAGATGTTATAGACTGTCTCCTGAAAAACAAAAAGCGTTAATTAATGAAGTTGACAAGATGCTGGGATGGAAGGTCATTGAACAATGCGAAAGTCCTTGGTTATCTCCAGTTCTCATCACTCCGAAGAAGAATGGTGAATGGCGTTTCTGTGTAGACAGCAGGAAGCTTAACTCAATTACACGTCGTGATGCTTATAAGTTGCCACTAATAAGCGAAATAATGGACAACCTAAAGAATGCCAAATACTTATCAAGCATTGACATTGCGAAAGCATTTTGGGAAATTCCCTTGAATCCTGCGTATAAAGATAAAACTGCATTTTATGTACCTGGAAGAGGTATGTTTAGATTTAAAGTAATGCCTTTTGGCCTCACCAACACACCTGCAACTCTACAAAGATTAATGTATATGCTGTTTACTCCTGAATTTGAGAAGAGTCAATTCTTTAAGAAAGAACTGAAATACCTTGGTTTTTTAGTGGACGAGTATGGTCTACGTGCGTATCCAGATAAAATAAAAGCTATTTTAGAATATCCTGTACCTACTTGCAGAAAAGAAGTACGAAGATTCATAGGCACCTGCAGCTGGTTCAGAAGATTCATTCCAAACTTTAGCACTATTGCCTCTCCACTCAACCAACTAACCTGTTCCGGGAAGAACGCTCCTAAATTTTTATGGAATTCACAAGCTGCAGCTGCTTTCCAGAAACTTAAAGAAGCTTTGGTAACTGCTCCTGTCCTTGCTTGCCCTAACTTCGAATTACCCTTCTCTGTACATTGTGATGCATCAAATTATGGCACAGGAGCAATGCTTACTCAACATCAAGATGACAAAGAAGTCGTGATCGCTTACATGAGTAAAGCACTAAATAAAAATCAACAGAACTACTCAACTACTGAAAGAGAAACATTGGCTGTAATAACTGCATTAGAACATTGGCGATGTTACCTAGACAATGGTAAAGAATTTACAATATATACTGATCATGCTGCACTTAAATGGTTTCAGAACTTATCAAATCCATCAGGAAGACTTGCTCGCTGGACTTTACGCTTATCATGCTTTAACTTTGTCCTAAACATAAAAAGGGAAAGGACAACGTTGTTCCAGGTTTATCATCAAGACATAAGAATCAAGAACGTCCTGATACACGGGAACCTTCACCTCAAGGCGTATATCCCATTACGATTGAAGAACCACCTGATCGTAGACTTGAACACTACAACAAAAATTTTCTCGGATGCTCCAACAACCCAGACGCATATCCCAACTACACTATCAGGGATAACAAACTTTACCGCTGTATCCATTCTCCCGATCGTCTAAACGATGACTTTATTTGGAAAGAAGTTCCACTACCTCAAGATAGACATGCACTTATTGAAGCTAACCATGGTTCCCCTTCAGAATTCCATCTTGGTATCTTCAAGACATTCAAGAAAATATCTTTAAAATACTATTGGCCTGGTATGTTTAAGGACATTGCCGAATTAATCTCGACTTGTGAAACCTGCTTAACCTACAAACACCCTAATCATTCTCCGTATGGTCTTATGGGTAAACCCAAACTTTGCTCCAGACCTTTTCAAACTATATCCTTAGATCTTATGGGTCCATTGCCTATGACTCGAAGACGAAATCAGTATTTTCTAGTAATTAACTGCAATTTTACTAAATATACTATGATTTTCCCCCTCAAACGTGCTACTTTAGCTAATATTATTAATGTTTTGGAAAATTCAGTCTTTCTAGTTCATGGCATTCCCCAAACTATTATAATGGACAACGCTGTTTAATTTCAGTCACGTGAATTCCACTCATTTTTAAATTCTTATAATGTTCCTTGTATTTTTCACACAGCTTTATATTGTCCTCAGGTTAATCCTACGGAGAAGTTTAATAGTACAATTATTACAGCTTTAGCATCTCTAGTAGGAGACGATCATAGATCCTGGGACAACTATCTTGCTAAGATTCAGTACGCAATGAACAGCGCTACAAATTTAGCTACTAGTTTTACTCCAAATTTTTTAGGCTTTGGTAGGGAAACAATACCTTGTGGTTCCTTCTATACTCCAACTCAGAACCTCGAGGAATTGGTATTTATGCCTCGTGATATTTACGCGTCTAATGCTGGTCTCCTCTCATCTATATTTCACAAAGTTCAAACTAAAGTTCACATAGCTCACGCTAAAAATAGCACTCGCTATGATCTTCGCCGGTCTTTTAAAGAATTAGATGTGGGAGACACTGTTTGGCGTAAAAACCATGTTTTAAGCGATGCCGGCGCATACTTTAATGCTAAACTTGCCCCTAAGTTCATCAAGTGCAAAGTGATAGCTAAACTGTCACCACTAGTCTATGTGCTTGAAGACCCTTATGGAGTTAGAGGCAAGTGGCACATCAAAGATGTAAAATCATAAATTTTCTTAACTTTTATTTACTGTTAATATGTATAAATATCACCATCATTTTCACCTTATTATTTTTATTTCTTTTAATTTGTTTGTTTGTTTGATAATCCAGTGTTCTTCAACACATCTTGCTTTAAGACCTCGAATGTTGGTTGGATTAATCTTCACTTTTTATCTTTGTTTCAGACACATCTCGTTGGTGATGTTGCATAAGTCATAGCGACTAATGCTTGCTTAAAATTAAGTTCTTTATCTTTGTCTTCACTTGGGAGCAGCTGACTATTCCCTTAATGTTCTTTAACTTTATCTTCACTTAGGAGTGGTTGACAACTCCTTAAATAAGCCTGAATGTCCTTTCGAAAACATACTTTTAGAGTGGTGTCTCTTCGACTAATTTATTATTTTTCCACGCAGGAGCGGTTGACTACTCCTTAAATAAGCCTAAATGTCGTTTCGAAAACACTCTTTTAGAGTGGTAGTCATTGAATGTGAACTCCACCCTTACCTGAATGCAGATGAAGAATGTAAGAGATAGTATATATGATTTTGCCTGTTGATGTCTGTTTCTGCAAAGCTGTGTTTTTATGGTTTATTTTAGAATGTACATGTCAAAATTTTTGCTGAGTCAAAAATTTTCCAGGGTCGGGGGGAAAATGTAGTATTATGCTACTTACATTTCATTGTACACTATTTCTCCATGCTGTTTTTGATTTTCTGCATTCATGTTTTGCATCACTTTATACTATTTTCCCATTCTGTTTTTGATTTTCTGCATTCATGTTTTGCAACACTTTTATTTCTATAGGATCCTGTAACGTTTTTACACAATAACATATTTTTTTTCGTATTTTCACACTATTTAGCACTTTTAAAATCGCTCTCAATGGAGTCTTACCTTTTTCGGTCTTTTATTGAATTCTCTGTAACTCTACAATTTCAGGTTTCATGCACGCTGTCGTGCATTAGTTTTTCCTAAATGAATAATATCTCATTTCTTTTTAAAATGTAATAGTTTCTTAAAAACAGTCCAAAAACCAAAAATTGTTAAATATAACAACTATTATTTATATCGTTGTTATGGTAACTTTTATTCAAATTCGTCTCTGGTATGATGTTCTTTCTACATAAATACTCTTTGGCTGTAGGTCATTTACAATAAATTCCGTTTTAATTTAAATAACTTCTCGTTCTCTCTAAAAAGGTATAAAAGCCGAACAATTGGAGAATACGGGACAGTCTCGCTTCAGTTCTCAAAGGAGTAGCATCTACTAAAGGCCTTATCCCGGGGCCGCATTGCCCCGAAATCCTGCAAGCCTCCATCTACATCCGAATTCGTCGGCAGTCTGCTTCAAGCACGGGGCCACACTACCTTCGGGCGCGCTACGACTGCTTGCTCCAGGCGCTGAGTGCACCTACTGCCGCGCTACCTTCGGGCGCGCTACGACTGCTTGCTCCAGGCGCCGAGTGCACCTACTGCCCGCACTACCTTCAGGCGCGCTATGACTGCTTGCTTCAGGCGCCGAGTGCACCTACTGCCCGCGCTACCTCTGGGCGCGGCGACTACTTATCCAAGTGCTGAGCGCACCTACCCCAGGCGCTACGTGCGCCAGCTCCGGACGCTGCGAGCGCACCTACTCCAGGCGCTGCGTGCCGTCGCCGCTGAGAAACCTCAAGCTCCGCGTGTGCCTATTTTTACAAGAGCAGCGTGTCACTTCAACCTTTTAGGCTCCACTATAATACTAATTCTCCTATTTTTTTTAATCTAATTGTAAACTCACCTCATCCATAATCATCTTCATATTTCATTATTTTTTATAAAATTGTAAATACCTTTTTAAAATTTTAAAATATATTATTTTCTTGGTCTACTTTTGTTGTTTTGCTGTTCTTAGGTTAGGTTCTCTTATTTTAAATTGTCGCTTCACGACAAAGTAACATAACTGATAGCGTGAAAAGTGATGCAAAATATGAATGCAGAAAATCAAAAACAGAATGGAAAAATAGTGTAAAATGATATGTAAGTAGCATAACACTATATTTTCCCCCCCGACCCTGGAAAATTTTTGACTCAGCAAAAATTTTGACATGTACATTCTAAAATAAACCATAAAAACAAAACTTTGCAGAAACAGACATCAACAGGCAAAATCAGATATACTATCTCTTACATTCATCATCTGCATTCAGGTAAGGGTGGAGTTCACATTCAATGACTACCACTCTAAAAGTGTGTTTTCGAAACGACATTAAGGCTTATTTAAGGAGTAGTCATCCGCTCCTGCGTGGAGAAAAAAAAAAATTAGTCGAAGAAACACCACTCTAAAAGTGTGTTTTCGAAAGGACATTCAGGCTTATTTAAGGAGTTGTCATCCGCTCCTGCGTGGAGAAAAAAAAATTAAGGGAGTAGTCAGCTGCTCCCAAGTGAAGATAAAGGTAAAGAAAATTAAGGGAGTAGTCAACCGCTCCCAAGTGAAGATAAAGATAAAGAAAATTAAGGGAGTAGTCAGTCGCTCCCCAGTGAAGGTAAAGATAAAGAACTTAATCTTAAGCAAGCATTAGTCGCTATGAAGTTGAAGAACACTGGAACACCAAAGAAACAAACAAATTAAAAGAATATTAAAATAATAAGGTGAAAATGATGGTGATATTTATACATATATACAAATTAACAGTTATATTTATACATGTATACAAATTAGCAGTTAATAAATGTTTTGAAAATTATGATTCGTCTCGTTTCAGCTTTCAAAAACAATTTAATAAAAAGTGCAAAGTGCAAAGTTAAGTTTAAGAAATAAAAATTTTATTAAACATTGTACCTCTTTTAAGTTATCTAGAATAAAAATATTAAAGTGATGAATGTAAGTGAAGTGTTATATGTAGGTCTAAATATAATCCAGATAAGTTGAAAAACTAGATGAAGTTTTGTTTTAGAATTTTGAAGATATGAAAAGGATGAATAAATGAATGATAAATAATGAGTTAAGAACGAAAGGGAAAGCAATTAAATCAAAAGGGAATGGACAAGGCGCAGTAAAGGTGAAGAATTAAGAGAGAATGAGGACTTTTACGTTGGACGCCAAACTGTCGTGAAGCGACAATTAAAAAAAAATAGAACCTAACCTAAGAAAAACGAAACAACAAAAGTAGAACAAGAAAATAATATATTTAAATTTTTAAAAAGGTATTTACAATTTTATAAAAAAAATGAAATATGATGATGATGATGGATGACGTGTAATTACAATTAGATAAAAAAAGTAAAGAAAGGAGAATATTGTATTGTAGTGGAGCCTAAAGGTCGAAGTGACACACGCTGCGCTTGGAGTAGAAGTAGGCACACGCTGAGCTTGTAGTTTCTTGGCGGTGATGGCACGCAGCGCCTGGTCTGGGCACACGAGGCGTCCGGAGCCGGCGCTCGTAGCGCCTGAAGTAGGTGCGCTCAGCGCTTGGAGCAAGCAGTCGCAGCGCCCAAAGGTAGCGCGGCAGTAGGTGCACTCAACGCCTGGAGCAAGCAGTCGTAGCGCCCAAAGGTAGCGCGGGTAGTAGGTGCACTCAGCGCCTGGAGCAAGCAGTCGTAGCGCCCGGAGTAGTGTGGCCCCGCGCTTGAAGTAGACTACGCCGACGACTTCAAATGTAGATGGAGGCTTGCAGGATCCCGGGGCAATGCGGCCCCGGGATAAGGCCTTTAGTAGATGCTTCTCCTTTGAGAACTGAAGCGAGACTGTCCCGTATTCTCCGATTGTTCGGCTTTTATACCTTTTTAGAGAGAACGAGAAATTATTTAAATTAAAAGGAAATTTATTGTAAATGACCTTGAGCAAAAGAGTATTTATGTGGAAATATCGAAATAAGAACATCAGACCAGTGACGAATTTGAATAAAAGTTACTATAACAACCATATAAATAATGGTTGTCAAAAATATAAATTTTTTGGTTTTAGGTATATAATTGAAAAACAGCTACATTTAAGTAAGAAATGAGATATTATTCATAGAGGAAAAACTATAGCGCGGCAGCACGCACGAAACCTGAAATTGCAGAGTTACGGAGAACTCAATAAAAAATAGAAAAAGGTAAGACTCCATTGACAGCGATTTAAAAGGTGCTGATAGCGTGAAAATACGAAGTGAAAATGATTTGTTATTGTGTAAAAACGTTACAGGATCCTATGGAAATAAAGGTGATGCAAAATATAAATGCAGAAAATCAAAAACAGAATAGAAAAATAGTGTAAAATTATATGTAAGTAACATAACTGATAGCGTGAAAAGTGATGCAAAATATGAATGCAGAAAATCAAAAACAGAATGGAAAAATAGTGTAAAATGATATGTAAGTAGCATAACACTACAACTATTCCGAAGATATCCCGGACGTTAGTCTGAGCAAGATTTGAATGGCTCTCCTGCATCTTAAAAACGGCAAGGCCCCAGGCGAGGATGGAATTACAGCGGAGCTTCTGAAAGCGGGTGGAAGACCGGTACTTGAAGTCCTTCAGAAGCTCTTTAATTCCGTCCTCCATGGAGGCATTACACCGGAGGCGTGGAGCAGAAGTGCGGTGGTCTTGTTCTTCAAGAAAGGTGACAACGCTCTCTTGAAGAACTACAGACCGATTTCCCTTCTGAGCCGCGTCTACGTGCTGTTTTCGAGAGTCATTACGAATCGTCTCGCGCGCAGACTTGACGACTTCCAGCCTTCCGAACAACACGGTTTTCGGAAGGGCTTTAGCACCATAGACCACATACATACCTTTCGGCAAATTGTGCAGAAGTCCTAGGAGTACAATTTGCCACTATGTCTGGCGTATGTGGACTATGAGAAAGCCTTTGATTCCGTCGAAATTTGGGCGGGTGCTGCAGTCCCTTCAGCGGTGCCAAGTTGACTGTCGGTATATCGAAGTGCTGAAGTGTTTGTACAGTAGAGCTACGATGGCTATCCGAGTACAGAACCAGAGTACGAAACCTATCCAATTGCAGAGAGGTGTAAGACAGGGTGATGTTATATCCCCGAAACTCTTCACCGCTGCATTGGAAGACGTTTTAAAGCTTCTGGACTGGAAAGGAAACGGTATTAACGTCAATGGCGAGTACATCACTCACCTTCGATTTGCCGACGATATAGTCCTTATGGCAGAATCGCTGTAGGACCTAAGCACTATGCTCAATGACCTCAATAGTGTCTCCCAATGGATAGGTCTTAAGATGAACATGGACAAAACAAAGATTATGTTTAATGTCCATGTCACACCTATGCCGGAAGTTGTTGGGAACACTAAGCTCGAAGTTGTTGCTGAGTATGTTTACCTGGGATAAATAGTCCGACTAGGTAAGTCCAACTTCGACCGAGAGGTCAATCGACGGATTCAACTCGGCTGGGTAGCGTTCGGGAAGCTACGACACATCTTCTCGTCAGACATACCTCAAAACCTTAAAACGAAATTGTACAACCAGTGCTTGTTGCCAGTGATGACTTACGGAACTGAGACGTGGTCCTTCATTGCTGGCCGTATGAGGAATCTCAAGGTCGCTCAGCGAGCTATGGAGAGGGCTATGCTCGGAGTTTCTCTGCGTGATAAACTTAGGAATGAGGATATCCGCAGTAGAACCAGAGTAACCGACGTAGCCCAACGGATTAGTAAGCTGAAGTGTCAGTGGGCCGGCCATATAGCTCAAAGAACCGACAACCGATGGGGAAGAAAGGTTCTCGAGTGGCAGCCTCGTACCGGTAGGCGAAGTGTAGTGCGTCCCCCCACGAGATGGAGTGACATTCTGGTAAGACATGCAGGAAGTCGTTGGATGCAGGTAGCTCAGGACCGTGCTTTGTGGCATTCTTTGGGGGAGGCCTATGTTCAGCAGTGGACTTGTGAAGGGCTGTAATGATGATGTAATGATAATAACATATTTTAAAAGTCGGGAATACAATTTTTTTATCAAAATTAAATGAAACGCTCTTAAGGCGTGCATAATTGGATTTTTCAAACTATTTTACTTTCGTGTTTCTTCTGCCAAACCCAGCTTTCAGTATCATACATTATGGTAGGGACTTACACAGAATTGTCAATTTCCATTCACGCCTTTTTTACACGTACCCACGTAAGAGAGAAGAGCCCCATTTACACACAGTGTGTCCTGCATACCCCATTAAATTGAACTTAAATTTCAATAAT